>CM041778.1:163202349-163539365 GCA_023374045.1 Limonium bicolor | reverse complement strand
AGAAAAGAGACTTAGAAGAAGTAGAACTTGGTTACACATAAAAATGTGCTTTAAGGATTTTCAAGCTTTAAAACTACCTTAAGATAACCTTGAGATGCTCCTTGATTTAATGTTGGTTTGGACAACCTTCTTGGAGAACTAAATGTGGCCGAACCCACTTGATATGCTAGGAAGAGTTTTGCTTCAAGACTTGCCAAGAAATGCTAGGAATTACCTTAAGATGAAGATAGAAGTTAAAACTCCATTAATGGACTTAAGAGCTTCAAAGGAAGAAGATGAAGCTAGAAGAGAGAGGAGGGAGCTTACCTAAACCGTGGAGAAGAGTGCAAGAGAGGAAAGTGAGAGCTAGCTCACGTAAATGCAAGGAATGCATTTTGGAATTGATTTTTGTTTTGTCAATTTTTAATGTCAAATGACTATACTTTTCCTTAGTTTATTCAATGAGTTATTGGCTCAATAAATGCCTCCTTTCCAGCATGAAAACCGGCCATAATAGAGGACAAGGCAAGGTGGAGCAAAAATAATGCAAACTAGAAGACAAGGTGAGAAAAGGTAAGGTATCTTCTTTTGATTTTTCTAAGTTAATGAATTGTCTTCTTCCTCATTGTCTTGCACGAATTGGAGGTCTGAATGGGGCTCAAAAACCGGCCAAGAAGAACCAAGGAAGAACATGGAAGATAGCTTAGTTTGTAAGAAAAGCAAAAAGAAGGAATCTTAGATCTACTTTTGCCTTTTTGCATTTGTTTTCTTCCTAGCTCACATGTGCTTGCTCAATGACCTAATTTCGACAGCTCTCTGGTCAAATGAGACCTACATACTTAGACATTAAGTAATATAACACATGGGATGATGAGTCATCATATTCTAAGCCTTTTATAAATTTTTAAAGCAAATTTTATACTAGTTTTTGCCCTTAAAATCGGCCCCTATAGAGAGCCTGTTGACTAGTCACACCAACTGATTTAGAAGGTCATTTTAACCCTTTTTAAGATTACCAATTCGTGGCATGTCAAAAACTACAAGGTAATTGCGTAAAACGCATTTTCGTGACACCCGAAGGTGTGTTTTTGTGCTCTAAGGAAATTTTGGGAAACCAATTGTTCTTATGAGTTCCAAGTGTTTGTAAAACTTATTATAGTAAATAAACATATACTAAGATGTTACATTGAGTTATATGGGGTTATATCAACCCGTACATAAATTACGGGCCATCGGGACACTCCCGGGCCAAAAAGGAGCGCTAAGAAATCCTCCTTTGGTTTTTGCTGAATTTTGAGAAACCACTTCGTGGGTTCTCTTTAGAATGATAAATAATGATGTTAGGAACTCTAGGAATTAATTTTATAGGAGTTCGTGCCACCTCGGCACTCCTCCGGACTTTTCGTGCTTTAAGGAGCGGGTGTGAGCACTCCCGAGCATTTTGCGTATTTGACTGAATATAGCTTAGGGAATATATTTGTATATTCATATAATAATTGTATGACCATTTAGTTTGAATATTAGAGGGTCATACAAGGTCATGTTTGACCATATGCTTCTAAGGCGTTTTAGCGTTTATGGTGAAACGACTGTTTTTACGTAACGTTTTCATGCATGGGTTTGCATGCGTACGTGAAATGATTTATATTTGGATTATATTCCAATAAATAATGATTAAATAATATTATTTAGATTTGGGGTATTTCAAAATCCCGAAGAAAACGGATCCTTAAAATGGATTAAAATCACTAACGAACCTTAAAGCGCGTTTTTCGAGGTAACCGGGAAAACGTGTCTTTAAGCGGGTCAAATAGGCTCGTAACAATTTTGGTCAACTAAATATTCATTAATACATATTAGTGAAGCTGTAGGACCAATAAAAACGAGAAAACGAGGAATTAGTAAAAACTGTCAAAAACGGGAAGTTGTGGGGTAGAAACATAATTAACACAAACTTATGTGTCCACTTTTAAAATAAAAAGGAAAATTTAATGTGTGTGTGTGGGGTGCAGCCGATGGGCTTTATTCCCCCCCCCCCATCTCACACTCTCTCACACACTCACTCACTATTAACAAAAGACAAAAATCATAAAAATAACCCCACTCACCTTTTTACTCTCTCTCCTCCAATTCATTCTCCTCCTCACGTAATGCCACTCACCCTCACCCTCTCTTTTCTTCTTCTTCCTCAACCCATGCGATTTCCATGGTGAAAGAAGAGAAACCCACAAAAACACCACCTTCTCTCCTTTGTAACTCCCTCTAGACCCTTCCAAAAATTATAAAAATTGTACCATTGGAATCCTCTCCTCAAGAGCTACCTTTCTATCTTTTCAAAATCAAAACAACAACTTTCATCTCCATGGGTATGGAGCATTTGGAGCTTCAACACCACCATTAGAAGGCCCTCCTTCTCCTTGTTCTATTAAGGTAAAAATATCTTCAAAAGCTCCATCTTTTTCTAGCCTAAATGGCAAAACGAAAATGTGAACTAAACCCTTGCTTGCTCCTCTTGTGCCCAGCCGGTTTTGGCATTTTGAAAGGTGGGAAAATCATTCTTGAGCTACTCCAAGTATTTCATAAACTCTTGGAAGGTAATAAATTTTCTAAACCCTAAAACCTAGATTGAAACTTGATTAATGGTTAGGGTTAGTCCTTAGTATTGAATGGTGTATATGAATGGTTGTAGTGCTAGTGGATTGAGAATTCAAAATCGGTAGAGAAAGAAGAAGGAAGAAGAGAAAGGAAAATCTAGAAGAAAAACAAGGTAAGAATGCTCTTTTGTGTAACTTGGTATATATGTATGTAACAGTTTTTGGAAGTTTGAAATGAGTAATGGAATGGTAATGTAGTAGTAGTGTAATGTGTAGGAGGATATAAGTATTTTGGAAGTTTTAAAAGATGTGAGAAACTTATTGAAAACAGATTGGGATTGAGTTGTTGAGTGCAGGAATTTTTAGTAGTGTTTTAGTATTGAAATTGTGTATGGGAGCTTGTATATTGTTGTTGTGTGAAACAGGTGAAATGAGTATTGAATTGTGAACAAGCATATGTGGTGAGAGTGTATAAAATATAGGGGAGACGATGGCAAAATTTGCCTAGGATTATAACACTTAGTAAACTAGAAACTAGGTGATTAAGGTGTGTATGTGTAACAGATTTTGATTAAGGAAAACAAAGGGTAAGTTGAGAGAGATGAATAATGTATTCTAATACATTAGGAGTGTTAGAAATGCCAATAGAAGAGGGAGATGTAGAAGGGGAGTGTAAGTATGAAAATCTGTAGCAAAAGGGTATAAGGATGTATGGAGAAGTTAGGAAAGGTTAGTGTGTAAGAATTGGTAAAAAGGAGAGTTGGACTTGGGTATAGATATTGTAGTTGCTTGGAAATGAATTGGAATGGTAAGATGGCATTAGGAGAGGGAACTATGCATGGAGGAAATAAGAACCCAAAATCTGTAGCAAAAACTACTTGGAGAAACTATTGCAAGTGTTGAAAGGAAGTAAGGAATTGTGTAAGTTGTTTGATGGATTTAGTAATGGATTTGGTGAATGAACTAAGGAGTATTAGGAGGTTAATTAGTGCAATAACATGTGGGATTAAGTGTAGGAACAATGGGGAAGTAGAGGGTAAAAGAGAGACTGAAACAGAAATTAAAATGCAAATACTGGGCCGGACCGAACTTGCGACCGGACTTGCAAGTTCGGTCGAGCCCAGATTTACAAAGACGGGTGAGCTACTGGAATCGACCGGACTTGCGACCGGACTTGCAAGTTCGGTCGGACCAGAAATTTTCCCCGTCTGTAACCTACTGGAATCGACCGGACTTGCGACCGGACATGCAAGTTCGGTCGGCCAGAAAAATTTCCATCGTGTAAGCTACTGGAATCGACCGGACTTGCGACCGGACATGCAAGTTCGGTCGGTCCAGAAAAATTTCCCGAGGATAGCTACTGGAATCGACCGAACTTGCGACCGGACTTGCAAGTTCGGTCGGGCCAGAAATTTTCGGTACTGGTAGCTACTGGAATGGACCGGACTTGCAAGGTCGGTCGCAAGTCCGGTCCTGACAAAAAAAAAAAAAAAAAATTTATTTTAAATAATAATATATATATATATTATATATTAATATATATATGTATACCACATATACATGTTGTGATGTAAACTAGTAAGTAAGTAAGAAAGTAAAACTTAAGGTAATGAAAATAAGTAAGTAATGTGTAAGTGTAGGAAGCTGGACTTAGTAAGTATGAATTAGTAAACATACTAAGAGCAATTGAATTAGAGTAATAGTTAGATTAATCGTCAATGCATGTATATATAGGATTGAATTGTGAATACCGGAGGAACATTGGGATACAAGTACAACGGTGAAAGGTATGATTTCTTCATGCCCTGTATCCTAATCTGGTTACCCCGATTTGTGTGCTTATTGATCACCTAATAAGATAAATGCACGAACGGATATATTGCACTTACTGTGTTGTTTATTGTTCTTGGTATATTTCTCTTGAACAATAGTTTGTATAATTCATGAAATGATATGGATGATGATATGGTGTAAATGAATCTTGTATTGTACTTATTGTATTGTATTATATTTCGTATGAATGTATATTGGGCATTGTATTTGTAAATGTGGCTTGAATGTTGACTTGTGCTAATTCCTAACTATCTAACTCCTAACTTAAGTGAGTAAATTGGAATGAGTACAAGTCCGATATAGCTTCGGCCACGCGTGAGGATGAGGTGACACAAGAGGTTGGATCCGATTCCTGGTTCGTAAGCTGGTCCACGGCCCAAATCCCTTAAGTGGGTAGCATCCTGGATTAGTGAACCAAGTAAATCCCGGAGGTGGGACGGAGTAGTCCCCAGGGCCGGAGGTCCCGACGACTTAACTTGAGTAAGAGTAAGAGTAAGTAAGTATGTATGAGTATGAGAATGAGTATGTATGCGTATGTATGAAGTAATGAGTAAAAGAGTAATCTCCACCCGATTAACCCGGGTGGACCAATGAAGCTAACCCGTATTGTAAATTGTGTATGTATTGGGTATATGTATTCGGAAGGAGGTAAGTATATATTTGATGGTTATATTGTATTCCTTGTGTGTAATGAAGCGTATGTGTGTATGCTTGCGTAAGTATTCATGTATTGTGTATAAGAGCATGTATGCATGTATGTTGTGTGAAAATCAACCGCATGTATTCGACCAAGTGGTCGGCGTACCCTCACTAGTACGCGGGGTATGCGGTCATCATGCTCGGCGAAAGCTGACCCCTTCGGGGGACATTTTTTAGTGTGCAGGTACCCGAAGCGAATGTGGTCAAGGCACGAGACCGGCGACTACATTGGATAGTAGTAGCAGAATGTAGAGGTGTATTAACTAGCACACCCCTTGTAATTAGAAAGTAAGGTAGTAGCGAGGAATGGGTAGTAAGTAGTCTCTTAGTGAGTATGTAGGAACTTGGAAGAGGTATTGGACTTGTATAAGGATCCTAGTAAACTCGGTATGTAGATTATATTGTATGGTACTTGGAGTATTGTATTGAATGCAGATTGTAGTAGTAATTGGTAAGTGGAGAATGTATTGTAGATTTGTAGTACTCGGGATTCCGGTCCATCAGACCGATGCTGTATGTAGAATCAGTAGCCTTGTTAGTCACGTGGGTGACTAACGGCATTGTATCACCCATTGTATGTAAGTATATATCCGCTGCGAGTATCTGATGAGTAAGAGATTGGACGTTAATGATGTATTAATAGTAGGGGTGTTACAAAAAGTGGTATCAGAGCGAAGTATCGCTCTGATGACTGGAAATACCGAGCTTAGGAATACCGAGTTAGGAATTAGAAGCTTAGGGCTAAGGGCTGAGTGTTAGCATTAGAGATATGCTAGTTAGGAACCGGTGAGTACCGGATACCTACAATACCAGTCCCGCCCGCCGCAACCCCATGTATAACTTGGGAAAGGACGCCAGAGAGAAGGAAAGTCCTCTCATACTCGGGAAACCCGATCTGGCAGTTGTGAAGCAATCACACAGTAAACAAGAACCGACGTAGTAGATTCCAGATGGAAGCCCGGAGATGGATCCCGGTTGAACAATACCGCACTTATAGCGGGGAATAACACTCCAACCACAGGAGGCTACAACACAACATGGGGCGACGTGCTTAGCAGTCGCGAACCTAGCTAAACAACAGCACAGGAAAAGAAGCCTAACGTGCAACGGAATGAAAAGGAGCAGTAATGGAACCCGAGACACAGTTACGGGACAACTAATAGCCAAGCACACCACCAACGGCATGCTAGCTGACTAAGACATAGTCAGAAGGTTAACTCCAAAACAACGCCATGAGGTTCAATACCTGGCCGATATTACTCACAACTACAAGAACAACCATGAGATATAACCAAGGACTACAAGCGTAGTGCCTAAACAAGGAGGCTCAGTAACCACCAAATGTGTGGGAACGAGCCACAAGGACGACACTAAACCAAATAGAATGGGAACCTCCAAGGATTGGAGAACCCCGATTACACAACCATGTCAGACATCAGAAGCTACCTAAAGGATCGAGTATACCATTAGATCAATAGATCAGGGAAGCGCCAGACTAACAACAAATGGAAACCATACCGATTGGTATAGGATTACCCAAAAACCACCAGTACCACGCACTTGCCACGGCAAGTGCAGTAAGACAGAGATATGTAAGAACACTAACACGTCACAAGTACATAGTAATGTACGTGACTAACGAAATAACACAGGATCAAACATCCTAAATGAAGAATGGAACCTTGTAAGGCCTAACGGCCCGACCACTGTATTAGAACATACCAGTCAGCGAGAGGCTAGACTTGGTCAAGACCTCAAACATGGCTATGCCATGAGAGATTTCTTTAACACCGAACCACTGTTTTAAAACCCAAAAATTTTCTTTTCAAAACCTCAAACCTCTTTTAAAAAAACCTTGGATTTTAAAACCAAACCAACATGATTATGGTGAGTATCATAGAATGATACAAGAGGAGTTGGCAACAGAATACTTCACCTAGGCGTGTGACGAACACTACGAGTGTACCCGTTACGGGATGTGGGACAACCGCACTCCGAAGGAGCTTGCGGGCCCGACATATAGTTGGGTAAGTGGCAACGTATCAACATGGTACCCCACGTATGTGCACATGTAGTGTACGACACACGGGAAGTAGTCAGCTCCGTTCTACGGACCATCAGTGAGTTCAAACCAGAACAACTGGACACCTCAGACAATTCAGCATAAAGGAACTCAGAAGACCCATCTGAAGATAAGGAGTAAGAACTAGGAAGTGCAAAAGGCACAGACTAAAAGTAGACATTGGATATGTCTCACTAAGCAATACCTGACAGCTGGATGGAATGCCCAGCCTAAACACATGAAGGCGAATGCCTAATGTGAACCTAACAATGCTCAACAAACGGGACAGAATCCCAAGAGCAACCCCAAGATTACCACAAGTACACTCCATCATTGAAGGGGATATCAAACCTAGTCCTAAGCACTAGGAGCAAGTGTAAACAGTCTACCCAAGAACGGGAGACGTTACAACCCAAAAGGGGACGACTCAACAAACCACAAGAAGACACAGGGACACAGTTATAAACATTAGCCGGATGTAACGGCACAGCCACCAACACCAGGAGCGATCCTTGAAGGGTGTCTGCGTTAAACAGTCGAGCAACAACGACATGAGCACGGAGCTAAAACGAACACTCGGTTAGGACACCGAAGGGATTTCACTTTACAGGAAATGCCCTAAATACTGAGAGGCACCTATTAACACCTGATTGCATAAAGGGTCTCCTATGAACGGAAGCGTGATGCCACGACTTACCATGGAGCCCAATAATACCTCCAACCTATGACGGTATACGTGGAGTGGAAACATGTATAAGCCTTGCAAAGAGCATAGCTTGCAGCAATACGGCTCAGAAGTCGTAAACCAGATACGTTATATAAACTTAAACGGTTGCAAAACCGGCACCAATTTTAACAAGACCTACAAGAGATATTGCCTCATACGACAAGAAATCAACAACTGGACCATAAATCCAACCCAACATCCTGAGTGGCTTGTAGTAATGGCCACCTCAGTGTCACTGTCACTAGAGCACCAGTCTAGTATACAGTTGACGGAGTTAAATACCCCTCATGCCTTCTGTAGCAATTGTACACAGAGGCATAAGAATCATGATAATGCCAACAATGGCCTAGTCCACACTTGGACACTACGAGAACCCAAGGGAAAGTACCCCTCGTTAACCGAAGACCACCAAGGTGGTGAAGATGTGAATCCTTAGAAAGGTTTCCATCTATTATAACAGTAAAGCCTACGCATATAGATATTGCCAAGAGGCGATGGAATCAGGAAATGAGATTTCCAAACCATTACGACTTAAGGGAGTAAGTATACTCCTCATGCACCCAAGCATGTGGTGAACCATTACATAAATACTCACATGGTAAACCTTGTCATGAGACCTATGAGTGGCAACAACCTCTCAACCAGAACTTCATTTACCAATGATAGAACGGGACCAGGAAACCCTTGAGTTTCACGGGATGTCCTGGTAAAATACATACAAGCAAAACTACACAGCCAGAGCCTAAACCAATGCTCAGCACCGAAAGGCAATAATTAACAAAGCAGTTAATGTGAACGCACACTGAACACCATGAATGATTAACGCTCAAGAGAGCTTAGGACCCGATGAGTTATCTCATCCTTGGTCAACCAAGATACTTGGTGAATTGTATCACAATAATGAAAATGATGTGAGGTAAGCCAACCTACACATGAAACCTAAACTGAAATAAAACATCCCCACTATGGGAAGATAGTAGTAGTGCGGTATGCTACGACAACCGTCATACACACGAACATGGGAAACCCCAGGGTATTCATACCATAAGGGAATGGTGCCAATGACAATGGCAATGAGTAAAGAGAAACTATCACAGTAACGGAAACAGTAAAAACAATGTTGTATAATGAGTAGGAATGCGGTGCGCAACAAGCGACCAATATGAGGAAGTAACAGATAATGACACGGAGTATAAGTACGAAATAACAGGCAGAAATATTCTTTCCCATCACATAAGTGACTTACTGTCAAGCGTTTACGCCTCTGCACTCTGTATGACTGAGTGTTTTGGTATTGCACTTGTGCAGCTAATGATCTAATGAGATGGCTAGGGATATGGAGAATGTAAACCGTAGTAAACCTTTCTTTTCACCAACAAACACGGCACTAGCCAGTCAGCAAGCTTAGCAACAAACCGTGCGCCTAAGGCCAAAGAAGCACGAAGAGTGTACAACACTAACAATCACAAAGTGTGAATTCCAATGGAATGGTGAAAAGACTTAAGAAAGTCACTAGGACCGACGCATAGAAATGCAAGGTCATACAAGTAAAGACACTTGTACTGAACCAGGAAACTGGTAGATTCAGAAGCTAGACACCAGAGGAAGCACTACAACTAAGTAGTGACTTAACCTCGCCCGACAATAAGTCGGAGGAGCTTAATGAAAAATCGTGGAAGCACGAATAGCATGTGCAGTAGACTACCAGAGAGCTGGTTACAATCTAAAACTAATTATAGTTCAAACACGGTAAAAGAATACCGCGATTGTTTAGTAAACCTTATTCCTATAATGACGGATAAAAAGGTGATGTATAGCACATTAAGGATAACACGAAGGGTAAGTAACCCGAGTTATCAGGGTCGCGCAGCAGAAGCTAGTGGGCCCTAGCTAGGAGACAAGATACCTAGTAAGTATAATAGAATGGCTATTAATGCCTTGAAGCCTAATAGGCTGGAACCAAATTAATTATGAGTTAAATAAACTCATATAGGAATCCTTGGTGCAAAGACTAAACCGTTGGTATGGTTAAGACCCTTTGACCGGAGCATATTCTATAGTATACCGTAGTGAAGCTAAACGCTTCAGTTTGCCCAAATTGATTAAACCAATGTTTAATAAAATAACATATGGTAGATTACGTGGGCGTAATCCCTTTTAAGGGGGGTAGAGCGAAAACCGCTTAATGCAAGTTTTATAAATAAAACACATAAAACTATAATGTGCATAGCACAAATGAGAAATTATTCGATGAGTGGTACCTACGTTATATAAACATACGTATTCATTCATATTGAATTGTGGTAACTAAGCATTAGACATGCAAATACCATAGGGTGAATGTACCCATCGTGTAACACCAGTGTAAGAGTATTGGTAAAGAAAAGTAATGAGTAGTGGACGGAGCTCCACAAGTATTGTAACCATTGAAGAAGTAGTACGAAATGAATGAGGATAGTAGATGAATGAAGTTTATGAGTAGTGGGATCGTAAGTAAAATATGTGAAAACAATTGAAACCAACTAAATCTTATAAGTGTAGTATTCCGTAGTTAGAATATAGGAGATGATGGTGAGTAATGGATGAAGGTTGATGAAATGAGCATTAGGACTGAACCATGGAGTAAAGCATTTGGGAAGTAGAGTGAGGATGATTGATGGACTGATTCCATCCTTTGGAGATGTATGAATGACTAGGAAGAGTAAAAAGATAAAACATGAAAATAATTGAATTATTTGCTTGTTTGAAACTGATGTGGGAAGTCGAACTTGATCCTGATCAGATCAAGGGAAACCGAACACAAATTGGGGTGGAAAGATAGTTCAACACTGATGCTGATCACATCAGGGTCGAATGATTCTTGAAGCTCCCCTTAAGTGGTCACAAGAATCACTTAGGATAGAAGTAATGAATATAAATTGGAATTTGGAGTCGTATGTTTTAGAAAAATTATAATTGGTAGTAGTGAGAGAATTCCCTTTAGTATGGAGAATGAGGATCTACTAGAAATAGGTACCAGAAGATAGTAAGGTAGCATGTGGTATTATTCCAAGGGCAGCGGGACATAGAGGAGTCCCGTGTCGAGATGACCTGAATGCCTGCGGAATTGTATTGTGTATTGCATTGCTTTGGGAATAGCTTTGCATTGTATGTATGTATAAGGGTTGTAATGAGGAACCGGACGGTTGATAGTAATATGGATGGGAGTAAGTATTGTACATAGGTATGACAGGGAAAGGAGAAACCTTGAGTAATGGATTTAGGAATTAGTAAGGAAGAAGCATGTATGACCGCGGTATTAGACACGTAAGAATGAGTAAGCAGTGTAAACCCATAACCTCGAACAACTTTGAGGACAAAGTTCTTAAGGGGGGTAGATTGAAATACCCCGACCTTAAATATGGCAATTAAATTATCCTAATATGTAATTAAGAGCCTAATAATGCTTAAATAATATTGGTAAGGAAAAATAAATCCAAAAGAAATGAAGAAATGCTTAAAAAGCGAAAAACGCTAAATAAGCGTTAAATAACCATAGGAGGTATGAGACCTCGGTTAGCGTATTATAAGGATTCTAAAGGCTTAATTAAGTCTAAATAAATAAGAGGGAACAAATCCCGAAGAAAACGGATCCTTAAAATGGATTAAAATCACTAACGAACCTTAAAGCGCGTTTTTCGAGGTAACCGGGAAAACGTGTCTTTAAGCGGGTCAAATAGGCTCGTAACAATTTTGGTCAACTAAATATTCATTAATACATATTAGTGAAGCTGTAGGACCAATAAAAACGAGAAAACGAGGAATTAGTAAAAACTGTCAAAAACGGGAAGTTGTGGGGTAGAAACATAATTAACACAAACTTATGTGTCCACTTTTAAAATAAAAAGGAAAATTTAATGTGTGTGTGTGGGGTGCAGCCGATGGGCTTTATTCCCCCCCCCCTCTCACACTCTCTCACACACTCACTCACTATTAACAAAACAAAAAATAAATCATAAAATAACCCCACTCACCTTTTTACTCTCTCTCCTCCAATTCATTCTCCTCCTCACGTAATGCCACTCACCCTCACCCTCTCTTTTCTTCTTCTTCCTCAACCCATGCGATTTCCATGGTGAAAGAAGAGAAACCCACAAAAACACCACCTTCTCTCCTTTGTAACTCCCTCTAGACCCTTCCAAAAATTATAAAAATTGTACCATTGGAATCCTCTCCTCAAGAGCTACCTTTCTATCTTTTCAAAATCAAAAACAACAACTTTCATCTCCATGGGTATGGAGCATTTGGAGCTTCAACACCACCATTAGAAGGCCCTCCTTCTCCTTGTTCTATTAAGGTAAAAATATCTTCAAAAGCTCCATCTTTTTCTAGCCTAAATGGCAAAACGAAAATGTGAACTAAACCCTTGCTTGCTCCTCTTGTGCCCAGCCGGTTTTGGCATTTTGAAAGGTGGGAAAATCATTCTTGAGCTACTCCAAGTATTTCATAAACTCTTGGAAGGTAATAAATTTTCTAAACCCTAAAACCTAGATTGAAACTTGATTAATGGTTAGGGTTAGTCCTTAGTATTGAATGGTGTATATGAATGGTTGTAGTGCTAGTGGATTGAGAATTCAAAATCGGTAGAGAAAGAAGAAGGAAGAAGAGAAAGGAAAATCTAGAAGAAAAACAAGGTAAGAATGCTCTTTTGTGTAACTTGGTATATATGTATGTAACAGTTTTTGGAAGTTTGAAATGAGTAATGGAATGGTAATGTAGTAGTAGTGTAATGTGTAGGAGGATATAAGTATTTTGGAAGTTTTAAAAGATGTGAGAAACTTATTGAAAACAGATTGGGATTGAGTTGTTGAGTGCAGGAATTTTTAGTAGTGTTTTAGTATTGAAATTGTGTATGGGAGCTTGTATATTGTTGTTGTGTGAAACAGGTGAAATGAGTATTGAATTGTGAACAAGCATATGTGGTGAGAGTGTATAAAATATAGGGGAGACGATGGCAAAATTTGCCTAGGATTATAACACTTAGTAAACTAGAAACTAGGTGATTAAGGTGTGTATGTGTAACAGATTTTGATTAAGGAAAATAGAGGGTAAGTTGAGAGAGATGGGAATGTATTCTAATGCATTAGGAATGTTAGAAATGTCGATAGAAGAGGGAGATATAGAAGAGGAGTGTAAATGACAAAATCTGTAGCGAAAAGTATTTAAGTGCATTGTTGGAATAGGAGGAATGTGTACAAGATTGGTGAAATGGAGAGTTGGACTTGGGTATAGATATTGTAGTTGCTTGGAAATGAATTGGAATGGTAAGATGGCATTAGGAGAGGGAACTATGCATGGAGGAAATAAGAACCCAAAATCTGTAGCAAAAACTACTTGGAGAAACTATTGCAAGTGTTGAAAGGAAGTAAGGAATTGTGTAAGTTGTTTGATGGATTTAGTAATGGATTTGGTGAATGAACTAAGGAGTATTAGGAGGTTTAATTAGTGCAATAACATGTGGGATTAAGTGTAGGAACAATGGGGATAGTGGGTAAAAGAGAGAACTGAAAACAGAAATTAAAATGCAAATACTGGGCCGGACCGAACTTGCGACCGGACTTGCAAGTTCGGTCGAGCCCAGATTTACAAAGACGGGTGAGCTACTGGAATCGACCGGACTTGCGACCGGACTTGCAAGTTCGGTCGGACCAGAAATTTTCCCCGTCTGTAACCTACTGGAATCGACCGGACTTGCGACCGGACATGCAAGTTCGGTCGGCCAGAAAATTTCCATCGTGTAAGCTACTGGAATCGACCGGACTTGCGACCGGACATGCAAGTTCGGTCGGTCCAGAAAAATTTCCCGAGGATAGCTACTGGAATCGACCGAACTTTGCGACCGGACTTGCAAGTTCGGTCGGGCCAGAAATTTTCGGTACTGGTAGCTACTGGAATGGACCGGACTTGCAAGGTCGGTCGCAAGTCCGGTCCTGACAAAAAAAAAAAAAAAAAGAAAAAAAAAGAAAAAAAAAAATTTAATAGTGATGATATATATATATATATATATATATGTGTATGATATATGTATATGTATGTATATCCACATATACATGTACACGTAAGAAAGTAAACCTAAGTTAAGTAAGAAAGTAAAACTTAAGGTAATGAAAATAAGTACGTAATGTGTAAGTGTAGGAAGCATAAGGACAAAGTAAGTATGAATTAGTAAACATACTAAGAGCAATTGAGTTAAGAAATGATAGTTAGATTTAATCATTCAATTGCATGTATATAATAGGAATTGTTTTGTGAACACCGGAGGAACGTTGGGATACATGTACAACGGTGAAAGGTATGATTTCTTCATGCCCTGTATCCTAATCTGGTTACCCCGATTTGTGTGCTTACTTGATCACCTAATAAGATAAACGCACGAATCGGACTATATTGCACTTACTTGTGTTTGTGTATATTGTTCTTGGTATATTTCTCTTGAACAATAGTTCGTATAATTCATGAAATGAATGGATGATGATATGGTGTAAATGAATCTTGTATTGTACTTATGTATTGTATTGTATTTAGTATGAATGTATATTGGGCATTGTATTTGTAAATGTGGCTTGAATATTGACTTGTGCTAATTCCTAACTATCTAACTCCTAACTTAAGTGAGTAAATTGGAATGAGTACAAGTCCGATATAGCTTCGGCCACGCGTGAGGATGAGGTGACACAAGAGGTTGGATCCGATTCCTGGTTCGTAAGCTGGTCCACGGCCCAAATCCCTTAAGTGGGTAGCATCCTGGATTAGTGAACCAAGTAAATCCCGGAGGTGGGACGGAGTAGTCCCCAGGGCCGGAGGTCCCGACGACTTAACTTGAGTAAGAGTAAGAGAGTAAGTATGTATGAGTATGAGAATGAGTATGTATGCGTATGTATGAAGTAATGAGTAAAAGAGTAATCTCCACCCGATTAACCCGGGTGGACCAATGAAGCTAACCCGTATTGTAAATTGTGTATGTATTGGGTATATGTATTCGGAAGGAGGTAAGTATATTTTGATGGTTATATTGTATTCCTTGTATGTAATGAAGCGTATGTGTGTATGCTTGCGTAAGTATTCATGTATTGTGTATAAGAGCATGTATGCATGTATGTTGTGTGAAAATCAACCGCATGTATTCGACCAAGTGGTCGGCGTACCCTCACTAGTACGCGGGGTATGCGGTTATCATGCTCGGCGAAAGCTGACCCCTTCGGGGGACATTTTTTAGTGTGCAGGTACCCGAAGCGAATGTGGTCAAGGCACGAGACCGGCGACTACATTGGATAGTAGTAGCAGAATAGAGGTGTATTAACTAGCACACCCCTTGTATTTAGAAAGTAATGTAGTAGTGAGGAATGGGTAGTAAGTAGTCTCTTAGTGAGTATGTATGAACTTGAAGAGGTATTATACTTGTATAAGGAACCTAGTAACTCGGTATGTAGATTATATTGTATGGTACTTGGAGTATTGTATTGAATGCAGATTGTAGTAGTAATTGGTAAGTGGAGAATGTATTGTAGTTTGTAGTACTCGGGATTCCGGTCCATCAGACCGATGCTGTATGTAGAATCAGTAGCCTTGTTAGTCACGTGGGTGACTAACGGCATTGTATCACCCATTGTATGTAAGTATATATCCGCTGCGAGTATCTGATGAGTAAGGAGATTGGACGTTAATGATTGTATTAATAGTAGGGGTGTTACAATATTATACCAACGCACATAGGCTTAATTGTAGTATCGATCAACTACAACATTTGTAACTAGCTAGTTAGCCAAACTACTAAAAATGGTTCAAGTTTGATCATAACATGTACAATACAACCATTTAAAAAAAGAAAAGATAGATGACTCATGACTTCTGATCAATTTAGTGCTTTCAACACATGTGTGTGCGCTCCTGGACAAACTTGAGATCGGCTTGTGAATAAGTATTGAGAAGAAATCAACAAGCTGCACGTGAGAATTATAAAAGTAATTGTTGTGCAAATAATATATATCACAAAATATATAAATATATGCAAAGAGTAGGCAAGTGCACCTATTCGATGTAGTACAACAAGTGTCGTATCCACAAGGAAATTGGTTCTATCTCCCTAGTCTCGGTATTTAGTTAGTTAATTAAAAGCGGTAAAAATATGGGTTTAGCCGGAGGCAAGCTTAGTGATTCGGTTTAATGATAAAAACAGAAAACAAATAAACTAAAGTGGTATTTTAATGGATTGAAATGAAGATATACCCCGGGAAAGTGTAATCGCCCAAATACTCCCAAACATAACATTTTATCCCAATTTGCTCTAATTGTCTATTAGGACTAAAGTTATGACTAACTCTAAAATCCTAGTGAAAGTCAAATCTTATCTAGTTAAATAAACCCTTCGGTTAGGTTGGATAAACATCACTAGATAGCATTAAACATAAGCCCTTAATAATAGCACTAAATCCACCAACTAATTAAAAAAGGAAAAATCTAGGGTTTGTCTCTCTCTTGGCCAAAATCTCTAAATCACATATGTATGAAGTTAGAAGAAACCACAAATGCACAAAGATGATCAATCTAGCACATTAATTAAATTTAGAGAGACAAAACAACTATTTTTAAGCAAATTAGATTTTACATGCTAGTTTGGGGATTTGGGGTCAAACCCCATCCCAGGGATACAAAATAGGATTACTCAGACATTAAAGAAGTAAAGAGAAAAAAAGAGTAAAAGAGGTAGCCATGGGTTGTTGAAGAAGCTTTAAAGGAGATGGGTCCTTTTTCCCTTTCTTCTTCTGTTCCCGTTTTTCGTCGCGTTTTCGTCTCGACTCCCATCTCTGTTTTTTTCTTCAGTTCTCGACTTTTTCTCGTTTTTGTCTGTTCTCCACGAGCCCCCCTCGAGTCCTTCCAGTCTGTCTCTTATATTTTTGTCGCGTCCCCTCTTTCTTTTTTTTTTAACTTTTCGTTCTCCAAAAACATAAAAGGCGCGACTACTGCAGCCCAGGGAAATATTATGTGCATGCTTCACATATTATATGTATGTTGATAAGTAGATGTTGCTGATTTCTCACGTGCACACTGCTGTTGAAGAATACATGCATGCTAATGTGCATGCCCATGACCAAATGCAGCTATATGTTGTGTACGTATATTTTCATATACGTTTTACGTGGGATATAAAATAAGCTAACAGGCTGCTTGCTTGCAGCAGGTAGCTTGCTTGCTTGCAGCAGGTAGCTTGTCTGCTTGCTAGTGCAGCGGTAAGTAATGTCGAATTGAGCATTCACCTAAAATATAATAAAAGTATGTAAGTTTCAATAATATAAATAAAATACTCTATAAAGTGATGAAATTATGTTATAAATCATGTAAAATATTTGCTGAAATAACCCTTAAAAATATATATTTCACCACTTATCAGTAATTAAGTGGGGCTGAATGAGAACTCAGAAACAGAGAGGTTGAAGAAATTGGCTAAAAAGTTAAGTGAGGCTGCCACGAAGTAGAGTCCAGTGGAGATTAACGAATTACTGGCCCACTTCATGACCTTGAATGAAGAAAACGATTTTCTAGAATAGTTGTATGAGGAGGAGAAGAGGAAACCTAGTCGATTATATGGTGGCATAGGGAACTATATGAAGATAAAGTGGTACCATATCAGCCGGTTGATGAGTTTCATGACTTATGGATGGAAACGGAGGTAGAGAAGCTAGGCACTTCTCCATCTTCAGTTTCAATTGGATTCGCATCTTCTTTCAGCTTTGAACATCAATAGGTTTGAGAATCTTCAAATACTTGGACATGAATGTCTGTAGATTGAATGCAGTCAATTGGAATACTAGTCACACACTATTGATGTGGGGTGCATCATCCCATTTAAAAAAAATTAGATGAAGATCTCTTGGCAATTAAAAAGAATGAGAGATTCCCCCTAAGTAGGATTCCCCCTGAGTTTGCATGTAAGCGTCTTTAACAAATGATAGCAATAAGTGACAGCTTTTAGGCACAATAAGTGACAGCTTTTATGTTATACTATAACCATAGTAGAAAGTTTTCTACTAAGGTTACAGCATAACATAAAAGCTGTCATTTATTGTGCCTAAAAGCTGTCACTTATTGCTATTAAGAAACAAATGATAGCAATAAGTGACAACTTCTATGCACAATAAGTGACAGCTTTTATGTTATACTATGACCATAGCAGAACATATATAGTACTATGGTTATAGTATAACATAAAAGTTGTCACTTATCGTGCATAGAAGCTGTCACTTATTGCTATCATTTGTTTCTTGATAGCAATAAGTGACAGCTTTTATGCACAATAAATGACAGCTTTTATGTTATGCTATAACCATAGTAGAAAGTTTTCTACTAAGGTTACAGTATAACATAAAAGCTGTCACTTATTGTGCATAAAAGCTGTCACTTATTGCTATCATTTGTTAAAGACGCTTAACAAGCAAACTCAAGGGGAATCCTACTTAGGCCAGGGGAATCTCTCAATCTTTTTAATTGCCAAGGGACCTTCATCTAGTTTTTTTAAAAGATACGATGCACCCTACATCAACAGTGTGTGGTTAGTATTCCAAATGACTGCATGAAATCTACAGACACTCATGTCTTAGTGTTTAAAGATTTCTTAGACCTATCGATGTTCAAAACTGAAAGAAGATGCGAATTCAATTGAAACTGGAGATGGAGAAGTGCCTAGCTTCTCCATCTCCAACTCCATCCATAAGACATGAAACTCATCAACCGGGCGATTTGGTACCACTTTATCTTCATATAGTCCCCCATGCCACCATATAATCGACTAAGTTTCCTCCTCTCCTCCCCATATAACAATTCTAGAAAACCGTTTTCTTCATTCAAGGTCATGAAGTGGGCCGATAATTAGTTAATCGCCACCGGACTCTACTTCGTGGCAGCCTCACTTAACTTTTTAGCCAATTCTTCAACCTCTCTGTTTCTGAGTTCTCATTCATCCTTTCATCTATATCTGCCTCTGTCTCTTTTGTATCATGTTTTTCTTCTTCTGTCTCTTTTGTATCAGTAAAAGAATCATCATGATCGTCGGTACTTTCATCTTCAACAGAGACAGCAACCGTCTCCATCGGCGCCCAAATTCGTCTGACTTTTTAACCGATTTTCTCTGTGATGTTTCAGTGCTGTCCAGTTCTGATTGTTCGATCTACTGAAGCTTCCACAACATATATACTAGTCAGAGGTGATTAAAGGAAAAGGAGAGAAGAAAGGCCGTGAAGGAAAATAAAGTTGGTGGGCCCGTCCGAGTTCAATTTTTTTTATTATAGGTTGATGACGATCGAAGGTCATAGGCGCTAGCCAAAAAATGTAAAGGGATACTAAAATAATAACTACAAGAAATTAAGAAGTTGTAAGTAGCTAGAGATCTAACATGGCCAATGGTGGTCATATAGATTTCCAAAACATTAGAGGGTTAATTGGAATGCATGCTAATGTGCATGTCCATGACCAAATGCAGCTGTATGTTGTGTATGTATATTTTCATATACGTTTTACGTGGGATAAAATAATAGCTAGCAGGCTGCTTGCTTGCCTGCTTGCTAGTGCAGCGGTAAGTAATGTCGAATTGAGCATTCACCTAAAATATAATAAAAGTATGTAAATTCACTAATATAAATAAAATACTCTATAAAGTGGTGAAATTATGTTATAAATCATGTAAAATATTTGCGGAAATAACCTTTAAAAATATTTTTTCACCACTTATCAACTCCCCCACACTTATCTTTTTACTTGTCCTCAAGCAAAACTAGGAACCCACAAGAAGAAGGATATTTAAAGCAAGCAAGTGTTTAAATGAATTCTTGGATTTTATTAAACAAACTGATGGAATACTCATGAGGAGTGCAAACCAACCTTATCGTGGTGACATGGGTGTGCTTCGGGTAAAAATAAAAATATAGAGTTTCGGGGTATGATCTAGAGTGCTTCAAAGTTATAAAGATTAGGTAACTTGAAGAACTTTTACCATGGCCAACTTCTCTCAAGAATGAGCATTAAGGAGAAAACAAAAGGAAAAATAGATGTATGTTTGTTTCACTTTTGCATAAGAGATGAGGAGATATATTTAGGCGTTTTAGCCTTTGCATTAAAGAACACTCAACTCTCATTTTGTTGGTTACCAATGGTGTCTCACAAGTCCCTTTTTAGATTTTCACAAAGAAGCACCCCTTAGCAATCCCTAAGAGAGAAGATAGAAATAACCCCTAAGCAATAAAAATTCACCAAATGAGGTTTATGGCACCGCATATCATGCTCCTAGAGAGATAATTTTGAAAATTTTTGATGAAAAATCCCAAGAATTCAAAGAAAAACTTGCTTACATTTAAATGTAACTCCTAAGTGGAAGCAATAGATAAGCATAAGGAAATTGAGCAGTGCACAAAAAGAAAAGGTCATCTCCCCCACACTTAAATGGGACAATGTCCTCATTGTTCAAGGAATAACGAAGGGAGAAACAAAAGACCTTTTCGAGCACTTGCATAGAGTTTAACAAAAAGTGTGCATGATATGTATTGTGCAAAATTAAAAAGAAGGGTGAAACTAGTACTCCCCTGATAAGGTGTAGACTGAAAACGAGATTCCCCCACACTTGAGAGTGTCCGGGGTCGATGAGGCGCAGCCTTCGATCATTGGAGACGAAGGTCCTTGGAAAAATTTCGCCAGAGTTTCCTTTGAAATTTTCCTAAATCCATCCCTTTTTCAGAGGGGCACACCTGTTTCCAAAATATTCACAACACAAACAACAATTTGGGCACAAAAATGCAATTCCGAGGAATGCTAAAAAGCCCGTTAACTCACAAGAGTCAAAATATTGTGCAGTTTTTAAACTAACGAAAAAGACATGAAAATAAAATGAAATGAAATGGAATCCGGGCTGCCTCCCGGAGAGCTGCCCTTCTTTAACGTCTTTGGCTAGACACAGTAAGCATAGATCAAACCTGAGGGTCTCTTAGAATGATGGCACGAGCTTCGACTTTCTCAAGATTACCTCCCATATAATGCTTTAGCCTCGATCCATTCACCATGGGTTTGCCCTTTTGCGTTCTTCAACTCAACGATCCATATTGAGTGACATTTGAGACAGTGAAAGGTCCAGCCCAATGAGATTTTAATTTGCCAGGGAACAACTTCAGCCTGGAATTGTAAAGCAGAACCCAATCTCCCACATGGAACTCCCGCCTAAGGATCATCTTATCATGCCACCTCTTGGCTTTCTCCTTATAGATGCGGTTGTTCTCATATGCGTCCTCTCGAAACTCTTCCAATTCAGTCAGTTGGAATTTTCTCTTGTCAGCCGCACTCATCAGATCAAAGTTCAATGCTTTCACAGCCCAGAATGATTTGTGCACCAACTCCACTGGTAGATGACAAGCTTTGCCAAAGACAAGTCGGTATGGAGACATGCCGATGGGAGTCTTGTAAGCTGTCCTATATGCCCATAGTGCATCATCTAGCTTTAGTGACCAATCCTTCCTTGATGAATTGACTGTTTTCTGAAGGATCCACTTCAGCTCTCGGTTGGTGACCTCTGCTTGGCCATTAGTTTGGGGATGGTAAGGTAGAGCTACCTTGTGTCTCACTCCATACTTTCCCATTAAAGCTTCAAACTGCTTATTGTAGAAGTGAGACCCGCCATCACTGATTATAGCACGTGGCACTCCAAACCTTGTAAAGATGTTCTTTTTCAAGAACTTGATCACCACCTTAGCATCACTAGTGGGGGATGCAATGGCTTCTACCCACTTGGTGACATAGTCAACTGCCACCAAAATGTAGAGATTCGAGAAAGATGAAGAAAAGGGCCCATGAAGTCAATTCCCCATAGGTCAAAAGGTTCCACCTCAATAATGACATTCAGAGGCATCTCATGCTTTCTGAGGTGTTTCCAAGTCTCTGGCATTGGTCACAAGAGGCAACATAAGCATGACAGTCCTTGTGGGGGTTTTCCAAAAGAACCCTGATTGAAGAATCTTAGCTGCGGTCCTTGCCGGCCCATGGGTCCTCCTGCCTCGAGAGAATGGCAATGCTTCAGAATATTCTGTACTTCGGCTGTGGCACACACCTTCTAACCATCCCATCTGCACAGCCTTAAAAAGGAAAGGGTCCTCCCAATAGTAGTGCTTCACATCTGCAAAGAATTTCTTCTTTTGTTGATAAGTCATTTTACGAGGCACTACTGTGCCAAATAGTTTGCCATGTCTGCATACCAGGGATCATCTGTGT
Source organism: Limonium bicolor (assembly GCA_023374045.1). Taxonomy (NCBI): domain Eukaryota; kingdom Viridiplantae; phylum Streptophyta; class Magnoliopsida; order Caryophyllales; family Plumbaginaceae; genus Limonium; species Limonium bicolor. The sequence continues at coordinate 163,517,191 of CM041778.1, read as the reverse complement.
GGCCGAGCATGAAGAGATACTCATCCGGGAAGAATTCATTAATGGGCACTCCATCCTCTGGTGCCTCTATGCGAGATAAGTGGTCAGCCACTACATTTTGCACTCCTGGCTTATCTCTGACTTCGATCAAATTCTTGCAGCAGGAGGATCCACCTGAGAAGTCTGGGCTTGGCATCCTCCTTAGTGAACAATATTTGAGAGCAGAGTGATCTGTGTGGACTATCACTTTGCTCCCAAGGAGGTAGGATCGGAACTTATCCAAAGAAAAACCACTGCTAGAAGCTCTTTCAGTAGTGGCATAATTCTTCTGAGCTTCATTGAGGGTTCTGCTAGCATAGTAGATGGTCCTCAGAATCTCCTTCTTTGCACAAGGCTGCCCCCACTGCGTAGTCACTAGCATCACACATAATCTCAAATGGAAGGCTCCAATCTGGTGAAACTACGATGGGGGCTGAGAAGACACTCCTTAAGGGTATTGAAGGCTTGCATACACTCCTCAGTGAAGTTGAACTTAGTATCCTTGGCCAAAGGTCACACAAAGGCTTGGAAATTTTTGAGAAGTCTTTGAAACCTTCTGTAAACCCGGCATGACCAAGGAAACTTCTAATGTCTCTGACTGAAGTAGGAGGTGGTAGTTTTTCAATAACCTCGACCTTGGCCTGGTCAACTTCAATACCTCTTGAAGAAATTTTATGCCCAAGGACTATCCCTTCTCTCACCATGAAGTGACATTTTTCCCATTAAGCACAAGGTTAGTTTCCTCACACCGAGCAAGAATGTCATCCAAATTGTCTAAGCAAGATTCAAAGGTGAGACCAAAACGAGAAGTCGTCCATGAATACCTCGATGCTCTTCTCTAGAAAGTCGGAGAAGATGGACATCATACACCTCTGGAAGGTTGCAGGAGCATTACATAAACCAAACGGCATCCGGTTGTATGCAAATGTCCCATACGGGCATGTAAAAGTAGTCTTCTCTTGGTCCTCTGGGGCAATGGGTATCTGGAAGTATCCTGAGTAGCCATCGAGGAAACAGTAGTAGTCTTGCCCGGCCAATCTCTCAAGCATCTGGTCGATGAAGGGCAGAGGGAAGTGGTCCTTGCGGGTGGCAGTATTCAATTTCCTATAGTCAATGCACACCCTCCAACCATTTGTGGTTCTTTGGGGGACCAACTCACCCTTCGCATTGGGGACCACTGTGATGCCTCCTTTCTTTGGCACAACCTGAACTGGACTCACCCATTTGCTGTCAGATATGGAGTAGATTATCCCGGAGTCTAGCAGTTTCAGGACTTCAGCTTTCACCACCTCTTTCATGTTAGGATTCAGTCTTCTCTGCGGTTGGACCAAAGGTTTGTAATCATCCTCCATATATATGTGGTGGTGCAGAAGCGAGGGTCAATGCCTTTGATGTCTGATGGACCAGCCAATAGCTCTTTTGTGGCTTCGAAGCACCTTCAAAAGACTTTCCTCTTGTGCACCTGTTAGAGAGGAGGAGATAATAACAGGTAGAACACAGGGGTCAGTCAAATAAGCATATTTTAAGTGTGAAGGTAAGGGTTTCATCTCCACGATGGGAGGCTTCTCAACCGACGGTGGAGGCTTTTGGGCAGACCGCTCTAATGGTTCTGGTGGTGGGTAGCGTGGCATGGCATAAGTTTTCTACTGTCCAAGGCTGCCACCATCTCTACTACCTCTCGGTCATCACCTGCTCATCACGAAACTCAAGCAGAGCAAGTTTAAGAGCATCATAACAAATTAGAGAAGAGGAATTATCTTGCACAATAGAGTCAACAATATCTGTAGCATAAACAGCTTCCACATGCGCAGGTTTCTTTACTACCTTAGACATGTCATACTCTATTGTTTCATCATGAAGTCTCATATAATTTTTCCTTTCTCAACATCTATTAGAGCCCTAGCAGTCCGCATAAAAGGACGACCCAAAATCAATGGTACCCTAGCATCCTCTTCCATGTCAATCACAATAAAATCAGCAGGGAACACAAAGGTTCCAACAGTCACAACCAAGTCCTCCACTATCCCTTTCGGGAACACTAAGGACCTATCAGCTAATTGTAATTGAATTGAAGTAGGCATGCATTCACCAATTCCAAGCTTATTAAATATTGACAGTGGCATGAGATTAATACTAGCTCCTAAATCACAAAGTCCACTACCACAATCAACATCATCGATAGAGCAGGTATGATTGGCAAACCAGGGTCTCCAAGTTTTGGAGGTAGGTTCTTGAAGCTCTTTAGCAGCACCGCGATACTTCTTGTGTAAGATGCACGGTCTCAACCTCTTGCAACGATCTCTTGTTGGAGATGATGTCTTTCATAAACTTTGCATAGATCGGCATCTGTTTTAATGCATCAGAAAATGGAATGTTAATTGTCAGTTTCTTAAATGGCTCAAAAACTTTCCAAATTGTTCATCTAAATATTATCTTTGAGCCTGTTTGGAAAAGGAAGAGGAGGAAGAATCTTAGTGAGAGTAGAGGGTGTAGAAGTTTCAGGAGACTCCTTCTCCTTGGAAGTATTTTTCGGAGGAGGAGGGGTTTCCTCAAAAGTCTTTTGATCTTCCTCTTGAACTGTTTGAGATTCTTGATCCTCGTTTTCAGCTTGTGGATATGGTGATTCTAAATGCTTCCCACTTCTCAAAGTCACTGCTTTAGCATGTTCTCTCGGATTTTGCTTCGGCTGACTTGGGAAAGTGGTTGGTGGTTTTTGTACAAACTACTCAAACTGCTGAGAGAGATGATCCAAATGTGTTTTGATTTCTTTGTTGAAAGCATCTTGGCTCAAATTCCTAGCATCCTGCGGGCATTGTGAGCCTCTTGTGCTGCGGTTTTAGCATTAGAGGAGGCTATGAAAGCTGACATCATGTTCTTTAGCTCCTCATCAGCACCGCTAGAAGAAGATTGAGATTGTTGAGTTTGTTGTTGGAATCCCGGGGGGCCTTGAGGTCTATAACCCATATTGGAGTTCACTTGGGGTCTATACCCTTGAGAGAAGTTTGAAGAATTACTTGGCCCTCCATGATTTTGGTCATTGTTCCTCCATGAAAAATTCGGGTGATTTCTCATGGGCATTGTTGTTGTTGTATGAGTTCATAGGACGGTTACTAACATAGCTCACGTTCTCATGATCATTAACGTAGCTCTTCCCCTCGCAATGATGAGTTTCATGGGGACCCGCACAAATGGTGCATCCCTCCATAGATGGATTTGAGGAAGAAGAAGCTACAGACTTAACACTTTCTTTCTGTGTGGTTGCTAATTTTTCGACCATCTTAGTGAGAGAGGAGATCTGAGCTGAGAGGTGATCAGTAGGCTCGACATGGAGTAGGCCTGCTGCCCTAGGAGCTCTACCTTTGTTCTTCGCCCACTGCCTTGTGTTGTTGGTCATGGTTTCAAGGAGCTCCATTGCTTCTTGAGGTGATTTGTTCATAAAACTTCCTCCACCGAGGAGTTCACAAGGAGTCGATTAGCATCGTCCAACCCATTGAAGAAAGAAAGGCAAAGGATCATCTAGCCCGTGATGAGAACAATTCATCAACATTTCTTTAAACCGGTCCCATGCATGTATAATGTTTCCCCTGGCTCTTGAGTGAAAGTATTGATCTCACCAATCAACTGTCTTGTTCTGCTGGTTGGGTAATACTTTGCAAGAAACTTCTGAGCCCAAGTGTGGATAGATTTTGAGGGGAGGCTTCTATACCATCTTGAAGCTGCGTCCTGAAGAGAGTGAGGGAACAACTGAAGTCTTATCCTTTCCTTTACGGCACCATCTTTTCCAAATGAGTTGCAAAAGTCGAGGAAGAGGCTCAAGTGGTTTGGTGCATCGTCTGGATTCGCTCCACTGAACCTTCCTAAATCTCGGTAACCGTAATGAAGTGCGTTTTGAATGTCCATTGTCCGTTCTCCTCTGGTGTTAGCTCTGGAAGGACTATGGCTGAGCTCTCCCTCAGTACATGGCTGAATAGTCACTTAAGCTTGAGGTGGGCTTGTAGTTGTTCTCCTTGATTGTGCCCGTTGTTTTCTATTACTGGTTGGTCTTGATCCGCCATGGTTATACTTCTTAGATCCCTTCTAGATCTTAGTAGGAAGCGCTCAAGATCGGGTCTCGGACTGACAAGCGGAGAACCACGAGCTCGGGTGCTTGGCATACACAAGAGGAGAAGGAGGTACCTAAGTAAACACCAAAAACAAAATGCTCACTTAGAAATAAGGAAATATAAACGAGGACTAAACAAAAACTAAAATAAAACAAAGGCTAAAATAAAACAAAAGTAAACAAAAACAAAAATAAAAATAAAAAAAATAAACAAAAAATAAAAATAAAAAAAACTAAAATACCGAAACTGGGGAAAATGATAGAAACTATCAATTTCCCGGCAACGGCGCCAAAAACTTGTTGTGCAAAAATATATATCACAAAATATATAAATATATGCAAAGAGTAGGCAAGTGCACCTATTCGATGTAGTACAACAAGTGTCGTATCCACAAGGAAATTGGTTCTATCTCCCTAGTCTCGGTATTTAGTTGTTAATTAAAAGCGGTAAAAATATGGGTTTAGCCGGAGGCAAGCTTAGTGATTCGGTTTAATGATAAAAAAAAAAACAATAAACTAAAGTGGTATTTTAATGGATTGAAATGAAGATATACCCCGGGAAAGTGTAATCGCCCAAATACTCCCAAACATAACATTTTATCCTAATTTGCTCTATTGTCTATTAGGACTAAAGTTATGACTAACTCTAAAATCCTAGTGAAAGTCAAATCTTATCTAGTTAAATAAACCCTTCGGTTAGGTTGGATAAACATCACTAGATAGCATTAAACATAAGCCCTTTAATAGCACTAAATCCACCAACTAATTAAAAAAGGAAAAATCTAGGGTTTGTCTCTCTCTTGGCCAAAATCTCTAAATCACATATGTATGAAGTTAGAAGAAACCACAAATGCACAAAGGTGATCAATCTAGCACATTAATTAAATTTAGAGAGACAAAACAACTATTTTAAGCAAATTAGGTTTTACATGCTAGTTTGGGGAGTTGGGGTCAAACCCCATCCCAGGGTACAAAATAGGATTACTCAGACATTGTGAGCCTCGATTTTAAACCCTATCCTATGTGGATTAAAGCTGATTAGGATCTAATCGGGTTTTAGGTCCACTTAACTAAGATTAATAACTATGTCATATAACAAAAATTATTAAAACCTAAGCTAGCTCACTGGAACCTATTAAGAGTCGCCACCTAATTTTAACCTAGATCAAATTAGGAAAGGAGAGTTCAGGTTCGGGGGCTTGATATTCGACTTAATTAGGGTTCAATTACTTTCATTACCCCTAGAAGTCGTTTTTCCTCTACTTAGTTTAATTACGGCTTATTACGAGTCGTTTTTAACCTAAGTGCGCGCTTCGGTTTTTTTATTTTTTAACATTTTTTTTGACAGAAAATTAAAATGAAAATTAAAATACCAAAACTAGGGTTTCGGAGGCAGAATTAGGTCAAGTTTTGTTTTCGTCCGTGGCTACGGACCTAATGTCTGAACCCACGGACCCTAGTTAACTTAATTACACAGAAAAGTCAAATTTAAACAAAACGAGATTTTGAAAAGTCCGGGGCCACGGACAGGACGTCCGTGGGCCCGGACATGTTTTATAAAACCCTAAATTTTGAAAATAAAAATATCCCGCCACCGTCCGGGGGCGTCCGGCTTTCGGACAGGGAGTCCGGGACCCCGGACATAGCGTCCGTGGGTGCGGACCGCCCTCGGACAGCGGCGTTTGGGTGGCTCTCGGCGGGTTTCTGGCTCAAATTTTATGGGTAGGTAGCCTGAAAGATTCTAAACACGTTAGTGATTGAAAGTTTACAATTTGAATTCGAATTAAACACGAAACTTAGCAAACAAGTTATTGGGCAGAAGCGAAAACAAATGCTAATTCAGAAGCGATAAAAAGTCAATTCGATTCCAAATTTTGACACAGAGTAGTTAAAGTTGAACAAAGTCAGAAAAACATGACTTCAACCTGTTTTACCTTCGGATTTAATGAGACTCTTCACAACGGGGATTTTGGTGCTTCGTTGATGCCGGTTTTGGATTGACTTCGAATTGTGCTTCTGACTCCTCTTCTTTATGCTGTTAAGGACGTTTCTCTTCTGTTTTTGTGGTGGTTTTGTGTGTTTTGGTGCTTGGAAGTTCAATAGGAGAAGAAAGGATGAGTTTTTGGTGATTTCAGGGTGATTTCTGCAGGTTTTGGTATTGATTTGAGGCTTGGAAGTGTTAAAACGTGGGGAGAAAGTTTGTGGCTGTGTTTTCTGACTTTGGAAGTGTTCTCCTCTGCCCTAGGTCGTTTTGGAAGGTCCTTTTATAGAAAGAGCAAGGCCATGTTGATAGAACAAGATTTTTATCTAAAACCCTGATTTTGTGCTCTAAGGGAATCTGATTTTTTGAAATATGTTTCAGGCCGATAAAAATTATGAAATTTTAACTGAAGATAAAGGATGAATTTTAAGAATTTTGAGAGTTGGAATCGGGTTATTTTGATAAATAACCGATTAGATAAAAATCTCACAATCTGGAATCTCCCATAATTCATAACTTATTATTGGAAAGTCGAAATAACGAAATTCCAACGGCATTAGTCTTTAATAATCATCCTCTATCGTGTTAAAATTTCATGACGTTTGTTTTGATTTCGGTATTTTCCATAGGAGAGAGAAAATTGCAAAAATGATTGAATTTCTCTTTTAAATTTTGGGATAAGGTTCCAAATAAAATAATTTCAGGTTTATGACTGCATTTAGTCATGCTAACCATGTGACAATTTTATTTTAATTTTGGAAACCTTTTATTATTTCTATTTCGAGGTTATTTCATGTGTTAATTAAGAAATTAGCTTATAATATGAATTAAAAGCTAAATTTCCAGAATAAATATTATCAGAAAATCATGAAATATTTCATAACTACGATATTTGGAATTGTTTGGTGATGATGTACAAGTCATATGAAAATAGAAAATGCCGAGAATGTCCCTGGAAAATCCTGTATTAGTACACTTTGACCATTTTGCCCTTTGTAACACGTATGCCTTTGAGACTACTGGGGGGTTGAAATTTTGGGTATAACAGATTGCCCCCCGTCAACTAGGCTTTGCAATGAAGATGAAAAGACTAGTTGATGCTTGAGTGATACCCCAAAATTTTTGATCCTAAAAGACCTCGTATGCCGTTTGAAATCTAGTGGGTTGTGTCGAGCTATTCGAAGGCGCTGACTACCTAAAGGAGAAGGAGATGTTGTTGAACTATTCGAAGGCGCCAATTACCTGAAATGATGATATGTTGTCGAGCTATTCTAAGGCGCTGACTACCTAAAGTGATGAAAATGATGTCAAGCTATTCTAAAGCGTTGACTACCTAAAAATGGTGAAAATGATGCAATGTTTTTAATGGAAGCAGGTAAACTAGGGAGTGGTGCTAGGTCTTACTACGAGCCGAAAGGGATGATTCTAGGTCTTATGACGAGCCTAAAGGTTGGATCTAGGTCTTATGTCGAGCCTAGAGTGAATGAATGTAAGGGAGGTCTTATGGGTGCCTGAAATGGTTGAATGTAGGGTAGGTCTTATGGGTGCCTAAGGTTATTTTTTTTTGTGGTGATAGGACTTATGTGTGCCTAAGGTTTGGAGGTGAAACCCGTCCTAACTCGGTTGCTTATGGAGACGAGACCCACCTAACTCGGTTGCTTATGGAGACCGAGATCCATCTAACTCAGTTGCTTGTGGAGACCGAGATCCATCTAACTCAGTTGCTTATGGAGACTGAGATCCGTTCTGCTCGGTTGCTTATGGAGACCGAGACCCGTTCTACTCGGTTGTATGGAGACCGAGACCCGTCTACTCGGTTGCTTATGGAGACCGAGACCCATCTAACTCAGTTGCTTATGGAGCTGAGATCATTCTACTCGGTTGCTTATGGAGACCGAGATCTGTCTAACTCAGTTGCTTATGGAGACTGAGATCCGTTCTACTCGGTTGCTTATGGAGACCGAGATCCGTTCTACTTAACTAGGCTAATTGAGGAATGCAGTATGTTTGATGATGCAAAGATGTGAAGTATGTTTATGCAAATGATTGTGGCAAAAAGCAAATTGTCAAAGTTCCAAACGTGGAATGAAGAGGTTTAGTGGGTATTGCAAAATGAAATTGAAGTGCTTGAAAAGACTGAAAATGTCCAAAGTAAGAAATTGCTAGAAATATGCCAAACATGGCCATGATGAGATTATGAAACCGAAGTGTTTGATGGAAAATTGTCCAGGACAAGAAGTTGCTGAAAGAGGTGCCAAATATGGCAATATTTAAAGAAAATTCTGTCTACTGAAAAGGAAAGTGAAATTATCGTTTCCTGACTAAAGATTTCAGATTCGTAATTTATCTCCTAGGAGATGAACATGCCAATGGTGTGGTGTGATGTTGACGTGGAGATGTCTTGAGTGGTGATCAAGGCTTATGAAGGGCCATGGAATTTATGCGGAGGTGAAGGCTTATGAGGTGCCCATGGTGTGATGGGTGGTGGTGCTTAATGTTTGGGTTTCAATTGGTGTTGTCATATCAATTGTTGGAACCAACAATTGCCCCCAGTATTTTCCTTTAAGACAATCTGAGCTAGAATTCATGGAAATCTATCGGAACGATCGATTGCCCCAGTATTTTCTTGATTAAACATGCGAACAGGTCTTATCCTCACATGGTCAAGGATTATTCTTGATGTGGTGCTTTCTATCCTACACTCAAAGTGTTTGATGCTTGCACTCGTGCTCTCCTTTTGGTCAAAACATCCCAACCATTGAATTTGACATTTGTTAGATTTACGCGTCAACCTGCTACTTCACGTGATTGGATACACAACTACTAAGTCGGAAGTCTTTAAGCTTATAACGTGGCTATGAGGTGTGATGAAAGACAAAGGGATGATGGAGGAATGTTAGGATATGTGGAGCTATAAGGGTGACCAAAGCCGCAACTTGCACCTTCTCCCGGCCTTGCTTTCTTTGTCTTGAAGTCATTCGCTACTTCGTGATGACTTCGGTATGAGCTTGGAACTCTGGATTTTTGGGTTGCACCTTCTCTTTTTTTTTTTTATTTTGGATCACTTCGAGGCTTTCCAGATTTGCCTTTCTTTGAATCTCTTTTTCCTCGGGGTTCTTGTGTTTCCCGGTTTTAAACTTTGAGAGTTGTTTTATGATGTGAGCTCATGGGATCCTGTGTCGCTTTGGGACCATTTGCGGATCATTTCATTGTCTTGGTAACGGCGTTGCTTCTTTGGACCTGTGAAGTTGCTGTTCGGAAGTCGGGCTCCTTGCTTCCTTTGGTCACCGGGTCGGTTGTTCATCATTGGTTGCCTTGTTTGTGGAGTTTGTAATGTTGTAAAAGATGATGTATACGAAAAGCTCAGCGGGGGTGCCTAGGGTTTAATGTCAGGGTTCACAAGCTTTTGGCTGTGTGGTGCTGTACCTAGGTGCTTCGTCATCCCTAATAGTTGTGTATCCGTTCATTGTTACTTTTCAAAGGTCTAAGCGTAAATTTACAAAATATCTCCTTCGGGTTGAGTTATGCCGTTTACCTTACCTTTGAATGTGGTCTCACTAGAGTCATGTAAAAATGACACTCGTTCACTCATGGTTTTTCCACTCAAGACACTCTCGTGAATTTCACTCAGAGACTAGTTCGCACGCTTAAACGAAAGATTAAAGGCGACGATCCCGAGCTCAGATTGCCCCCAGTATTGATTAGGGGTTTATGACAACACTTAAACAGATGTAGAGTTTGGACCGCTTTGTGGATTGTTTTGGATGTTTTGTGACAGTTTTGGACGGACATGTTCACCCTTTTGGAAGCAAAATGACGACTCATCTTGTTCTATTGCCAGAAGATGATTGTTTCATGTGCCTTTATCAGAAGACATACTCAAACCATTTTTTTGTTTTGTTAGAGAAAAAGCATTTTATTACGAAACATTTGTACATGACTTTCTTAAAGATGTGAAGGATGAAGAAGCTTTATTAATGGCAAATAAATTGAACAATACTGAGTACATACATCGAAAAGCTACTCAAAGTATACTAAAAAGGAAAACAGAATGGAAACGAAATATTCTAAAGTCTAAACTAAGAACTGTGAATTTAAAGTGATTTCTAACAAAAACATTCTCCTAAATACCGTCGCATTGAAATCCCTGGTCAAAGAGATCCTGGATCGTGTGCCTCAAAGCCTTGCAATCATCGGTGTCGTGACCGGGTAATTGGTGGTACTGGCAAAACAACTTAGATTCCTTCCTTTCTGAGGGACCCCAGGCCGGGGGGTGAGAGGTTGTGAGAGGTTGTAGTATGTTTCGCTCCTGGAGCTTTTTAAATGCCTGGCTCAACGGTTGGCCAATGTCTGTGAACTCTCTCTGACGGAGTTTCTTTCTAGGTGGCTCTGATGCTCCAATGGCCCAACCTGACTCTCTTAGCCGTCGAACGGTGTTTACCTCATGCTGCCTGGTTCTCTTTTGGATGCCTCTTTGGATGCAAGCTGCTGTCCTTGAACCATTCCCGGTGTTTTCTGAGTTCCCAAGCTTTAATTCTCCCTTATTGATCAATTCCTCTAGGACACCAACTTGTCCCATCAGCAAGTCGAAATTAGGAAAGTATGTGAATTTCAGCTTGTCATTGTATTGCTTCTGCATATTCTCGATTACCATTCGGATTTGCTCCTGTTCGTCCATCTTTGTGAGCATAGCGGCTGCTTTTGTCCTCCAACGCTTGACGAAGTCGGTCATTGATTCACCTTCTGTTTGTCGTGTGCTTGCAAGATCAGTCCTGGTGACTCCAAAACTTCTAGCGTACTCGAAATGATGCAGAAAAGCTTCACAGACCTCCTCGTAGGTCTTGGTATTCATCCTTTGAGTTATGTACCAATGCTGAGGAATTTCATCAAGATAGCGAGCGAATACCTTGGCCTTCTGCATGTCGCTTAGCGAAAGAAAGGACATTTCTCTGTCGAACATTGCCAAATGAAGCTGTGGGTCGGAGGAACCTTTGTATAGAGGAAGTGTTGGCAATTTCAACTTTGGAGGGAGATCAACCTTGGGATATAATCCAGTGGAGAAGTAGTCAAACCGGCTGGCCTGGTGGCCCTCTCCATGCGCTCAATCTTTTTCAGCATCTCATTGAATTCTTCGGCTAACTGGGCATCCATTGATTGGATTTCCTCCCTCTGCCATACTTGAGATTTGGGCTTATCTGTTGGAAAACAAAAGTGACCTGAGCTAAAATTCTCGGCCACAAAGAAGTTTTAGGCTAAAACTTGTTTGGGCTGCAAGAAAAGCATATGAGCTGGAATGTTTTGAAGATTGTGGGTAGGCACTGAGGCCCGAAATGAGTTGGAAGAGAGGCACATGGGCCGGAATGATTCATGAGTTGTGAACTGGTGCCTAAGCTGAAATGTTTGAAGAATGTGGCTCTTGAGCCGGAATGTTTTGAGAATTGGGCGCTTGGTCAGAATGTGTTTGGGCTAGAAGTAAAGCGCATGGGCCGAAGTGACGTCTAAACCATGTTCTGGATGTGAATTGGAATTTGGGCTGAGTAATTATGATTGGGCCTGAAGATGATACCCATGTCTAGGATCGTGGGTCAAAACCCGAGTGAAAAGTCTTCCTGGACTAGAATGGGCCTTGAAATGGAAAGACCTGATGGATTTTTATGGATTGCTTTAGGTGGATTTGTTTTTCATGGGCCTAGAACTAAATTGATAATTCAAATTGGCCGAAAGAGAGAAATCACCTAAGTCTAAACTTTTGGGCGAAGCCCAAATGACTCACATATTAAATCAAACAGGGCCTCTGGGCCGCAAACAATAGAGCTGCCAATTCGGGTTGGGCTAAGTTGATGTAGGGGAAACTCCTATCAATTTCTAGACTGGGAAGTGGACCGATCACAAGCAAACAAGGCCCACACAAATTCAACATGTCCTCACTTGACGGTTAAATCAATCTGGGTATGGATCGATCCGGAGAGGTGCTTGGGGCTTGGGCCCAGATCACCACAAAGGAATAGGGCTTGCACGCTATTCTCTTTGGGCTTCCCCACTTTTTTCACATCACTGTTAAGTGTGCGTCTACGGATGGGTCTTTGAATGACCAAACATTGGGCTTGGTAAGGACACTGCCAGGAAAACGCTTGGGGCTAAGGCCCAGGTATTAAGGGGTGTGGTTAGACGACACCCTCCTCTTTTCCCCCGCTTATTCACATCACCTAAAAGGTGTGAGTCCCTGACAGGGGACCCTAGATGGGCCCCGAGGTGAAACTGGTTTGTGTGGACCCTCGCTCTCATATGATGCAAAAGGTGCAGAAAATTAAAGTGCGCACAAAAGTAAATAAACAAAGTAATAAAGCCAAAAAAAAATTTTGGAGTTAAGCCCTCTTTCTTAAAATTAAACAAGTTTAGATTAAGAATTTTGTCCCCAGCAGAGTCGCCAGTCTGTGAGCCTCGATTTTAAACCCTATCCTATGTGGATTAAAGCTGATTTGGATCTAATCGGGTTTTAGGTCCACTTAACTAAGATTAATAACTATGTCATATAACAAAAATTATTAAAACCTAAGCTAGCTCACTGGAACCTATTAAGAGTCGCCACCTAATTTTAACCTAGATCAAATTAGGAAAGGAGAGTTCAGGTTCGGGGGCTTGATATTCGACTTAATTAGGGTTCAATTACTTTCATTACCCCTAGAAGTCGTTTTTCCTCTACTTAGTTTAATTACGGCTTATTACGAGTCGTTTTTAACCTAAGTGCGCGCTTCTGTTTTTTTTATTTTTTAACATTTTTTGACAGAAAATTAAATGAAATTAAAATACCAAAACTAGGGTTTCGGAGGCAGAATTAGGTCAAGTTTTGTTTTCGTCCGTGGCTACGGACCTAATGTCCGAACCCACGGACCCTAGTTAACTTAATTACACAGAAAAGTCAAATTTAAACAGAAACGAGATTTTGAAAAGTCCGGGGCCACGGACAGGACGTCCGTGGGCCCGGACATGTTTTATAAAACCCTAAATTTTGAAAATAAAAATATCCCGCCACCGTCCGGGGGCGTCCGGCTTTCGGACAGGGAGTCCGGGACCCCGGACATAGCGTCCGTGGGTGCGGACCGCCCTCGGACAGCGGCGTTTGGGTGGCTCCGGCGGTGTTTCTGGCTCAAATTTTATGGGTAGGTAGCCTGAAAGATTCTAAACACGTTAGTGATTGAAAGTTTACAATTTGAATTCGAATTAAACACGAAACTTAGCAAACAAGTTATTGGGCAGAAGCGAAAACAAACGCTAATTCAGAAGCGATAAAAAGTCAATTCGATTCCAAATTTTGACACAGAGTAGTTAAAGTTGAACAAAGTCAGAAAAACATGACTTCAACCTGTTTTACCTTCGGATTTAATGAGACTCTTCACAACGGGGATCTTTTGGTGCTTCGTTGATGCCGGTTTTGGATTGACTTCGAATTGTGCTTCTGACTCCTTCTTCTTTATGCTGTTAAGGACGTTCTCTTCTGTTTTTGTGGTGGTTTTGTGTGTTTTTGGTGCTTGGAAGTTCAATAGGAGAAGAAAGGATGAGTTTTTGGTGATTTCGGGGTGATTTCTGAGTGTTTCGGTATTGATTTGAGGCTTGGAAGTGTTAAAACGTGGGGAGAAAGTTTGTGGCTGTGTTTTCTGACTTTGGAAGTGTTCTCCTCTGCCCTAGGTCGTTTTTGGAAGGTCCTTTTATAGAAAGAGCAAGGCCATGTTGATAGAACAAGATTTTTATCTAAAACCCTGATTTTGTGCTCTAAGGGAATCTGATTTTTTAAAATATGTTGCAGGCCGATAAAAATTATGAAATTTTAACTGAAGATAAAGGATGAATTTTAAGAATTTTGAGAGTTGGAATCGGGTTTTTGATAAATAACCGATTAGATAAAAATCTCACAATCTGGAATCTCCCATAATTCATAACTTATTATTGGAAAGTCGAAATAACGAAATTCCAACGGCATTAGTCTTTAATAATCATCCTCTATCTGTGTGTTAAAATTTCATGACGTTTGTTTTGATTTCGGTATTTTCCATAGGAGAGAGAAAATTGCAAAAATGATTGAATTTCTCTTTTAAATTTTGGGATAAGGTTCCAAATAAAATAATTTCAGGTTTATGACTGTTTAGTCATGCTAACCATGTGACAATTTTATTTTAATTTTGGAAACCTTTTATTATTTCTATTTCGAGGTTATTTCATGTGTTAATTAAAGAAATTAGCTTATAATATGAATTAAAAGCTAAATTTCCAGAATAAATATTATCAGAAAATCATGAAATACCTTTCATAATGACTACGATATTTGGAATTGTTTGGTGATGATGTACAAGTCATATGAAATAGAAAATGCCGAGAATGTCCCTGGAAAATCCTGTATTAGTACACTTTGACCATTTTGCCCTTTGTAACACGTATGCCTTTGAGACTACTGGGGGGGTTGAAATTTTGGGTATAACAGATTGCCCCCCGTCAACTAGGCTTTGCAATGAAGATGAAAAGACTAGTTGATGCTTGAGTGATACCCCAAAATTTTTGATCCTAAAAGACCTCGTATGCCGTTTGAAATCTAGTGGGTTGTGTCGAGCTATTCGAAGGCGCTGACTACCTAAAGGAGAAGGAGATGTTGTTGAACTATTCGAAGCGCCAATTACCTGAAATGATGATATGTTGTCGAGCTATTCTAAGGCGCTGACTACCTAAAGTGATGAAAATGATGTCAAGCTATTCTAAAGCGTTGACTACCTAAAAATGGTGAAAATGATGCAATGTTTTTAATGGAAGCAGGTAAACTAGGGAGTGGTGCTAGGTCTTACTACGAGCCTAAAGGGATGATTCTAGGTCTTATGACGAGCCTAAAGGTTGGATCTAGGTCTTATGTCGAGCCTAAAGTGAATGAATGTAAGGGAGGTCTTATGGGTGCCTGAAATGGTTGAATGTAGGGTAGGTCTTATGGGTGCCTAAGGTTATTTTTTTTTTGTGGTGATAGGACTTATGTGTGCCTAAGGTTTGGAGGTGAAACCCGTCCTAACTCGGTTGCTTATGGAGACCGAGACCCACCTAACTCGGTTGCTTATGGAGACCGAGATCCATCTAACTCATGTGGAGACCGAGCCATCTAACTCAGTGCTTATGGAGACTGAGATCCGTTCTGCTCGGTTGCTTATGGAGACCGAGACCCGTTCTACTCGGTTGCTTATGGAGACCGAGACCCGTTCTACTCGGTTGCTTATGGAGACCGAGACCCATCTAACTCAGTTGCTTATGGAGACTGAGATCCATTCTACTCGGTTGCTTATGGAGACCGAGATCCGTCTAACTCAGTTGCTTATGGAGACTGAGATCCGTTCTACTCGGTTGCTTATGGAGACCGAGATCCGTTCTACTCTTAACTAGGCTAATTGAGGAATGCAGTATGTTTGATGATGCAAAGATGTGAAGTATGTTTTATGCAAATGATTGTGGCAAAAAGCAAATTGTCAAAGTTCCAAACGTGGAAATGAAGAGGTTTACGTGGGTATTGCAAAATGAAATTGAAGTGCTTGAAAAGACTGAAAATTGTCCAAAGTAAGAAATTGCTAGAAATATGCCAAACATGGCCATGATGAGATTTATGAAACCGAAGTGTTTGATGGAAAATTGTCCAGGACAAGAAGTTGCTGAAAGAGGTGCCAAACATGGCAATATTTAAAGAAAATTCTGTCTACTGAAAAGGAAAGTGAAATTATCGTTTCCTGACTAAAGATTTCAGATTCGTAATTTATCTCCTAGGAGATGAACATGCCATGGTGTGGTGTGATGTTTGACGTGGAGATGTCTTGAGTGGTGATCAAGGCTTATGAAGGGCCATGGAATTTATGTGGAGGTGAAGGCTTATGAGGTGCCCATGGTGTGATGGTGTTGGTGGTGCTTAATGTTTGGGTTTCAATTGGTGTTGTCATAGCAATTGTTGGAACCAACAATTGCCCCCAGTATTTTCCTTTAAGACAATCTGAGCTAGAGTTCATGGAAATCTATCGGAACGATCGATTGCCCCCAGTATTTTCTTTGATTAAACATGCGAACAGGTCTTATCCTCACATGGTCAAGGATTATTCTTGATGTGGTGCTTTCTATCCTACACTCAAAGTGTTTGATGCTTGCACTCGTGCTCTCCTTTTGGTCAAAACATCCCAACCATTGAATTTGACATTTGTTAGATTTACGCGTTCAACCTGCTACTTTCACGTGATTGGATACACAACTACTAAGTCGGAAGTCTTTTAAGCTTATAACGTGGCTGGGGTGTGATGAAAGACAAGGGATGATGGAGGAATGTTTAGGATATGTGGAGCTATAAGGGTGACCAAAGCTGCAACTTGCACCTTCTCTCGGACTTCCTTCTTTGTGTTGAAGTCATTTGGCTACTTCGTGATGACTTCGCTTGTGAGCTTGGAACTTGGGACTTTTGGTTGCCTTCACCTTTCTTTTTCTGATTTTGGATCACTTCGAGGCTTTCCAGATTTGCCTTTCTTTGAATCTTTTTCCTCGGGGTTCTTGTGTTTCCCGGTTTTAAACTTTGAGAGTTGTTTTATGATGTGAGCTCATGGGATCCTGTGTCGCTTTGGGACCATTTGCGGATCATTTCATTGTCTTGGTAACGGCGTTGCTTCTTTGGACCTGTGAAGTTGCTGTTCGGAAGTCGGGCTCCTTGCTTCCTTTGGTCACCGGGTCGGTTGTTCATCATTGGTTGCCTTGTTTGTGGAGTTTGTAATGTTGTAAAAGATGATGTATACGAAAAGCTCAGCGGGGGTGCCTAGGGTTTAATGTCAGGGTTCACAAGCTTTTGGCTGTGTGGTGCTGTACCTAGGTGCTTCGTCATCCCTAATAGTTGTGTATCCGTTCATTGTTACTTTTCAAAGGTCTAAGCGTAAATTTACAAAATATCTCCTTCGGTTGGAGTTATGCCGTTTACCTTACCTTTGAATGTGGTCTCACTAGAGTCATGTAAAAATGACACGCTCGTTCACTCATGGTTTTTCCGCTCAAGACACTCTCGTGAATTTCACTCAGAGACTAGTTCGCACGCTTAAACGAAAGATTAAAGGCGACGATCCCGAGCTCAGATTGCCCCCAGTATTGATTAGGGGTTTATGACAACACTTAAACAGATGTAGAGTTTGGACCGCTTTGTGGATTGTTTTGGATGTTTTGTGACAGTGTTTGGACGGACATGTTCACCCTTTTGGAAGCAAAAAGACGACTCGTCTTGTTCTATTGCCAGAAGATGATTGTTTCATGTGCCTTTATCAGAAGACATACAAACCAACCATGTGTTGGAGAAAAAGCATTTTATTACGAAACATTTGTACATGACTTTCTTAAAGATGTGAAGGATGAAGAAGCTTTATTAATGGCAAATAAATTGAACAATACTGAGTACATACATCGAAAAGCTACTCAAAGTATACTAAAAAGGAAAACAGAATGGAAACGAAATATTCTAAAGTCTAAACTAAGAACTGTGAATTTAAAGTGATTTCTAACAAAAACATTCTCCTAAATACCGTCGCATTGAAATCCCTGGTCAAAGAGATCCTGGATCGTGTGCCTCAAAGCCTTGCAATCATCGGTGTCGTGACCGGGTAATTGGTGGTACTGGCAAAACTGACTTAGATTCCTTCCTTTCTGAGGGACCCCAGGCCGGGGGGTGAGAGGTTGTAGTATGTTTCGCTCCTGGATTTTTAAATGCCTGGCTCAACGGTTGGCCAATGTCTGTGAACTCTCTCTGACGGAGTTTCTTTCTAGGTGGCTCTGATGCTCCAATGGCCCAACCTGACTCTCTTAGCCGTCGAACGGTGTTTACCTCATGCTGCCTGGTTCTCTTTTGGATGCCTCTTTGGATGCAAGCTGCTGTCCTTGAACCATTCCCGGTGTTTCTGAGTTCCCAAGCTTTAATTCTCCCTTATTGATCAATTCCTCTAGGACACCAACTTGTCCCATCAGCAAGTCGAAATTAGGAAAGTATGTGAATTTCAGCTTGTCATTGTATTGCTTCTGCATATTCTCGATTACCATTCGGATTTGCTCCTGTTCGTCCATCTTTGTGAGCATAGCGGCTGCTTTTGTCCTCCAACGCTTGACGAAGTCGGTCATTGATTCACCTTCTGTTTGTCGTGTGCTTGCAAGATCAGTCCTGGTGACTCCAAAACTTCTAGCGTACTCGAAATGATGCAGAAAAGCTTCACAGACCTCCTCGTAGGTCTTGGTATTCATCCTTTGAGTTATGTACCAATGCTGAGGAATTTCATCAAGATAGCGAGCGAATACCTTGGCCTTCTGCATGTCGCTTAGCGAAAGAAAGGACATTTCTCTGTCGAACATTGCCAAATGAAGCTGTGGGTCGGAGGAACCTTTGTATAGAGGAAGTGTTGGCAATTTCAACTTTGGAGGGAGATCAACCTTGGGATATAATCCAGTGGAGAAGTAGTCAAAACCGGCTGGCCTGGTGGCCCTCTCCATGCGCTCAATCTTTTTCAGCATCTCATTGAATTCTTCGGCTAACTGGGCATCCATGTTGATTGGATTTCCTCCCTCTGCCATACTTGAGATTTGGGCTTATCTGTTGGAAAACAAAAGTGACCTGAGCTAAAATTCTCGGCCACAAAGAAGTTTTAGGCTAAAACTTGTTTGGGCTGCAAGAAAAGCATATGAGCTGGAATGTTTTGAAGATTGTGGGTAGGCACTGAGGCCCGAAATGAGTTGGAAGAGAGGCACATGGGCCGGAATGATTCATGAGTTGTGAACTGGTGCCTAAGCTGAAATGTTTGAAGAATGTGGCTCTTGAGCCGGAATGTTTTGAGAATTGGGCGCTTGGGTCAGAATGTGTTTGGGCTAGAAGTAAAGCGCATGGGCCGAAGTGACGTCTAAACCATGTTCTGGATGTGAATTGGAATTTGGGCTGAGTAATTATGATTGGGCCTGAAGATGATACCCATGTCTAGGATCGTGGGTCAAAACCCGAGTGAAAAGTCTTCCTGGACTAGAATGGGCCTTGAAATGGAAAGACCTGATGGATTTTTATGGATTGCTTTAGGTGGATTTGTTTTTCATGGGCCTAGAACTAAATTGATAATTCAAATTGGGCCGAAAGAGAGAAATCACCTAAGTCTAAACTTTTGGGCCGAAGCCCAAATGACTCACATATTAAATCAAACAGGGCCTCTGGGCCGCAAACAATAGAGCTGCCAATTCGGGTTGGGCTAAGTTGATGTAGGGGAAACTCCTATCAATTTCTAGGCTGGGAAGTGGACCGATCACCCAAGCAAACAAGGCCCACACAAATTCAACATGTCCTCACTTGACGGTTAAATCAATCTGGGTATGGATCGATCCGGAGAGGTGCTTGGGGCTTGGGCCCAGATCACCACAAAGGAATAGGGCTTGCACGCTATTCTCTTTGGGCTTCCCCACTTTTTTCACATCACTGTTAAGTGTGCGTCTACGGATGGGTCTTTGAATGACCAAACATTGGGCTTGGTAAGGACACTGCCAGGAAAACGCTTGGGGCTAAGGCCCAGGTATTAAGGGGGTGTGGTTAGACGACACCCTCCTCTTTTCCCCCGCTTATTCACATCACCTAAAAGGTGTGAGTCCCTGACAGGGGACCCTAGATGGGCCCCGAGGTGAAACTGGTTTGTGTGGACCCTCGCTCTCATATGATGCAAAAGGTGCAGAAAATTAAAGTGCGCACAAAAGTAAATAAACAAAGTAATAAAGCCATAAATAAACAATTTTGGAGTTAAGCCCTCTTTCTTAAAATTAAACAAGTTTAGATTAAGAATTTGTCCCCAGCAGAGTCGCCAGTCTGTGAGCCTCGATTTTAAACCCTATCCTATGTGATTAAAGTTGATTGGGATCTAATCGGGTTTTAGGTCCACTTAACCTAAGATTAATAACTATGTCATATAACAAAATTATTAAAACCTAAGCTAGCTCACTGGAACCTATTATGAGTCGCCACCTAATTTTAACCTAGATCAAATTAGGAAAGGAGAGTTCGGGTTCGGGGGCTTGATATTCGACTTAATTAGGGTTCAATTACTTTCATTACCCCTAGAAGTCGTTTTTCCTCTACTTAGTTTAATTACGGCTTATTACGAGTCGTTTTAACCTAAGTGCGCGCTTCTGTTTTTTTATTTTTAACATTTTTTGACAGAAAATTAAAGTGAAATTAAAACTACCTAAACTAGGGTTTCGGAGGCAGAATTAGGTCAAGTTTTGTTTTCGTCCGTGGCTACGGACCTAATGTCCGAACCCACGGACCCTAGTTAACTTAATTACACAAAAAGTCAAATTTAAACAGAAACGAGATTTTGAAAAGTCCGGGGCCACGGACAGGACGTCCGTGGGCCCGGACATGTTTTATAAAACCCTAAATTTTGAAAATAAAAATATCCCGCCACCGTCCGGGGGCGTCCGGCTTTCGGACAGGGAGTCCGGGACCCCGGACATAGCGTCCGTGGGTGCGGACCGCCCTCGGACAGCGGCGTTTGGGTGGCTCCGGCGGTGTTTCTGGCTCAAATTTTATGGGTAGGTAGCCTGAAAGATTCTAAACACGTTAGTGATTGAAAGTTTACAATTTGAATTCGAATTAAACACGAAACTTAGCAAACAAGTTATTGGGCAGAAGCGAAAACAAACGCTAATTCAGAAGTGATAAAAAGTCAATTCGACTCCAAATTTTAACACAGAGTAGTTAAAGTTGAACAAAGTCAGAAAAACATGACTTCAACCTGTTTTACCTTCGGATTTAATGAGACTCTTCACAACGGGGATCTTTTGGTGCTTCGTTGATGCCGGTTTTGGATTGACTTCGAATTGTGCTTCTGACTCCTTCTTCTTATGCTGTTAAGGACGTTTCTCTTCTGTTTTTGTGGTGGTTTTGTGTGTTTTTGGTGCTTGGAAGTTCAATAGGAGAAGAAAGGATGAGTTTTGGTGATTTCGGGGTGATTTCTGCAGTGTTTCGGTATTGATTTGAGGCTTGGAAGTGAAAAACGTGGGGAGAAAGTTTGTGGCTGTGTTTTCTGACTTTGGAAGTGTTCTCCTCTGCCCTAGGTCGTTTTTGGAAGGTCCTTTTATAGAAAGAGCAAGGCCATGTTGATAGAACAAGATTTTTATCTAAAACCCTGATTTTGTGCTCTAAGGGAATCTGATTTTTTAAATATGTTGCAGGCCGATAAAAATTATGAAATTTAACTGAAGATAAAGGATGAATTTTAAGAATTTTGAGAGTTGGAATCGGGTTATTTGTAAATAACCGATTAGATAAAAAATCTCACAATCTGGAATCTCCCATAATTCATAACTTATTATTGGAAAGTCAAATAACGAAATTCCAACGGCATTAGTCTTTAATAATCATCCTCTATTGTGTTAAAATTTCATGACGTTTTGTTTTGATTTCGGTATTTTCCATAGGAGAGAGAAAATTGCAAAAATGATTGAATTTCTCTTTTAAATTTTGGGATAAGGTTCCAAAAAATAATTTCAGGTTTATGACTGTATGTAGTCATGCTAACCATGTGACAATTTTATTTTAATTTTGGAAACCTTTTATTATTTCTATTTCGAGGTTATTTCATGTGTTAATTAAAGAAATTAGCTTATAATATGAATTAAAAGCTAAATTTCCAGATAAATATTATCAGAAAATCATGAAATACCTTTCATAATGACTACGATATTTGGAATTGTTTGGTGATGATGTACAAGTCATATGAAAATAGAAAATCCCGAGAATGTCCCTGGAAAATCCTGCATTGGTGCACTTTGACCATTTTGCCCTTTGAAACGTATGCCTTTGAGACTACGGGGGGTTGAAATTGGGGTATAACAGACATTAAAGAAGTAAAGAGAAAAAAAGAGTAAACGAGGTAGCCATGGGTTGTTGAAGAAGCTTTAAAGGAGGGGTTTTTCCCTTTCTTCTTCTGTTCCCGTTTTCGTCGCGTTTTCGTCTCGACTCCATCTGTTTTTCTTCAGTTTCGATTTTCTTCTCGTTTTGTCGGTCTCACGAGCCCCCCTCGAGTCCGTCCAGTCGGTCTCTATATTTGTCGCGTCCCCTCTTCTTTTTTTTTTAACTTTTCGTTCTCCAAAAACATAAAAGGCGGACTACTGCAGCCCAGGGAAATATTATGTGCGTGCTTCCATATTAGATGTATGTTGATAAGTATGTTGCTGATTTCTCACGTGCACACTGCTGTTGAGAATACATGCATGCTAATGTGCATGCCCAGGACCAATGCAGCTTATATGTTGTGTACGTATTTTTCAATACGTTTTACGTGGGATATAAAAATAAGCTACATGCTGCTTGCTTGCAGCAGGTAGCTTGCTTGCTTACAGCAGGTAGCTTGATTGCTTGCTTGAGCAGGTAGCTTGCTTGCTTGCAGCAGGTAGCTTGTCTGCTTGCTAGTGCAGCGGTAAGTAATGTCGAATTGAGCATTCACCTAAAAATTAATAAAAGTATGTAAGTTTCTATAATATAAATAAAATACTATAAAGTGATGAAATTATGTATAAATCATGTAAAAGATTTGCTGAAATAACCCTTAAAAAATATAAATTTCACACTTATCAGTAATTAAGTGGGGCTGATGAGAACTCGAAACAGAGAGGTTGAAGAAATTGGCTAAAAAGTTAAGTGAGGCTGCCACGAAGTAGAGTCCAGTGGAGATTAACGAATTACTGGCCCACTTCATGACCTTGAATGAAAAACGATTTTCTAGAATAGTTGTATGAGGAGGAGAAGAGGAAACCTAGTCGATTATATGGTGGCATAGGGAACTATATGAAGATAAAGTGGTACCATATCAGCCGGTTGATGAGTTTCATGACTTATGGATGGAAACGGAGTAGAGAGCTAGGCACTTCTCCATCTTCAGTTTCAATTGGATTCGCATCTTCTTTCAGCTTGGAACATCAAGAGGTTGAGAATCTTCAAATACTTGGACATGAATGTCTGTAGATTGAATGAGTCAATTGGAATACTAGTCACACACTATTGATCTGGGGTGCATCATCCCATTTAAAAAAAAATTAGATGAAGATCTCTTGGCAATTAAAAAGAATGAGAGATTCCCTCAAGTAGGATTCCCCCTGAGTTTGCATGTAAGCGTCTTTACAAATGATAGCAATAAGTGACACTTTTAGGCACAATAAGTGACAGCTTTTATGTTATACTATAACCATAGTAGAAGTTTTCTACTAAGGTTACAGCATAACATAAAAGCTGTCATTTATTGTGCCTAAAGCTGTCACTTATTTGCTATATAAGAAACAAATGATGACAATAAGTGACAACTTCTATGCACAATAAGTGACAGCTTTTATGTTATACTATGACCATAGCAGAACATATATAGTACTATGGTTATAGTATAACATAAAAGTTGTCACTTATCGTGCATAGAAGCTGTCACTTATTGCTATCATTGTTTCTTGATAGCAATAGTGACAGCTTTATGCACAATAAATGACAGCTTTTATGTGTATGCTATAACCATAGTAGAAAGTTTCTACTAAGGTTACAGTATAACATAAAGCTGTCACTTATTGTGCATAAAAAGCTGTCACTTATTGCTATCATTTGTTTAAAGACGCTTAACAAGCAAACTCAAGGGGAATCCTACTTAGGCCAGGGGAATCTCTCAATCTTTTTAATTGCCAAGGGACCTTCATCTAGTTTTTAAAGATACGATGCACCCTACATCAACAGTGTGTGGTTAGTATTCCAAATGGATGCATGAATCTACAGACACTCATGTCTTAGTGTTTAAAGATTTCTTAGACCTATCGATGTTCAAAACTGAAAGAAGATGCGAATTCAATTGAAACTGGAGATGGAGAAGTGCCTAGCTTCTCCATCTCCAACTCCATCCATAAGACATGAAACTCATCAACCGGGCGATTTGGTACCACTTTATCTTCATATAGTCCCCCATGCCACCATATAATCGACTAAGTTTCCTCCTCTCCTCCCCATATAACAATTCTAGAAAACCGTTTTCTTCATTCAAGGTCATGAAGTGGGCCGATAATTAGTTAATCGCCACCGGACTCTACTTCGTGGCAGCCTCACTTAACTTTTTAGCCAATTTCTTCAACCTCTCTGTTTCTGAGTTCTCATTCATCCTTTCATCTATATCTGCCTCTGTCTCTTTTGTATCATGTTTTCTTCTTCTGTCTCTTTTGTATCAGTAAAAGAATCATCATGATCGTCGGTACTTTCATCTTCAACAGAGACAGCAACCGTCTCCATCGGCGCCCAAATTCGTCTGACTTTTAACCGATTTTCTCTGTGATGTTTCAGTGCTGTCCAGTTCTGATTGTTCGATCTACTGAAGCTTCCACAACATATATACTAGTCAGAGGTGATTAAAGGAAAAGGAGAGAAGAAAGGCCGTGAAGGAAAATAAAGTTGGTGGGCCCGTCCGAGTTCAATTTTTTTTATTATAGGTTGATGACGATCGAAGGTCATAGGCGCTAGCCAAAAAATGTAAAGGGATACTAAAATAATAACTACAAGAAATTAAGAAGTTGTAAGTAGCTAGAGATCTAACATGGCCAATGGTGGTCATATAGATTTCCAAAACATTAGAGGGTTAATTGGAATGCCTAGCTTGACTGGACAACAAATCTGAGAAGAATTTGAAGGAACTTAAAAGTTTGATGTTGGAATTGGTAGAAACATAGATAAACTTCTGGGTGGATGTTAAGGTAAAAGCAATATGAGGAAGGGGACGTCAGGCAAGCTGCCGTAATGCTATGTCTTTGTAACTAATTAATACATCCCATGATCATCTAATATTTGCACCCTAGGTTATACTATAATATAATATAGCATTAATTAATACACCCTATAATCATCTAACTAAATTAATTTCGCCATATATAACCACGTGGCTATATTTGTATGCATGCCGAAACGCATTATATTTGACGCCTAATAAACACATTAATTCCTAAGTCCATTAATTGTACAACCAGCAAGTAAAAATCAGCACATAGTACAACAATATGGGCGCCTGATTAACAACAATCAGCACATAGTAAAAACCAGCAAGTCCATTGGTATGCATGTAAAATTATTCCTAAACACACGTACACTTTATTTCATGCCTTTAATCCCAAACAAACAGAGTATATATGGTCCTGATTAACAAGTTTAGTTTGCAAGCACACATAGGTTAACAACAAATGCGTGCGCCACAGTTTGGTTTGCTTGCAAAATTATTCCCAAACAGTACACACACAATATGCACGCCTTTTAATCCCAAACAAACAGAGCATGTATTTTCCTGATTAAGAAGTTTGGTTTGCAAAATTACCTCATCAACACAAGAATAGAGCCGAAAGATATAACGTGCATGTATGTTGTTCCTTTCGTTAGTTGGGGTTGTAATCCAGAGACGCCGTCGTGCGTGCGACAGGGCATGTATGTTCCTGTTCGTGCAATTTTGCAAAATTAAATTAATTAGATCGAAAGAGTATATATATATGTGAAAATAAGGATCGATAGGCATATATGTATACTGTTAACACTCAATATTACCGATAGCGAGAGAGCTCGAGGCGCCGATTGATATCGACACATGCATGTGGCCTGCCAGCTTCATCACCAGTTGGCCGCCGGGTTGCGCGCAGAGATTAGAAGCTTGATGAAGATGGCGAGCGCAGATACCGGAAGAAAGGGGAAGAGAAGAGAGGCGCCGCGGCGGAATCGAATGAATTTGTGGGATGGTTTCGATTGAGAAGCTAGAGGGCTTAGCGTGTTTACAGAGAGTGGTAGGGGAACAGTCACGATTTGATTGATGAGAAGACTGGGCGAGAGGGCGAAAAGAGTTTATTAATTTAGGTAACATAAAAAACGTTTCACTTAAGAAGCGTTCTTTATGATAGCATAAAGAACACTTCTTAAGTGAAGCGTTTTTTATGTTATCGCGCCCAAACACATAAAAATGCTTCCTTCCTGAAGCGTTTTTTATACGTGTCTCTTAAAGAACGATTATTTACAAAGCGTTGTTTTTGACTTTGGGCGCGATAACAAAAACAACGCTTTGTAAGCAAAGCGTTGTTTAAGATGTCCGGTCTATGATAAAAAAACGATTTACAATATAACCGTTGTTAAAGGGGCGTTGTTTATTCTTTTTTTTTCCATCAGTGTAAACAGGTTATACATTCTCCCTCGAATGAATAAATACATAAATAACATACTATTTAAGAAATTATATATATGTCATTGTAGTTTTTACAATTTTACAATACAACCCAAACATCTATGTATATTTATATAAAATAACATATAAATTTATAATTTTTTCTACACATCATATTTCTCCAACCATCGCTTCAAGAATTTAAGGTTTACTGTTCATGGAGTTTAAAATCTATTTCTTAAAATAACGTTTAGGCTCTGGATTTAAGAGTTTATACGGATTAATGAATTTAAGTATATATAATTAAAATTTACAAACTTTAGTAGTTTAGTGTTCTAGAGTATAGTAAAATGTTTGATCTTAATATTTAAGTTTTGAGGGTTTAAAGATTTAGCTATAGTTAAATAAGATTTTTTTATTACATACCAACAAGTGCCTTTATTGAATATTTAACTAGTTCAAACAGATGCATAAAACTGAATCTAATACATGAAAACGTATTTCATACTATGAAACTTGATTTTGAATAACAATTGTGGATTTAAATTTATCCCTCGTAGAAAAAAACAAATTTACTATAGTCGTTAGATGCAACAGAAGCCTACTAGAGCTTGATTTTTAAATTATGTTTGGTTGAACTTTAAATTTAACTTGTTTTAGTTAAAGTCCACACAAATCATTTTTATGAACTAGTGGTTTTATAGTTTTAACATATCATTTTGGAAAGAGATTAAAAGAAATTTCTAACGAGATATTTGCACAAAGGCTTGATTGTTCTATACTTAATTGACTTAAAACCTAATATCTCATATCTACTTGTTTCGTCGGTACATTTTGGTATTTTATATTGAGAAATTCCAAAAAATTTCACTATATTTTCGACAAATTCATGAAACATTAAAAAACAGTCACAAAATGTCACTACATTTTTGTAAAAGTCTAGAACGAAAAGGGATAAAATACCCCTACTTGCAAACAAAGTACTTATAAAATTCACAATATGTCCCTAAGTATTAAAAAATTCACTAAATATCACAAAAAATTCAAAATACTATAAAATATAAAAATTTAAACTAAACAAAAATTATAGTAAAATATTGAAAATGTAACACCCCAACATACAACAACATACTTAACATTAAACTGCAGCGGAAAATACACATCATCACATAACTTAACTCATCGGTGTTACACGCCGTTAACCACCCACGTGGCTAACAAGGCTAACATTTACACAACTGTATCGGTCTGATGGACTAGATCCCCGAGCAACTACACATTACTGTCCCCTTTATCAACACCAACATTCATTATACAAATACCTTCCAACTGTACCGAGTATTTACAACTAGTGCCGAGAATAATTTCGGTCTTACTACACCTACTGTGCACATACACTTAAATGAATACCCAAGTACAATGTCTACCCCGTCCTACTCTCGAACGGCTCCCAGCTCCTTGTACCTGAAATAGGAAAAGAAGAGAAAGAAAGGGTGGCCCCCCAGGGGCTCAGCACCTTTGCTGGTATGGTAATCCCGCAGCCCACATGCTACCGGGCCACGCACAACTATTTGTGTCTTAGCATGCAGTTGATTACATTTAAATCAAGCATGTGAAACATAAACTCACAACGCGATACATTTCACCCCAATGGGCTTAACAAACATAACTCATTTACACTTAACCAATCACTCTATGAGTTCTTCAACCCTATAGTATTTCTCCTCTAACGGAGCTATTACCTTAACATACGACATTTACCCACTATCGGGTTTCCACAAACGTCCCTTTTACATACTAGGAATCATATCCATGATCCTCATATTTCACTTCTAAGCGACATATAACATCACATCACAATAACCTTGCAACATACAAATAACACATACATAACGGGTACGGATCTCTTAGGAACCGGCCCAAACATAGTTAATACACTGGTGAGCCTAGAGAATGATATCACCCCATGTTAAGCTCGTTATAACAAAACTCATTACCGCCCTAATAGTCGGACGAGTAACTTACCTAAAGATGGATCGGATTTAGTGACCCGAACTCACCACACAAACACATGTTCCCCCTAAACCGATCGTAAGTCAGAATAGCTAAGCTTTGGGATAAGCTAATGGGAGATCATAACCCGTGAGGGAAACAACCATAACAGAGAGAAGGGTAAAGCTAAAAAGGATACCCACTCCCAAACAACGCGCGACCGGCCAAACCGGATTCCTCACTACTGTTAGTACATACTTACTTTAGAATATTAGTTAGAACCCCACTATGGAGTCTATCACACCTACACACATACAGTATCACAACTGGGTTAAACATACAAGGGATATCCCTACATTCACATATACATATCACACAATTAACACACGCATAGCCGTGGTTAGTACGTCCCGTGGTTCGGGTCGTTCACTCCGAATACCAAACTCTCATGTGATCCTAGACTCAGTCAACTAAGGTTAACACTTCCGAGGTTAGATGGTATCGAAGTTGTACACGCCACATATATGAATTACCGTAAACTCATTACATGTTTTATCTTACAACGTGGCAAACATACAGAAAAACACATTGGCATACAAGCCGGTGTAATCCGGTAGGACACAGGTTGCAAGAAAACCATACCTGTCACCGGAGTCCACTTTATCATGTCCATTTATGTTCCTCGAGCAATTCTCGAACAACTGACAACATCACATGTACTTTTATTAACATCGGGGTAACATGTTTGTTTAAAGTCTAATGCTCATAACTTACCCTCGTTAACTAGTTAAACAACCTGACATTTTTAACTTGTTTTACTTTCACATTTTATTACAACTTTCCACCCACTTGGTTGTCTTTATATCACATCTAACATGTCCTTAACATCCTTACAACATCATTACTTATCAATCCCCATCTTTACACATCATTTTTATACCTTAAACAACATCTTTAGAGTGGTCCGGGACTTGGTCCCTAACTTAGGTCCCGGACCTACACTTGGCAATCTTCTCGGTCTCTTTTAATGGGGTGGTCCGGGACTTCATACAGGTCCTAAGTCCCGGACCATTCTAGGCAAAATCTCTCGGGCAATTTTAAGGGGTTGGTCCGGGTCCTTGTACAAGACCCAAGTCCCGGACCTATAACCTTGTAGAACTCTCGGCCTTATTTGCACCCCTGGTCCGGGACATGACCCATGACTTAGGTCCCGGACCCAACCTACAGAACTAACGCACTCGTATTTTTTTCAAGTCCTGCAGCATAGTTCTTTACACCAATCATATGTATAAACTTCCCAATGATCTTAAGTACACTCTTATACTCAAAACTTCACCAAATATACACCACATAACAACATAGTGCACAATTTAAATTGCATAGCACTTAGGCTCTTAAAATGCATAAATCTTAAACACTGAATTTCCCACAATATATTTGCCTTTCACCTGCAAATACACACAGCAATACGTATGTCCTTTACTAGTCTCTTTGAGAACATTTTTCTAAGTCATTTACCATTGGCTCTTTAGGTAGTTTCAATAGACAACGTAAGTTCATTTTCCAAAGGAATTTCAAGCTATTTTTAGTTAGCATAATTACCTCCTTTCCTCACAATTTCTTTCTTGTTTCAGAAATCGGTAAGGATATTTGCTTGCTTGTCAACTTAGAACTTGAAGAGAGTTTGGAAACGTGTCAAGAGAGGACTCCACCCAGTCCTTGAAAGGTTGGAATGAAGCTAGAACAAGGCAACGTAAGAACACCATTTAAGGCAAATTTTCGAACAACATAAAACATGGAGGAAACATCATTTTTCTTTGAGTTTCCTTACCTTGAAGCAAAGGAGAACAATAATACGTGAGAAGATGAACTCAAGCTCCTTCCATGGAGATTCCTCTTGGCACCAAAATGGAGCTCTTGAAGATTTGAAAGGACTAAGTTGAAGAGCTTGACGAGACTAAGAGATTGGTGGTCTTAGTTTTTAATTTGGACAAGTGAGCTAGAAGTTACAAGGATTTGAAGATGGCATATGGTGCTGTGCTGGTTCGATCGTGAAAGAGAGCAGGGAGGAGATGGCTACGTGAGACAGCAAGGAGGAAATGAAGGAATGAAGAGAATTCACTGATTGCAAATGCTTTTGAAGATATTATTTGTTTACATAAAGCAAATAGTGCTCTCTCTTATTTACTCATTTATTTGTTCAATCAGCTAGCAAGGGTGACGACTCACCACATGAAAAACCGGCCCCCATTTAAATATAAGGGGTTACCTAGTCATTATTGATCAATTAAATTACTTATATTGACATAAGTTACAAACTAGCTTATTTTAGTTATTATTCACTAAAATAAGACACGTAGAAACGCAATTTTACTTTCCCATTAATTTAAACTTCCAAATGTGATACTAAATAGTACACATGTTAATTAAAGAGTAATGATGGACATCTAGCCATTCAAAACTCATTTACAAGACAGTTTTTCAAAAATGTGCTTTAAGACTCCTTTAAGCACATTTTGTGTTTTAACTTGTTTTCAAGCTCGGTTTTCTTTGATAATTGATTTAATAGGCTCATTAATATATAAGTAAGGTCTTGGTAAGTTCATCAAGCCTTAATCACAATTATCCCAAGCTTAGAACATACTTTGTCCTTATTGCCTTTTAGGCAATTAATTGTATTTACTATCTATTAAATTGTTTACTAGTGTTTCTGAGACTCTTTTTAGTCTTAATAATTTATTATTTAATGTTTAAACAACTTATTAAGGTTTGGGGTATTTCAGAAAAACATAGATATTGTTTAGATTTTTTTAACTATTCAGTATTATAAAAAAGAATATAGTGTTTATAAACACATAATATACACCAATTTTTCTACCAATTAAGTACCATAATTTATACCGATTAAATTTCATAATTTTACCTTACATTGTTTAGATTTATTCAAAATAAATTATTTTATACTTTTTACTCATATTTAGAAAATTTATTTTTTATTTTACAGATAACTTTACTAATATATTGTATACAACAAAAAATACTATGTCATAAAGTTATCTACAAAATAGAATCTTAATTTTTTAAATAATTTTTTAATATTAGTTAAAAATATATAATATAATTGTTGATAAATAAAAATTAAATAATATATTTTCAAAAATATAAATTATTTTTTATAAATAACTTATATTATATTTTTAACAAGTATTCAGATAAATTAATTTAAAATTTAATTTTCTATTTTGTAGATAACTTTATGAATATTTTGTAGATGACAAAAAATATTATGTCATAAAGCTATCTGTAAAAGAGAATATATATATTTCTAAAAAACAAAATTTAAATATAAGTAAAAAATATAAAGGAGCTGATTTTGGATAAATATTTTAAATTGGTAAAAAAATAATCTAAAAAATATAAGTATAATAGTTTCCATAATCTAAAAACAAAAGTTATTAGCAGTCGACACTATTGTGTGTATCTATCTGTAAAAACTCTTTTGATTCATAGGGACATTTTACTCTCATCTCTCCTCTGTAAAAAATCCTCTGATTTAGAGGGCTAAAACAGAGTGCTTAACCACACTCTTGTAGACAAGAGTTTTCAGTTACATGCAATAATGTTTAAAATTGCATACTTATTACAATGCATGAATACCAGTTCTTTAAGCATGGAGTATCAGAGACGAAGAAAATTTAATTTCATAAAAACCGACTGAACAAAATAATAATAATTAATTAATTAAAATGATATTTAAGCATACCATGTACATTGGACATATAAACATACCATGTACATAACATCAGTGTCATCTATAAAGGGTTTTTAGTTGCATGCAATAGTGTTTAAAATTGCATACTTATTACAATGTATGAATACCAGTTCTTTAAGCATGGAGTACCAGAGACGAAGAGATTTTGATTTCATAAAAACCGGATGAACGAAATTAATAATAATAAATTAATAAAAATGAAATTTAAGCATACCATGTACATTGGACATATAAAGTATATTATAGCTTAATTTTACGCGTTGAGAGGGATGGTACTTCATATCATCTTGTCACACAACACATAATTTTCCGGACCCGAGGTAACCTTCGGGCCATTCGAATCACACACCCAATTCCTAAAATCCTAAGCTCACAGTTCTAATCTTACCCCTTGACATCAGAGCGTTCCATGCTCTGATACCACTTTTGTAACATCCCCTTTTCCATAAACCCGATTAATACCTAAACATAAAACAATATATACTGCTATTCGAGTAGTAACAATGGAAGTCTAATATACACATACTTAACCGAAAGAGATGCTACCGTTATCACGTGTCCAACGCACGTGACAAGGCTTCAAAAACCAAGATAACTTTATGACAAAATATTTTGTAGAAAACAAAAAATATTATGTCATAAAGTTATCTGTAAAATAGAATATATATTTCTAAAAAAATAATTTTTTAAGTATTAGTAAAAAAATATAAAAGAACCGATTTTGAATAAATATTTTAAATTAGTAAAAAATAATCTAAAAAATGTAAGTATATTATAGTTTCCATAATCCAAAAAAAAATCTAAATATTATAGTTTCCAATATGATTTGGCTTGAACTGCTGGGCGATTTATGCTATAATCGATGAGTTTGAGCCATAATAAAATGAATTAATTATATTTCATGCTAAAAATCTTGAATACAACCTAATGATAAAAAAAATGCTATTCGTGTGTTAGGGTTTTGAAATCGCTTTGGTTGATTATGTATTGAACAAAAGTTTAATCCTTTTGGAGTCGAAAGATGGATAATTTCTTTGAGTATGTCATCAAAACATATTTGGACGATGAATATGATAAATATGCCAGTCAAGGTAGAAGTTTGTTGGCTGTTTGTAATTGGATATTGGACGGTTAAAATTCAGAGCATCGTTTTGTTCAGTTAGGATATACTTAATTATATACTTAGTTGTTATGTAATTGCTGTTATAACTTGTTACTCAATATAAATTGTATATGTTATGTGGATGTCTACTATAAATAGACAGTTTTCCCGTTTGTATCTGTATCTTTCACCACAATATAGAACGTGAAATACAACATGGTATCAGAGCAGGTCTTCCTCCCTTTGGTTTCTTTTCTTTCCCTTTGAATTTTATCACTCGTTTTCTTTATGTTTCTTGTACCGATTCTTTCCTTCCTCTTCCCTTCTTGCGTTACCGGACTCTATGTCAGAGCACGAAGAAGAGTCTCCGATGATGGAGACGCCCAAAGAAGAGGACTCGTGTAGGTAGAAAGGTTGGTGAGGCGGTAGCTAAACGCCAGATTCTCAGTTAACTTCTACAGAAGTAGAGTATTCGGACCAGGGGCGGAGCCAGGAATTAATTGTTAGGGGGGCCAAAAATATGTTAACAAACATTATTTTTAGCTATATATATTAATGCTATGTAACAAAATGTTCAACTATTTAAATATACATTTTGTTTTATATGTAAACTATGTAAATTGTCTAAGATATTCAGTATCATAGAAGGAATAGTACATTAAGAAATAAAAAATCACTATTATATAACATAAATGTCAAAGAACAACAAAGTAAACCATTAAATGATGGTACTAATAACTTAGCAAGTCTTCAAAACATATACACTAATCCAAGAAAAATACTTCATCTTGTTTAAATATAGATTTTTTTTAGCTGTTGACATTTTCATTCTTACATTTTGCATTATAAGTTGATATATATTAAAAGGTAGAATGTGATAGAACAGACAAGGGGTAGAGATGGAAATTATAGAATTTAAACATGCTTATCATTTTTAAAATAATGAAAAGATCTATCTATTGAGAATAGGATGGAGTAATAAACACCCTAAAAAATACAGCATATACTAAAAATGGCTCTCTAATTAATTGATAAGAAATTCAGTATATTTTTCAAATTAGTAAACAAGCATTTATGGTAATGATCAAATTATTAAGGAGTCAAGTGGAAACAATGAAAATAAGTTACTAATATACTGTAAAAATTTGTATTTAAAAAAAATCAGAAATACAATCATCAAGGAGATAGCCCAAAAAGAATTTTGTAAATGAAATCAACCATTGATATGAAAGTCCTTAAACAATCTACTCGGTAAGGTAATTGAAATAAACCAAAAATTAAGGATTTGCATTTATAAGTAAGGCGGCATTTGATTGGAAGTGATTAGATTAGAAACAACATAAAATATAATTGAGTATTTACCGTTAATGACGGATAATTGACACCTAATATATTTACTTTACATGATACATTTTTATTATCTAAAATGTCATTATTTATTGTCATTCACATGAGTAATCTAACATATATACTTTCAATTTTTTGTCAAAGGTTGGGGGGGCCAAGCCCCCCTAATGTGACATGTAGCTCCGCCACTGATTCGGACCCTTTCTATTTGCATTCTTCCGATGGCCCCAGTATGTCACTTACCACCACTCAGCTAAATGGAGCCAACTTTGGATTATGGAAGCGTTTAGTAACCCTTTCACTTTGTGCTAAAAACAAGTACGTGTTCGTGGATGGCACTTTGCAGAGACCACTCAATCCCTCGACAGAAAAAGACGTTTGGGATGTAATACCATGGTCATGGTCTGGTTATTGAACACCATCAACAGACAAATCTCGAACATCGTCATTTTTCCCGGACCGCACGATAGATCTGGGAGCAACTACATCACCGGTACGACAAACCTAATGGAGTGCAGCTTCTTGAATTAAAGAGGAATGTGGTCTGCTCCAGCCAAGGAACCGATTATATTGGAACATATTACTCCAAATTGAAGGTTCTATGGGATGATGATGATGTCGATGACTTGCCGGACTGTCAATGTATCACTGGTTCAGGCGTATCAAACTCGTGAGATGCTAATTCAGTTTCTGATGGGTTTGAATGAGCTTTATTGGCCAACTCGCGGTTCAATTCTGATGATGAGTCCCTTGCCGAGCGTGGACCAGACCTTGTCCATTATTGAGCAAGAAGAAAACTCGCGTCAGGTTTGCGCTCCCTCTGAACCAGTCTCTGGTTCCTTTTTTGTTAATTCGAATACAAGTTTTCAAAGAACTGGGAGTAATATGAATTATCAAAGAACTGAGGGGATGCTACTGGTAAAAGGGTCGCTTGCAATTTTTGTGGCATAATTGGGCATGTTTATGCAAATTGCTACAAGAAGAATGGTTTCCCGCCCAGATTTAGGTCAAAAAATCGTAAAACTGTTACTAGTATGTCAGAAGTTGAGAATGCTTCTTCCTCTCAAAATCTAGTCTCACCTATCCCTGGTGTTTCCTTTGACCAGTACCAAGCCATGATGCAATTTTTTACCAAGTCTGCTCCCTATGCGACAGTCTAAGCTTCGAATGCTACTTCTATGGCAAATGCGATGGCTGATAATCTCTCTTTCCCTACTTACAAACTAAAAGTTCCTATTTGTTGTTCTATGAGTCGCTTGGAAGATTCTTGGATTTTGGACAGCGGGGCTGCACACTAGTGGAAAAAATGTTTTATAACACGGTTGTTTTCCTTTATATAACACGGTTATAGAGGGTGTTATATGCTGCAGTCGTATATACTTCTTGATTTTACAACACGGTTAATAACCGTATTAAAAAACATTTTTACAACACGGTTTTAGCTAAATAAACCGTGTTATAAAAGTCCTCTTCGCGCCCCATGTCTTGCGCCAAAACGTTTTTATAACACGGTTCTTATGAATAACCGTGTTATAAAGTCAGCTTTTATAACACGGTTGTTTAATAACCGTGTTAAAAAACTGTTTTACAACACGGTTTTAGCTTAAAAACCGTGTTATAAAAGTCCTCTTCGCGCCACCAAAACTTTTTTATAACACGGTTCTTATGAATAACCGTGTTATAAAGTAAACTTTTACAACACGGTTTCTTTATAAAACCGTGTTATAAATATTTTTCCCGCATAAATTTAAATCTTTTTATAACACGGTTATACTTACAACCGTGTTATAAAGGTTGTTTTTTTTTAAAATATTTTTTCTGCTTTGTTATACTGCTTCACAACCTACAACTAACAATCAATCATGTATATTACACATGACACAATCAATGTGTACAGCCACACCAGCTTTCAAAAAAAGCCACTGAATTCATTTGCCATATATATACACTTTGTAACATTCACCAAATTCGATGTACAACTACTACAAAAAGAATTAGCACCTACTCTATACTAAGAGCAATCCAAAAGTGTCAGTTTCTCTTTTATAATGTCCACTTCCTTCTAAGTGTTGCTATCCACAAGATTGTCAAACCAGTGATACACCTAATATTTACAAACAATAGAAATATTAAAACAAGTTTATATAGTTAATAAGTGTTGAAGAAAGAAACGAAAATAATACTGCACTTTACATACCTGCCCGCTAGAGCTGTGTAATAAAATATTGTGTAATAAAATACTGTGCCAATTCTTCTCTCACGAAGTCAAGGTCCTTCGGCATGTAAGTACAGCCAACATTGTGAAAGTATTCATATACCTAATATATGAAACAATAGAGATATTAGAACAACATTGATATCTAAGAAGTGTTCCTTAATCATAAACTATTGCCAGAGGATATACCAATAACAGTTTACATGCATAGAGGATATACCAATAACAGGCATGATTCTTCTTCATGAGGGTATAGAATAAGATGAAGTATAATGAGCAATAGAGAGACAATATAACCACAATTTTCAGTGCGTAACGATGAACAGAGAAGTAACGGTTCACAATTTAAGATTTATAGTAGCAATCATGGCATTTCCATTCTTAGCTCTTCCTTGCAATGAAAATATCTACCCAAGCATTAAAGCATCACAACAGGAGGCTACTTGCCCTTTCGTGTAACCCAGTAAAAAAGAATCAGAAACTTAGTCAATATACTTTTAAGTACCGATAACCATATGAACCTCTATAGTAAATGACAAAGAACCCAGTTTGGGGTTAATCCAGCAAGCATATCTTCCAAGCATTTTGATTCATATGCAAATCACAGCCTGAAGGTTAGTGGTTAAAAATTTGTTCATACCACAAACTAAGAACATGACTGGCAGTCTAGTATTTCAGTTTCCACATAGAAATAATTGACTATAGCATACTCTTCGCAAAAGTTAAAATTCACAAGAAACATGTCAGTCATAAACAACTTTCTTAAACTACAGCTGATCTCAAGGATGAAGGGTTGATGGAAGGTCAACTAAGAACAGAGCGATATGAATTTCCATTGAAATTTCACATTTGTCGATGTGAAGGCATCTCTGCATATTTCCAAACACTCTAATTTATAATGAAACCTTCAATTAATGGTTGTTACTACAGAAGCTGCAGTACTTGGTTCACCAATCACTACCAACACTAGTCATTCAACAGTAGATAAGATCTTTATCATAAGTGAACATTTTTCTATCTCTCTACTAACTAAAGTTCCTAAATTAAATTAATCATGTTTCATGTTATGGATGAAGAAGCTGAAACAGCATAGCAAGGAAAATGGTGGATCATGATAGCAGCCAAGCCATAATAGTCAGAATCATAGTAACCAAGCAGTCAGCACATTGTAACCAGTTTGCTTACAGATACTCAGGTTCCTACATAAGCTCAAAAACCACATCAATAGAAAACACCATCATTGCGACAATTATCTAGAGAATAGAACACGTAAACTCATGTGTGAAGTATCGAGCAAATCGTAACAAACAAAAACTAAACTATAAACAAATAACATAATACCACACTTTACGTACCGCGTCATCACTTTTAGTAAAATTGAGGTGTATGTTGGTGCAGAAGTCATACATGTACCTCATCACAAAATAGCCACATCTCACATAATCCATTTGGCGAGGACACTAACAACACAATATAGCGGTGGATCAGAAATTAAATATATTCAAACAGCATACTAAAGTGACAACATATAATGTAGAACAAACATTCATACTTCAAAGTGACGGATGTTCAAGCCAATACTACTGGGATTATCATGTTCACCAAGTGTAACCTTCTTATAAGAGCTGTAGAATAATGATTAGACAATTATGTCATTTTTGTAAACGTAAAATCAAGAACTTAAATTGACAATTTAGCAAATAACTCACTCTATTATCTGGTTCAAAATTTCAATGTTAGTAGCATCTCTTCCCATCGGATCAAGCACGAACAAGGTGGATGTATTCATAGAGATAATAAGCATGACCCAATGATTGCTAGCATGTATAAGACGTCAAACATATTAGTCCATAACTTACACATACAATCAACAAATTTGATTTTAGTAAGATTATTTTGATACTTACACTATATGATGCGGGATGAAAACAAAATTGTTGCGCTTTGCTTTCGCTGCCAACAAGCCACGGTGAAGATATGACACAAATGCATTCGGTTCTAGTTTTGCCTGATCGAACGATGTCAACTGGGGGCACAAGAAAGTGATCACTTTCGCCAATCCAGCTCTTTTGCAAATCGAGTTTGAGCAGATACTTCATCAAAAATTAAAAATAATTAATTCATATAAATTTATAATGTAGAAAATAAAACATAACATAAATACTTACACTTCATAAGCTTGGATGATAGATACATTGACTTGTTGCCATCGCATCACTTCTGTAATGTCTTCAAAACCGATTGAGACACCCATATCCTCCTCATAATGGAATATCCTTCTTGGAAGCTTCAGATTTATGTTTGTTACGTCACTTGGCATTTGCATGATCTTGTCATGAAGCATCTTCATGTGCTTACTTAACTTCGTATAAAAAGCTTCTGGAACCAACAACTTCCTCTTACGGTCTACCACCTGTTGCGTTTCGATCAAACGCTTCTATCACATTTACACATAATTTAAGATGAGTAATGTAATGAAGCAAAACTCTAAAAACTAAACTTCAAAACATGTGTTGTAAATCTAGTAAGAGTTACCTTCATTATGACCTTCTGTTTTGAAAGCTTTGGGGGCAAAGATTGCGGAACCTACACATATTAAAATAAAAGTTAGAATAGATTATTAGTTAGACCAATTTAAAATGAAACAATATATCAAGCAGTTTTAAGAAATTACCACCTTCGCAATGACCTTCTGTTTTTTCGTCAAAGGCTCCTCTTGTGTAACCTACACATATTCAAATAAAAGTTAGAATAGATTATTAGTTAGACCAATTTAAAATGAAACAATATATCAAGCAGTTTTAAGAAATTACCACCTTCGCAATGACCTTCTGTTTTTTCGTCAAAGGCTCCTCTTGTGTAACCTACACATATTAAAATAAAAGTTAGAATAGATTATTAGTTAGACCAATTAAAAATGAAACAATATATCAAGCAGTTTTAAGAAATTACCACCTTCGCAATGACCTTCTGTTTTTTCGTCAAAGGCTCCTCTTGTGTAACCTACACATATTAAAATAAAAGTTAGAATAGATTATTAGTTAGACCAATTAAAAATGAAACAATATATCAAGCAGTTTTAAGAAATTGCCACCTTCGCTATGACCTTTTGTTTTTTCGTCAAAGGCTCCTCTTGTGTAACCTACACATATTAAAATAAAAGTTAGAATAGATTATTAGTTAGACCAATTAAAAATGAAACAATATATCAAGCAGTTTTAAGAAATTGCCACCTTCGTTATGACCTTCTGTTTTTTCGTCAAAGGCTCCTCTTGTGTCTCCTCTTGTGTAACCTACTCATATAAAATAAAAGTTATAATAGATTGTTAATTAAACCACATATACATGAAACGGTATATCATAAAATCTTAAATGACTACCTCCTTTATAAACAACAAACTAATGGGCCATGGAACAACAGAAGTTACTGCATCAATTAGTAACCGCATTTCTGTTGTTGGAAGTGGGAGACGCTGATTCTCGTAGCCCTTGATTACGCTGTTAACAATAACCTTTGCATAATATTCAGGGAGAGGTTTACAGTGAATAGGAGTTTCAGATGAGGACTTCATCACGATGCCATGTGCAACAAATACTACCACTCCATTGATCCACAATCCTAAGTGACAACCCTTATGCTCCTACCCAAATATTTAAAATGAGTTATAATAAAGTCGAGCATAAAACTAAAGTATTTGAACAACTTGATAAACATATAGCAACACATCACATTTGATTTTATACTACAACTAACCTCAAGATGAGCAAATGGATAAGGATCAGTAGGAGACGAAGTGGTAATTTGTGAGGAAGTTGTTGGTTTGGGAGTAGATTGTACTAAACCTCCACTTTGTAGTAATTCCTCAAGCTGACGAAAACGTTCTTCAAGTTGTCTACGTTCTTCGCGCTCTTTCATCAAAGACTCTTCAAGCATCTGAAGATCTCTCCTCGTAACACCTGATGATCATTTGCCCGTATTTTGGAACACATAACCCTTGCGAACCTCTCCTCCGAATTGATAAGTGTGAAATTGATATGATTTATAGGTGCTAAATTCTTATTTTATGTAGCATTTTTATGCGCTTTCTCACACTTATCGTATGCTTTTCATGACTCTTACTTTGGGTAAGAACTGATGTCAATTTATATGTTTAAAGCAGGAAATGATGCTAGAAATGCATAGATCTCCTCACAAGCTTTCCAACGCCACAAATAGGGAACAAATCGGAGCTCATATGAATAATTTAGACCCTATCGAAGTTGTGTCCGGAACAACATTTATTATATATATTTCTATGATATTGCCGCAACAACAAAGGAAAAAAAAGGGGACAAGCAGAAAGGGAGAGAAGCGAGCAGGTAACTCCAGAGTCTTCCAATGCTATTGATGGATGAAGTTAAATAAATAGAGAAACTTCCTTCCAAGAGTTATTAATGGATGAAGACAATTGAATACATAAAGTTAAAGGAATTGGAAGGTCTTTATTTATTTTATGAAACTGAAGAGACTAAAAGAAACCATCAATGGACAAACAGAAAGTCTTGAATTTGACTATAAATAAGGGAGACTTTGGAAGTGAAAGACATCCATCAAACAATCACCATTTTGCACACATCTCCTCTTTTATTCTCTCTACGCCGCGACCATTTCAACACACCGGAGAAGAGGATTTCTGCTCCAAATTCATTCATCCGCTCAACCTTTTTGCTGACGAATTTGAAGATCGACACACAGATGAATTCCAATCTCTTTTCTTGTGTTTGTTCTTTAATTATGTTAGGCTAAAGGATTAAATCTTGGGTGATGGGGAATTCGTAGTTAGACTGATAATATGATTATTTTACCGGTTGATTGAGATAATTATTTGGATTGTTCAGGTTGTTGTTCTTATTTACGCTTTTAATAAAAGCTGCAGATTTTTATTATTAGCTTTACGAATTTCTGTCAGGATCTGACCAGTGAGTGATAGAAAGGTCATAGCAACCTGTTAATCTGTGGAAAAATTGATTTGATTACTTAATTTGACCTTCAGATGCAAAGAATAATTCTCGCGCTTAATCCTTTTATTTGTATGACATTAGTTCGTGATTCGGCCTAGTGTGTTACGGGTAGAAGAGCTCGATTCGACTAGGATTTAGTCTTAAAGAGATAAAAAGAATTTTGCCAATCCAAGTTTCAATTAACCGGTGATTAATTATATAGTATAGCTAGCAAAGAATTCCCCTGAACCCAAGGTTCCGCTTCATTCATCTCTTTACACAATTTTATTTAATTTCCTCGCTTGCTACTTTTAGTTTTTAAACCAAAACAAATGACAACCCCCTTAATTCGCTATTTTCTAGGATTAGATTTAATTACTAAGTCCCCGTGGATTCGACCCTGGTAGCTTCTAGTTCACTATACTCTTTGACCGGGATTTATTTTTGCAACCCGTGGGCATTTTTAGATTTATAGATTTTCTAGGATAATTTTCTTAGTTATATCTACTTGTCTTAATTTTCCCGTTTGCACGAATCCTCTAACTCGGCCGGGATGGTCCTTCTTCCCAAGGGCACGAGTCAGCTTGTCATCATCACTTGGACCATTGTCTTCATCATTCATGGCGACCTATTGAACCAATTAAAACCATAAGAATGCAAAGAAATAATTTGTCTCAATAGTACAAATTATAAGTTAATGAAAAGGGTTTCATACAATTTTTTCAGATAGAATCGCTGTTTCTTTCACTAAAAAGAATAGCTCCCCAGCAGCATTCATTTTCTGTCGGCCCAACAAATAGTAATCAACCTTGCATGCGTCATCATCAGCCTCAATGAGACTCAAAGTACCATCGTCATTCTGTTTTTTCAGTAGCCCTCGTTCTCTCCATTTCTTAATAGAACCAGTATACCCCTTTCTTCCCATGTGATGTTGATGGATATTTTTCTCGCGGTTCTCTTGCTTGCTTTTGAATTCTCTGCTTACAATGTGGTATAACAAAATAAAAGAGTAAAATAAATATAGTAAAGAAGTGCACAAATTGAAAATTTAACTATTGTTAACTAAAACTACCTTGAAGTCTTCAGATGTGCGAGTAGCAACAAATCTGTCCCAATCTTGCTTAGTGATGAATCCTTCATACAACACCCATGGATCTACCTTATTTTTCCTTTTTCTTTTGTTGCTAATCCATCCCATCACCAACTTATGTCTGAACCCCTTTGCACGAGAAGCAATCAATGACATAACTGTTTTCTTAGCTTCGTCGGGAATTTGGTATCTATCTCTAACAGCCTGCCACATCAAATCTTTCTTTTTTTGCTCAACCTGACTCCAGTATTGGTTGATGTTGCAGTTGCTTTTAGCTAAAGTCCCTAGCATACTAGCAAAGTCATCCTTCGAGGGACCCGTCGGTCTAATGTATCTATCCCACAGAAGGTTGGTTTTGTCAGCTTTCTTGATCTTCAAACACCTCGTAGGTCCACGCCCCTTTCGTGGATTTATAATCCGAGGAGTGACATGCTCAAATGGTCCCTCCTCAAGACATTTATCTGGAGGAGGTGCATACTCTAATAGTCTCCCCTCAACACCAATGTTAGACCCAGACTGGTCATGCTCATCCAGAGAATCAATATCCATGTTTTGTGACCCCTCATGATCCTCCGTGTCATTAGCATGTGCCATGTTGATGATCACCTGAAGACAAACATAAAATATATCAAATTAGATTGTCTATATCAGAATCATTACGAACAAAAATAAGTATACTTGACATTACAAATTTGAAAATTGTAGGTTAAGGTACATTATCTAACACGTACACAACAAATATTAGCTTTCAATCCACAATCCTTCATTGTGGTCAGAGCGTACATAGTCCATCTTGTTATTGTCAGCGTCATTATCCACAATACTTGGAGGTGACCCAATTGACAGTGATGATGCATCGTTCAACAAATCATACTCATCTTCATCTGTTACATCATTGACTCCAACAATACGTCGTTTTCCTTCTCTAACAATGGGCCAATTCGAATCACATGGGTCACTAACAAAAAATACTTGTTTTGCCTTAGATGCAACAATAAATGGATCATCAGTTGGAGTAGCTTTACCAAGGTCAACAAGCCTAAAACCGTCAAGGTCTACACGACAACCACGTTTGTTATCAGCCCATTTGCACATAAATACACAAATGTCATAGTTCGTATAGTCCAGAACCCAAATATTTTGAATGATACCGTAGTAAGATTGTTTGGCTGGTTCACGACCACGATCCCTGGCATTACCATAAGAATCCAAGGATGCAATAACACTGACACCACTGTTCTGATTAACTGACTTTTGATCTTGACGCTCTGTATAAAAAAAGACAAAACATCAACATTTGGTCCAAGTGCCAACCACTGCACCTCCTCTGATGAATCATCAGAATCATCTGCTAGCACCTTTTCCTTCAACCATTGAGCAAATGTTCGGTTATGCTCCTTATCTAACCACCTTTCACCCCTTGTGGGATATCTTTCTTTTAAAATGGTAATATGCTGCTCAAAGTATGGTTCAAGCGCAACAATATGTTGCATCACAAGTAAATGTGCTTTGTTCAACATTTCAAGGCTGACTCTAATCTTTTTTTTCCCTAAAATACCTACTCCCTCGAGTCTCCCCTCATGCCTAGATGTTGGAAGACCAATAGACTTAACACCATCTAGGTAATTCGTGCAAAAGTCCACCACTTCCTCTGATGTGACCCCTTCAATGATGCTTCCCTCAGGGCGGCGCCGATTCTTCATTTTCTTTTTAAGGACACCCATATATCTTTCAAATGGATACAT
Organism: Limonium bicolor; assembly: GCA_023374045.1. NCBI lineage: Eukaryota > Viridiplantae > Streptophyta > Magnoliopsida > Caryophyllales > Plumbaginaceae > Limonium > Limonium bicolor. The sequence goes on along the minus strand of CM041778.1, from coordinate 163,472,637 downwards.
ATATCGAAGATACAGAGGACCACACTGCTTAATTTCTCCCACTAAATGAACAACTAGGTGCACCATAATATCAAAGAACGAAGGGGGAAAGTACATCTCCAGCTCACATAGTGTCACTACAACATCTGCTTGTATTTTATCCAATGTTTCCACATCTAGAACCTTAGCAGAAATGGCTTTAAAAAAGAAACAGAGGTGTTGGATTGTTCTCCGTACATTTGGTGGCAATATACCACGGATTGCAATCGGCAAGAACTCATGCAACAACACTCGATAATCATGAGACTTCATTCCAATCAGTTTGAGATCGGACATGGATACAAGACTTCTTATGTTGGAAGAGTAACCTGTAGGAACCTTAATGTTGCGAAGACAGTCACAAACAATTTGTTTCTCTTGCTTAGACAAAGTGTGACAAGCAGGAGGCAAATATGTACGCTTTCCACGCTCTTGCGGATGAAGTTCTTCCCGTATCCCCAATTCTTTCATATCTTTTCTGGCCTTGACGTGGTCTTTGGCCTTTCCCTTCATGTTAAGCAATGTCGCAGACAGACTTTCACCCACATTTTTCTCCACGTGCATTCCATCAATACAGTGTCTGACTTGTAAATCTTTCCAGTACTCCAACTCCCAAAATATTGATTTTTTCTTCCACATATTAGTCTTAGCACGCTGCAATGGAGGACCAAAGTGGTTTATAATATCCTTCACCCGATCATAGACCTGAACACCAGTGAGTGGTCGTCGCACAATACGATGTTCGGTGTTACCATCGAACTCCCGTTTTCGCTTTCGATATTTATGCCCTTGTGGAAGCATCCTTCGATGACCCATGTACACATTTTTCCCACAATGTTTCAAACGGATATCAACTGTATCATCCTCACATATAGGACATGCCTTCGATCCTTTGCAAGCATACCCAGATAGATTATTGTACGCAGGAAAATCGTTGATAGTGCAGTATAACATTGCCCACAAAGTGAATTTTTCTTTAGAAAATGCATCATACACCTCTGTTCCTTCATGCCACAGAAATTTCAAGTCCTCGATCAGTGGCTGTAAGAAGACATCTATGTTATGTCCAGAATGCTTAGGACCTGATATTAAAAGACATAGTATAATGTTTCTTGGTTTCATGCATAGCCAAGGAGGTAGATTGTAGATTGTTAGCAACACTGGCCAAGTACTATGGATATTGCTTAGAGTACCGTAAGGGTTCATCCCATCTGTACAGAGGCCGAGACGCAAGTTTCTTGATTCTTTGCTGAATTCCATGTACTTCTCATCTATATTTCTCCACTGGGGAGAATCGGCCGGATGCCTCATTTTTCCATCTTTTTTTAGCTCGTTAGCATGCCATCTAAGGTTCTTTGCGTCATTCTCAACCGCAAATAGACGCATCAAACACGGGATAATTGGCAAGTACCACAACACCTTGGCTGGTGGACCATATTTATTTTCATTTCCACCATTATTCTGTTTTCTGACGTAACGAGACTCTCCGCACTGGGGACAATTTACAGCATGTTCATTCTCTTTCCAGTACAAGATACACCCTGATGGACAAGCATGAATCTTTTTGTATCCCATTCCCATTGGACATAACAACTTCTTGGCCTGGTAAGTTGAGACAGGCAATTCATTTTGAGTCGGGAATGAATCTTTTAGTAATTCCAGTAAAGCAGTGAAGCTCACATCACTCCATCCGTACTTTGATTTTACGTTGAATAGCTTCAAAACAAAATTCAGTTTATTCCACTTTAAAGGATCACATCCAGGGTATAATGGTTTTTTGTACGAGTCTAGCAAATCTTCATACACACCGGGCTTCTCAGCAAAATGTAGTTCAACATCCTCCAACATTGAATTAATGTGATCATCATTTTCATCACCCAAATTAAAATCAGAACTGGGAGGCATATCATTGTTGTCCTCATGACTTTCTGTATGTTCTCCACTAGTACTACGTTCACTAAACTGTGTCGTATCATCTACACTTTCACCGTGCCAGACCCATACTTTGTAGTCCTCCACAAATCCATATCGTCTCAAATGATCATAAATTTGGCGTGCTTTTGAATATTTCTATACATTTCTACACTTTTTGCACGGGCACAAAATATAACCATCATCTTCTGTCGAAAGTTTCTCAACTGCAATTCTGCAGAACTCTTTTATCCCAGCCTGATAGGAGTCATCAAGTACACCTTTGTACATCCACGACCGGTTCATCATATCCTTCAAACATTTACCATATCAGATTTGCTTTGACATTGTTTTTAATTGACTACGGTTGAAAAATCCATATTTAACAGCAGCCAAAGCAATATGGTGATGGAGGAAACAAGTGCAGCCTTAACATTATCTTTTATCATTACAGTAGCTGAAGCATTTAACAACTGAATCCAACTGAACCCCCATGTTCCACTTTCCTAGTTTGAATAGCTCCTATCATTAATTCTGATCTCTTGTTTCCCTCTCTAATCGGACATAAAGGAATTATTGTTTAACTAACTATACTATACTATAAAGGAATTATTGTTTCCCTCTCTTATCATTTTAGTTAACTAACTATACTATAAAGGAACGTGAATGCCCAAAAAAGAAGTTAAAGTAATTTTAGTCAGTTACATCCATCAACCATAGAATGTTTGCCGTTGATATACTAGCAATTTGAATTTTCCATGAGTTTTGCAAATAGAAGAGATCACTAACCTGGCGCGGTGCAGCCCAAAAGTAGTCGTCAGAGGTGCGTGGCGTTTGATGGTGGCAATGACAGCGTCAAAGGAGGTCGCAAAGCTCAAACTCAAGCGATCTCAGCCACAATTTGTAGGGAGAGCAAGAGAAAAAGACAGGCAGCGTCGTCGGTGGAAGAACTGTTAAAGAGAAAGGTATAAATAAGTCACTGATGTATGAAAAAAGAGCGTGAAAACAAGCGAATTTGTACACAGAAAGAAAAAAAGAAAGAGATGAATAAAAATAAGAAGAGAGACAACAAGTTTTTATAGTTGTAGAAGTTTTCAGCTCACTTAAGTGTATTGGCTAGATTTTAAGTTTATAAGCAAGTCAACACAGTACTCTTATACCACTTGTATGTCAGTTATACAGAGGCAATTATTATAGAATAAGAAACAGGAACAGAATCTGTTTACTTCTTTTGATCCTAGTTGTAAGATAGTTAAGTTAACTTCTAATTCCACCAAATGGTTTAGCTACTTAGTTAAGTGTTTTAATACAGTTTTAACCCCAAAATAAACCCCTTATATGTAATACTCCGTATTTTTACGTTTTCAGATTTCATGACATTTCGGTTTATATCATTGCTTATGTTATGTGTTACTTTGGTTAGCTGATGGGACACCGGAGTCTTTAAATTAAAAGACGGGGGCAAGGAGGTCGTTTCCCCTCTTTTATTTTGGAGAGACTTATTAAGGTAAATAAGTCATTTATTTCTCATTCTCAATCCACGATCAGTTTTCAAATCGTGCGTTCTTCATCTCGACAGTTTCTACGCTCTTTCCCTCTTCTTCTTCCTTGGTGAGAACTTGGTCCTCTGGTGTGAATTGTTGCTGGTTCCGGTCGATTTCTACTGCTGCTTCTGTTCGGGTTCTTCTCTTCTGCAATCAGGTTTGGTTTCCCTTTCGATTCCGATGGTTTCCGCTCCTGTTTGAGAGAAGGCAGTTTTTCTGATTTTGGGTCTCTTCTCTTCTGCAATCAGTGGTGCATTGTGCGTTCCCTCCGCTGTGTTTTGTTCGTTGAGTTGCGGGTAACGTCGGACAGCGTCTTCGCTTCGAATTCATGTAAGTGGGGGATGGAATCGGGGTAGTTTGCTCACCCTCGGGGATTGTTTTAATACCTGTTTCGTATCCGATTTCTTGTGTTGCTTGTGCGTTTTCTCATCGGTTTTGTGTTGTTGATCGTTTGGCTAAACCCCCGAGGGTACTGATTTACCATTCCGTGGATTTGGGTGAGTTTGGTATTGATTTTGGTTGGATTTCTGCGCGTTTGTTCGCTCTGGATTTCGTCAGTTTCGCGCTGTCCGAACGTCTGTCCGAACTTGTAAGTTCGGACAGTGCATCGGGCGCGTTTTGTTTTTGAAGGTTTTGAAGTGTCCGAACATCGGTCCGAACTTCAAAGTTCGGACCTGACGCGAGGATGGATTTTCGTAAAAGTTTCGACGTGTGTCCGAACTTGCAAGGTCGGACGCAAGTTCGGACACTAAGATGGTTCTGGCTTTTCAACTCTCGACTTACGTCCGAACTTTGACGTTCGGACGTAAGTTCGGACATTTGTATCTCCGCGACCTCTGACTCTCGGCCTCTGTCCGAACTTGCAAGGTCGGACGCAAGTTCGGACATGCCACTGTTTTGAACACAACTTCTCTGTTTTAGCTCCGTTTTGCGTTCCGTTTGCGGGGTTGGATTCCCCTATCTGTGTACAAGCTTCTTATGTTGTTTATATGCATTGTTATGCACTTGAGATCTGTTTTGTGAGTTTTTTGGTTTTGGACCTAGTTACTTTGCTTCTGAGCCTTGGATAGTCGGGGGGCTGTCGTCCCGTAGCATGCTGCTCAGGAATTCCTTCTGTTTATACTCCTTAGGGTCTCCCTTAGGACGTTTTTTGACCGACGGGTCTGTTAGCTGTCTCTACGGCTTCTGTTGTGGGATCTTCGGATCCATAGGACCTTATGCGAGTCCTTCTGTTGTGTTAGCTTGTTACTAGTGTCCCACCCCTCTGCATCTGTTTCTGGAAGTCCGACTACGATTTGAAGTGATTTTTCGTTCTGCTCTGCCTCTGTTTTTGTGGTGTCATTCAGTCTATTTATTGACTCCGCTATCCTCTCTGTTTATAAGTATGCTTCTGCTTCTGTTTTGAGTGGGCTTCCTTGAGGAAGTCTTCTGCTTGCTGGGCTGTTTAGCTCACCCCTTTACTTTGATGCAGATTGAGCTCGTGGGATCTCCTCTTCTCGTCCCCTCTTGGAGCTTCGCTATTTTTTTATGTGTCTTTAGACTCTGTTTGCTTGCGCTTTGGACGCTTTAGTACTTTGTGTAGCCTTCGGGCCTCTCTCTCTGTATTTGACTTTTAAGCATTTGGATCTTGTAAACTCTTTGGTATTTATACAAGTTCTTTTCGGTTTTGGGATTCGTTTGCTTAGAGCCTTGCGACGTTAGGTAGTAGACTCGCGGCGTGTAACGGCCCTAACTCCTAGGCCGGTTTTGGGGTCGTTACATTATAACTCTCTATAACAGAGTCATACAGGAACTTAAGTTTTCAGAAAAAGAAACTTTAAAACTGAAACACAAACTGGTATCCTTTCCTCTATTTCTCTTCTTGTTCTTTAATCTGACTTCCAACTCCTCCCAACTGTTTTAGTTTCTTAGTTGAGTGTTTTGGTAAAGTTTTAACCTTAAAACAAACCCAACACAGCACTGTTAACTCCTCTGAAATCTCCCTATACAGAAGCGGTAATACTGAGAAAACTGAAACATAACTTCAGTTTACTCTTCCACTCTTAGTGCATCAGATGGGTTTTTCTTTTCTTATTAAACACTCCCACGTATGCTAACTTAAGACAGGTACACCAACAATGTTTTGAGTACCTTATTAAGCCAATACTATCCTTATACTGCTTCTGAGAAGTTAGTATACAGAAACACAAAAATTTCAGAAACTGAACTAGCACCTGTCTACTCCTTCTTATTTCACGGTTAATGCATCAGGTTGAGTTCCTTTAATTCTCCCAAAGTGTTTATAGCCTAGTTAGGTGTATTAACAATGTGTTAGGTTCATCATTATACCAATAGAATCCTTATAACTCCTCTAGAACTTAGTTTTACAGAAGCAAGAGTTACAGAGTTGGTTTCATATTTCTGCACACTGTTTCTTTCTGTTTTTTTCTGCAACAGTCTCACGAGTCTATTGGGTTAGTAAATGAGTCTACTGAGTTACAGGCGGCTCTTGTCTATTTTCTTTTGTTTTTTTTATTCAGGTGGTATTACATGAATGACTGAGAGAGCACGAGGTTAAGGAGGGAATAAGCACATGGTGGTCTCAAGTTACAAGGGGAATGTCTCCCTGGCTGATACGAAAATCAGTAAAGGGAATGGCCTTGACTGACTTGCACTTGGTGATTGAAAAATCAGTTTTTTTTTTAAACTGAAACCGACAGCAGTGCACTGATTCATATAGATTGTTCTGTTTTTTTTTTCTGATAACAGTCTACACATGGGGTTGTATTGGAGTTGACAATGCAGGTGGTGAAGTGTTGGAAAAGTGCATAGATATAAGGAAAGAAATCAGGATAGGGAATGTTTTCAAATTCCAACATATTAGACAACATAATCTGTTCTGAGATGGATCTGTTTTTAGCACAGATTCTGGACATGTATACATAGCTTGATCTAGTTTCAACCCTTAAAACATTCCCAAGCAACTAAGGACTACACTCCTGAAAGTTCTCACACAGACCTGACAACTGGAAAATCAGAAATCAGGGCTGATGTGAAAATCCTTTTCTATTGTTTTCTTTGTTCACAGTTGTCTTACAATTTTTTTAAATGCTTACACGATTAGTTAAGTGAATTAACCAGGTTTTAAGCTCTAGAGACATTCAATACCACCTCTTATAACTCTCTTTAACAGATTCATACAGAACCTAAGTTTTCAGAGAAGATTTTCTGTACTAAGTTACATAGAACAGAAATAAAAATGCACACAAAACTGATAACTTCTATTGGTTTCTTTCTGTTTGATTACGTATCTGTCATTCAATTTATTACTAAGCATTTACTTACTTAATTCAGTGTTCTAGCTATAGTTTAACTTAAAAACTACCTGCAACCACTCTGTTACTCCCACTGGTGCAATCTTATACTGAAACCAGAAAGTACAGGGACTGAAACAAAAACTGAAACTCTGAAACTAGTATCTGCTCTCCTCTCTCCCTTAATGTTCATGGTCTGACTTCTAATTTCCCCCATGTTGTTTACCCAATTAGATAAGTGCTTTAATACAATTTTAACTTCAAAACATACCCAAAATAATTTTGTTAAAACTGCTGAAAAGTCCTAATACTGAAGCAGTGAAAACTGAAAAGAAATGAAAAAATGAAAATTGTACTAATGTGAAATTTTCTGCTATGGTTTGCTTCTGTTCTTTTAGTCTCTTTTCCCCTAATCTATCTAGCTGCTTCGTTATCTTCTTAATGTAGTTTTAACCCTCAAGCAACTCAAGGCATATACCCCTGAAAAGCTAGCAAACAGAAAACACTAGAAAACTCCAGAAACTGAAACTAAAACAAATAACTTTTCTTCTATTTGCTTTTCATTCCTTGATCCAGTTTTTTTCTCACTCTCTAAGTTATTTACCCTCATATCTAGGCATCCTGACATGTTTTTAAACTCTATTCTAGCCCAACATAACCCAGACAACGTCTCCCAACTCCTTACACGAATCTGAAACTGAAAGAGAACCTTGTAAACCTGGAACCATGAAACTGATATATATAAATATACGTTCTTCTTCTGTTTTTTTTTGTTTTTAAACATCCCTAGCTCTGTCATAGAAACTAATCATGAGTATAATGTCTTTTGTCTATAATATCAGTAATAGTTCAGCGTAGAATGGTGTAACTTTATATTTTAAAATTGATTATAAACTGCCGCCGTTTTAGTTTGGTGTCTGTTAAGAATATACTCCTTTTGAGTAGAGAGTTTTGTGTGAGCTTTTTAACTACCTAAAAATGCAGAGTTGTAATACCCAGAAGGTATGATACTTTTTCAGCCGAAAATAATCACAAACCATGCTTATGAAAGTTAGTTAAATATAATAAATGTATTTGTTTAAACAGAGGTAAATACCAAAGCAAGAATGATCATTTTGTTGGTTACAAGAGGTAAAACTATTTAGTTCTAGAAGGTATGATACTTTTGTATCTTTTGTTATATTTGTACAAATCATATTACAGGCTTGACCTTCCCCGGTCTAGTCTTGGTTTTAAGATACTATATTTACCCTTTGTGGAAACCTGACCACGTTTTTCAATCTTCATAACAAAGGAACAACAGAAAGTTAAAGAATTATGTACTATGTTGAACGTGAACCTATCAACAAAGCATGAATGAAACTATGGCTTACTGCTGTTCAAAAAAACATGTACACTAATTCCCCCAAACAGATCAGAACAACACAAACAAATATTATACAGCAGTATGATTGAATCAGAATAGAACAAAGTATATATATATATGTACAGTAGTATGTGAACTTAGAAAGTTTACAGAGGTTAACACCAAGAGAAAGTTTTTGAACTGGCGCAAAAACTATTAAAATGTTCCTCTCTGCTTCTTCATCTGAGTAATGATCAAGCCACATGTTGACAGAATCAAGGTTGTTTAATTGCTGGAACAAAACAGAATGCATACCATATAAGGTACAGAAACATGGTTATAGCACATCTAGGTTTATAAAATATTTTAAGCAATTTATAACCGGGCAAGTAATACCTATAAGATATTTGTGGATAGAAAAGAAAAAAAAGCTCTAATATCTCAAACTGCTAAATGCTGATAGTATAAATTATGAAGCTGATGAGTTTACATACCCAAACTGTGTGATATTTAGTGAAGTGTTACATATATTTATAGCAATAATCCGTTTCTGTTCTATGATCAAATTATCAATAACTTTGTGCAGATTGAAATGTTTGTTACTTGATATGTATTCAATCTGCACAAACATTCATTTGTCAAGAGTTCTACTAGTGCATGTTTGCTGAATTTTTTTTGGAAACTAGACTCTTGGTTGAACTGAAGTGGAACAGGCAGCAAGGTGGTAGTGAATTTCATTGTTGAACTACAGGCATGATTACCCTATACAAGGACAAGTAATGAGTCCAATTTCTTAGAGCACACTTGACAAAAACAGTTAGGTTCATTCGCATGTAAAATTCCTAAAAAACTGTACTCGGGTCTTAACCCATAAGCTTAAGCTTGCAGCGACATTCCAAAATTACTCAGATAGCAAGCATTGCAGGTGATATGTTCGCAAGGGCAAAAAGGGTTGTAACAATGTAACTGACAATTGAGCAATTAAGGGCAGAAACCAATCGGTCCATTTTTTAGCAACATAGAATAACTGTATCGTATACTGATTTCATAAATGTGTTGAATTTACCTAATTTACCATAACTCTGAAGTAGCCACTGTGATTTTCCAAGTCTCAGCCACTTACGGTACCACCATATCGCAGTAGTCGGAGGTCTGTGGCGCTTGTTGGTGGCGATTTGCAGCCCAGAGGCAGTAATGGTGTAGCACAACTGGACCGGTTGCCGATGCGATTTGAAGGTCGCAAACACGGTTTAGAAGAGGAAGGGCAGAAGATGTTGGTGGTGGCGGTGGAAGCGATGTCGGAGGTGAGAAACCAAATGTTGGTGGTGGCAGTGGAAGCGATGTCGGAGGTGAATGTAGTGGTGGCGATGGCGACGATGCAGTAGGTGGGATTGTGATATAGGTTTTGGAGGAGTCGGGAGAGAAACAGGCGGGCAAAAACAGAATGGCGCGATGTCGGGGAGAATGTTGCATTTGATGGAAAATTAACAGACAATATACCACGGTTATTTTACAACCGTGTTATAACATAAGGTTTATAACACGGGTATACAGAACCGTGTTATATTGAAGACGCTTATAACACGGGTAAAACACAACCGTGTTAAAAAACCTATTTTCCTGAATTACATTATTTCTCTCGCATATTATAACACGGTTATACTCAACAACCGTGTTGTAAAACATTTTTTAACACCATTACACCATAACCGAGTTATAAAATGCGTGTTATATAATATTTTTTCTACTAGTGGCACACCATGTTTGTTACAGAACTGATTGGTTTGTGAACTTCAATTCTATTATTAATGGTGTTAATCTCGAGTTACTAGATGGTACTTTGAAATGTGTCAATACAATGGGTGATGTTAAGATTGATGATGTTTTATTCTAAAGCATGTCCTGTATATACCACATTTCAAATATAATCTGACTTTTGTCAGTTGGCTTGTGAAACAATTAAAAGGAGTCCTTTCTTTTAAGTCTGGTGTTTGTGTTTACCAGAACCTTTCTCTGAAGAGGCCAAGGGATATTGGTGACGAAGTTAATGGGATTTATGTCTTGTACAAGAAGGCTTTGGACAGCTTATGTGCTAAACATGGGATATTCATATTACCCCGACAAAAGAATACACATTATCCATATTACAAATACTGGAAATACTAAGAGGAATGTCATCACCGTTCCAGCATTTGAAATCAAAACTACTATTAAACAGATCGAAATGAGCAGAGAGGGATAAATAGTCCTTGCTAAAGAAGAAATCTGTAAAATTTGTTCCCATTCTTCTAATCCGATTCCTAGAAATTCAGCAACATAAAGCTTACGAGTATACAACATTATCTAGTTAAAGATCATAACTGGCACTTACTCATCTCTGATGGACCAGGAACTGATTTTCAAATTGATCTTATAAGCTTTGCAAAAAGCGATATTAGACTCGATCATAATAAGTCAAGATCTATGTCCCATATATTTATTAAGATCATAAATGGACCACATGAGATTATCTACCACGATCCGATCTTTGTTGTCTAGTAGCACCAATACTGAAGACTGGTCTCACAATATGATGGTAATAAAGAGATATCTATGATGTCATCCCAAACTGGTCCACCATGATGTATTCAAAGATTGACTAATAGTATCAATGGCATCACATAAACAACATTTATCAGATCCACCTATTCTTCCTATAATGACCGTCATACATGGTATTATATTTGAAAGGAACTTCCAAAACAAAAGTTTAGCTTTTGGGCTGCATTTATCACTTTTGATTTTGCAATAAGTCTGTAAGTAATCCGTTTTGATAAAAGAATGCCTCATCTCTTCCTCATTCTTGAGTGTATCATAGTCTGACTTGACAAAAAAATCCTATTTTTGAGTGCCAAATCCACTTATTCTCTTCCTAAAGTCTAGAGGGATATTTTTTATGATCTGAACATCTATACTCCAAATTGATAACCTGAGTAGAGGAATATTCCAAGCATCAGATTCAGAGTTGATGAAGTGGTGAACTTTGATGGCAGGATCAATATTTGGAGTAGGGGTTATAGGCTTGAAAGTTACTGGTCTTGGAATTCAAGGAGAATTTCAAAACCCATCTGTAATTCCATTACATATTTGTAGTCTAGCACCTTTGGACACAAGAGAAATGGTTGAGAGAATGGATCTCCAGGTTGGGCTAGCTTGGTTAGAGGTTTTAGCATGAAGAATATCACTTCTTGAAAAATAGATACCCTTGAGTATTCAAGATTATAAAGAATGTTCCAAACTGGTTTTACAAGGAGGGCTTTATCGAATACAGAAGTTTCTTTGAAGCCTATGCCACCTTTGTATTTAGAAGAACAAGATTTTCACCAACTTAACAAGTGCATAATCCTCTTGTTTTCTGACACCCCCCCCCCCCCCAGAAGAAAGAAAAAATGGAATTGATCTTAGCCACAATAGTTCCAGGAAGATAAAACAGGGACATTGTATAGTTTGGTATAGACTGAAGAACATTGGTAACAAGAACGCCTCTAGCAGCTTGAGACATGGGGTGAGACCAAGAGTGGACCTTTTCCTAACTGCCTCAGTGAGATAGTTAAACAATTCACTTATGTTTTTACCACCCTTGACAGGGAGACCAAGGTAGTTTGACATTTTTGGAAGTTTAGGATATATCCCAAAACGGAACTTATTTGATTATTGACACCAGAGTTCAGTTTTCGGCTGAAGGTTATTTATGATTTTTGGCTATTGATGTGATGGCCCAAGCTAGTGAGAAAGTCAAACAAAATCTTTTGGAGATGGCACAAATTCAAAGAGCGAGGTAGCTACTCCACAGAATAAGATGTCATCAACAAAGGCAAGGTGGAAGATAGAAGGACCAGAGCTAAAGAGCTTGAACACTTGATAGTAATCTTCTATATTATCCAGCTCTAAGGCACTAGAGAAAGCCTCATGAACGAGGATGAAGATAAAAAAAAGATAAAGGATCTCCCTGAAAAAGACCTCTTGAAGGAGAGAAAAAGGAACCAGGAGCTCCATTACACTCGACTAATGTAATACAGTTCATAACTGGGGTGAGCCACACAGGAGGAAAACCCATGGCTTCAAGAATACTATTGATGAAACTCCCCTCTAGCCTATCATAGACTAAAATACCCCAAACCTTGATTACATGAATTAATCATGGATTAATTAAGAGAAATGATTTAATCAAGGGATAACTAAGATGGATGAACCTTAAATCATTAAAGAGTTTATCATCTATAAACATACATACATAAACAAGTATGTAAGGTCCAAAATGAGCACCAAGTCTCACATAAAATAATGGACCAAAGAGGCATAAGAAGGAAACAACTCCTAAAATTAATGTAACCTATAGTACATTAATATATAAGATAAAATCACAATCATGTGACAAAGTTACATGGTATACTTCATATAATTACAATAGATGATAACGTAATACCCAACATTAATTACCCTAATTTACAAGAGAGTAATTAAACGGAAGAGATTAGTCAATGATTAATCATCAAAAGATAATGACTAAGAAGCAATATTCAATAAGGAATATTATAACCTCTAAACATATATACATAATAAATATGTATAGTTCAAGATGGACATCAAACCACATATAAAATCATGACCGAAAGAGGTTACATTAATAAGGAGAAAACAACTCCTAAAGTTAATACAACATGTAACACATCAATACATGTACTAATATCACAAACAATGTGATAAGATTATATAAATTATTTTATATAGTCAAACCAAATTATAAGTGCAATAACCACTTATATACTCATAAGAACAAGGAAATAACATATGTTACAACCTAACACATAAACCTAGTCATAATGCACAACTTTAAGGTGTTACAATATTAAGTCTCAAAACTTGAACTTCCCCCCCAAAAGAGACCAAAATCGGCATCCTTAGAAGTGTTTAGGAAAGGAAAAAACCAAAGAGGAAAGGAGATAAGGCAACTTTACCTACTTACACACACCTTGACTTTATCCCATTTCCTTACTAATACCTTACCTTTCACACCCTCTCTCTTTGCCCATGCTCACTCCCTCGACATCAAACTCTCCCCACCTCTCTCAAATGGTTTTCTTTCCTCCTTCCTCAAGCTCCATCTTCATCTTCAAGCACCAAACTCCATTAATGGTGTTCTAAGAGTTTTTTACTCATTTGGTCTCAAAACTTCATTTTTTTTTTGCACCAAATCACTACCCATCACTTCCCTCTTATTCTAACTCAAAAATACTGGAGCATGGGACATGGAAAAACTCCAAAACCTTGGGTGAAAAGCTAGAACAAGATCTAGCAAGTTAAGGTAAAAAAAGTGACTCTAACTCCTTCATTCTTCTATTTTAAGTCCTAGAAATTTTACTGATGTTCTCCCACCTCTCCATGTCCAAAAATGACATGATTAGGAGCTCAAAACAACTCCAAAACCTGGGGGTGGACCTAGACCAAGCTCAACAACACAAACAAGGTAAATGTGCTTTAAAAGTCCTTTTCTTCCAAGGGTTATTTTATTTCCGAAAATCCACCATCTCTTACACCATTTTTATTAACTTTTATCATACTCAAATGAAGCTTCATCCAAACCCATTGATGGCCGAAATCAAGGGTAGAAAACCCCTCAAAGAAACTTCCTAAAGTAAGTCATAAATCTCAATTTTGAGTCATTTAACTTCCTATCACTTGGAGATCTACCCAAGATATAATTATCTTCATATTTTCCTAGATCTTACTGAAAGTTGAAGGAAAAATACCCATTGGAGAGTTCAAGGTAAAACATTCTCCTTAATACACATTTTGTGCTTTAAAACTTCCTTAAATTTTTTAGGGAAAATTACATCGCCCACCCATGACATTTGGTGAAATTACACAGCCCACCCACGAGGTTTCAAAAATTACTTTGCCCACCCATGTGGTTTCCACAATTTTACATCCAGCAACTTTTCCAATATTTGATCAACTTAAAAGATGGTTAAATGATATCCAAATTTGATGAAACTTTACATGGACGATGCTAAGGTGTTATATTTTTGTTCAATGCCAAATCCAAAGTTTTTTAAGGTCATATATGACCTGTGGGACCCAATGAAACATGAGACACGTTTATCGGGTCCCACGGATCATATATGAGCTTAAAAAGCGTTGGATTTCACATTTTACCAAAATATAACACTTTAATATCGTCCATGTAAAGTTTCATCAAATTTGGATATCATTTAACCATCTTTTAAGTTGATCAAATATTAGAAAAGTTGCTGAATGTAAAATTGTGGAAACCACATGGGTGGGCAAAGTAATTTTTGAAACCTCGTGGGTGGGTTATGTAATTTCGCAAAACGTCATGGGTGGGCGATGTAATTTTCCCAATTTTTTAATATGTACAAGACCTAACTTATGCCCCTTCTACTGACTTAAAAATGGAAAAAACTCCTTGGAACATCATCCGTGAGCAAGAGGGTCTAAAAATCAACTTTCATAAGATAAAGACTTTAATTAAGTCTTAAGGATTTTAAATAATGATTTAGGCTGTTGTTTAAGGTCAAAAACTAACATAGACCTAACTTATAAATTATAGTCGAGAAGGAGAGAAGACCTAAGGGTTCTTGGAGCTTTGAATCAAGTAAGTTTACTTAAAACCCATTTTAAGTCCTAAGAAATTTTATGTTGTAAAAATAACTAGGGCCAAAAATATATGGTGTTATATGGGCTGTCTTGACTGAAAAATGTACTTAAACACTATGGCAACTTGTTATACTAAGTTACATGGATAAATAACAACTTATAATGTCATAAAAGTAAATAAAAGGGGTTAAAATGCAAATTATAAAAGTTGCTGGGTATAAACCTAAAAAGCCGAGACTTGTAGTGTAATTATGAGTATTTTATGTCATTTAAATGTTACATTTGAAGTTTGTAATAAGGCCAATTGTTTAGGCCATTTCTATGTATTATCTAAGGCCTTTTATGCTTTAAAAGTTATGTATTTTGTTAGTATAAAGTTTGGTGAGAAAACCTAGTGTTAATAGGCTGTTTGGTGAGTTTAAAACCACCTAAAAATGTCAAGGAAAAATACTTACGAATTTGGTGAAAATTGGATTAAGTTTTAAAAATAATTATAAACTTAAATAATGTTCTAGTGAACAAAGGGGTAAAGTGTAGGTGGCTAAGTGTAAATAAGTGAAACTTAGTGTGTTAAAATGATACATGGCCGAAAATTAGGCCTCATTTGGAGTTTAGATGAAAAATATAAGTTTTTGTAAAGTTTAGGGCTTAAATGGTAATTATAGGAAATATTGGGGTCAAATCTATAATTATAGAAAAGTTATGGTCAAGGCAGTAGGTTGGTGGTCAACCTTGAACATATAAGAAGTGTTGACCAAATTGGATGAGTGAAATAATTAAATTAGGAATTTAAACAAGTTTAGGAGTTAAATGTAAAGTTTATATAACTATTGGGGTCAAAATGTAATTTCTAAAAGTTAAGGGCAGAAACGGCATTTAGAAAAAGTATAGGGGTTGTAGGGAATTTATTGGAATTTTTGGAGTTAAATTTGGAATTTAATTAATGAGATTGTATAATATATAGTTTAAGGATGAAATTGTAAGATTTGTAAATAAAGTGGATCAAATGGTAAATAAAGAAGAGTTATAAATGATGGGGAATAAACTGTAACAGCAAGGGGACTGTTCTAATATTTACAATATATGGTTGAAAACTATAGCTTAAAACTAGATAAGGGTAGAAATGTTATAACATAAGACATAAGAAGTATAATTGTAACATTAGAAAACTAGTGTGGAAGATTTGTAATTAATGGAAATGTAGCGGCTGTTGTGAGAATGTGATGGATTAAGAAATAATATTTAGCATAAGGTTGAGGGTGTTATAAAATGTTACACTTGTATAAATGAAATACCCCAAACCCTGATATATTGTTTAAATACTAAACTATGGTATGTAAAGGCTAAAAAGTGTCTTAGAGACATCAGTGAACAATTAAACCATAGTAAATGCAATAAAGCACTAAGATACAGTTTGAGCAAAAACATGCTCTAAGCTAGGAGTGAACTTGGTTAGGACCCAAAGAGCCTACCAAGACCTAACGACATTCAATTATGATTTAATAAGGCTAATTAAGTCCTTAGGAAACCTTGGTAGACAGTTAAACCAAACAAAACACAAATAAATGCCTTAAAGTTAATAAGAGCAAAAATGTGCTCTAAGCTTGGGATAAATTTGTATAAGACCTAATGGTCATACCTATACCTTATAAATATGTTAATGAATATATTAAATCAATTACCAAAGAAAACCAAGCTTGAAAACAAGTTAAAACACAAAAAGTGCTTTAAGGAGTCTTAAAGCACGTTTTTGAAAAATTGTCCTGTAAATGAGTTTTGAATGGCTAAATGTCCATCATTACTCTTTAATTAACATGTGTACTATATAGTATCACATTTGGAAGTCTATATCAATGGGAAATCAAAAATTTCACATCTATGTGCCTTGTTTTAGTGAATAGTAACTAAAATAAGCTAGTTTGTAACATATGTTGTTATAAGTAATTAAATTGGTCAACAAAGGCCATATATGTTATATATTAAAGGGGGCACGGTTTTTAGAGGGTGAGTCACCATACCAAGTCAGCCAATTAAAAGAAAGAAAGAAAAGTAAGTAAAAGGTTACTTTTTGCTTTATAACATAAATCTTCAAACTTTGCCTCTCTCCTCACCTTTCTTCATTTCCTCTTGTTCCCACCGTCATCTTGCTCCATTCTCCCAACCAAAACCGTTCATGGTGCAGCACCCCTCTTCTCCAACTTCAATTGCTCACCAAATGTTCATTAAAGCTCCAAATCAAATTCTAAGACCATATTTGTCTTAGTTAGACCAAGCTCTTCACTTCTATCTTTTCAAATCTTCAAGAACTCCATTTTGGTGCCATGAAGAATCTCCATTGAAGAGGGAAAAGCTCATCTTCTTTCATATTGTCATTCTCCTTTGTTTCAAGGTAACAAAAAACAAAGAAAATCTAAGTTTCCTCTCATTTTTGTATGTGTCCGAAAATTCACCTCACAATGGTGCCTTTTCTTGCTCTCTTCATAGCTTAATTCAAACTTCAAAGGACTAGGAGGAGTCCTATCTTGCTACTTAACCAAGCTCTCTTCCGAATTCCAAAGGTAATCATCAAATTTTGGTGTTTTAAGACACATATGTAAACCTAGGGTTTAACTATGAGTTGGAGTATTAAACTTAATGCTCATTACCCTTATATGTGTATTGGTTATAAGATTGACAAGTGATAAAAGCTCCTTGCCGATTTTCAACCAAGAAAGAACAAGAGAAAACATGTGGGAAAGCTTGGAAAACAAAGAGGTAAATGACCTCTCTTAATGTAGTTTTATGTACTAGGAAATTGAGCTATATTTGCTTAATAATTAACCTAAAGAGCCAATGGGAAATGAGATAGAAAACTATCCACAAGGTGGACTAAAAGGACATGGGAGCATTGTTATATGTAATTGCTGGTCAAAGGCATTATTTATGTGGAAATTCAGTGTTTAAGGTTTATGCAATTTAAGGGCCTAAGAGCCATGTTATTTAAGGGCCTAAGTGCCAAGCAATTTAAGTTTATGCACTATATTGTGATGTAGTGTAGTTTAAAGGTTTAGTTATGTGTAAAGAACATTTCTTGTGAAGGTGAATGTGTTTGATGGTTAAAGGAAGAAAAACCATATGTTTGTGTATAAGAGTGTGTATTAAGAGATTGAATGTTCTTGATTGTCTAAAGGTGAAAAACAATGTGTTTTGGTGTAAGGTGATACAAGAGAAGCTATGGCGAAATTTAGTTGATAAACAAAAGAGTTTATGTGTTGTAATGAGATTTTATCACCTAGAAGGTACTAGGAATTTTTAAGTGTTAAGATGGTGAAAGAAAGTGAATTAAGGTGTTCTTAGGTGTTAAGATGCCTTAGGCATAGTCTTGGAGATTTAGGGAACTAATGGATGATTTCTTGATACACCAAGGTGATGGTGGAGGTGTCGTAAAGTCTTGTGCAAAGTTTGGTGAACAATGGAAGTGTAATGCCTTGTGAAGGTTTAATTATGAACTTGTGGGAAAGACTTGAGGAGTGTGTGTAAAGGGGATGAGTGTAGTGCAAATGATGTTTAAAAGGGTGGTTATAAGGTAGTGAGAGTACTTTGGTTAGGTGAAGTTTTAGGCAAGAATACAAGTTACAAGTGTAAGAAAAAAATGTTCTAAGTGTTAAGGACTTAGTAAAAGTTGAGTAAAAGTTTAAGGAATTTTTGGGATGTTTCGAGAGGGTTTAAGTGTGCCCAAAAGATGTTAAAACATGTGGGAGAACATGTGTAAAGCATAGGAAAAAATTGGGATGAATTTGGAGTTCAGAAAGAGGAGAAAACACATTAGAAAATTGGTTCTGCAGTAGACCGCCCCTACGGACCGCCCCTGTGGGGAGGTCCAGTGCAGAGAAGTGAAAAAAAAACGTGTAGCATCTGTTGTGGACCGCCCCTGGGACCGCCCCAGAGGGGCGGTCCAGACCAGAGATGAAGAAAAAAATTTGTTTAAGGCTCCTAATGATGGGGGATTGAATGGTAATGGTTTTAGATGATGTTTAGGCCTTGTTTGGTGACATGTAAAGGTCTTAAAGTGTGTAAACAAATGTTAGGTTTGATGTGAGAGTTGTGAACTTAAGATCACAAGTGTAAAATTAAATATAACGGGATGACGGGGTAACTATGGACGCATTAGACGTTAAACAAGCATGTTACTCCAATGTTAATGAAAGTAATTGTAATGTTATCAGTTGTTCGAGAATTGCTCGAGGAACATAAGTGGACATGATAAAGTGGACTCCGGTGAAAGGTATGGTTTTCTTGCAACCTGTGTCCTACCGGATTACACCGGCTTGTATGCCAATGTGTTTTTCTGTATGTTTGCCACGTTGTAAGATAAAACATGTAATGAGTTTATAGTAATTCATTTATGTGGCGTGTTCAACTCCGATACCATTTAACCTCGAAAGTGTTAAACCTTAGCTAACTGAGTCTAGGATCACATGAGAGTTCGGTATTCAGATTAAACGACCCGAACCATGGGACGTTCTAACCACGGCTATGCGTGAGTTAATTAGTGATGTTTGTGTGTGTGTACGTAAGGACCTCTCTTGTATGTTTAACTCAGTTGTAATACTGTATGTTGTGTGGATGTGATAGACTCCATAATGGGGTTCTAACTAATATTTAATAGAAAGTATGTACTAACAGTGGTGAGGAATCCGGTTAGGCCGGTCGCGCGTTGTTTGGGAGTGGGTATCCTTCTTAGCCTTACCCTTCTCTCTGTTATGGTTGTTTCCCTCACGGGTTGTGATCTCCCATTAGCTTATTCCAAAGCTTAGCTATTCTGACTTATGATCGGTTTAGGGGGAACATGTATTTGTGTGGTGTGTTCGGGCCTCCAAACCCGAACCATCTTAACTTAAGTTACTCGTCCAACTATTAGGACGGTAATGAGTGTTGTTGTTATTGTATAACGAGCTTACCATGAGAGTGACACCATTCTCTAGGCTCATCAGTGAATTAACTATGTTTGGGTCGGTTCCTAAGAGGACCGTTCCCGTTATGTTATGTGATGTTGTTGTAATGCAATTCCTATTGCGATGTTTTCATGTGCACGTCGAAACGTGAAAAGTGTTGTTATGTTTGTTATGTGAGGAATGTTATATGGTGTAAGATATGGAGTGTGTGGATCATGGAAATGAATCCCAGTTTGTGATAAGAGGCGTTTAAGGATAACCCGACTTAAGGGTAAGTTTCGTCTATTAAGGAAGTAGCTCCATTAGAGGAGGAACACTCTAGGGATAATGAATACCATGAGTGACTTATCAAGTAAGGATGTATTATCCATTTGTTGAGCCCATTGAGGCGAAATGTTATGTGTTGTGTGTTTACAGTTGCATGCATGACTTAAATATAATCAATCGCATGCTAAGACGACAATTAGTTGTGCGTGGCCCGGTAGCATGTGGGCTGCGGGATTACCATACCAGCAAAGGTGCTGAGCCCCTTGGGGGCCACCCTTTCTCTTCTTTTTCCTATTTCAGGTACAAGGAGCTGGAAGCCGTTCGAGAGTAGGACGGGGTAGTCGTTGTACATGGGTAATCGTTTATGTTGTATATATACAGTAGGTGTAGTAAGACCGAAATTGTTATCGGCATTAGTTTGTGAATACTCGGTACAGTTGGAAGGTGTATGTTGTTTCTATTGTTAATGGAAGGGTCAGTAATGTGTAGTCGCTCGGGAATCTAGTCCATCAGACCGGTACAATGTATATGTAATAGCCTTGTTAGCCACGTAGGTGGTTAACGGCGTGTAACACCAACGAGTTAAGTAATCTGATGAAGTCTGTTTTTCCGCTGCAGTTTATTGTAAGTGTGCTAATGTTGGATGGGGTGTTACAATAAAGTTCAAAGGATACTAGAGGAGGTAATAAACATAAGGTGAAGAGTTATATAGTTCACATCAAACAATGGTAATATTTTGAGAGATGGAAAATATAAGATTAGTTGAGGAGTAAAATAAAGTTAGGAGATTAAATGTTGTATGTTATATGACATTACAAATGTTAGGAGTATGGTCTTGGCATGTAATTGTAGATAGTAACACAAATAAAAGAATTAAGGGTCTCACATGAAAAGATAAAGAATAACAATTATACAAGAGGGCTATAATTCATATAAACCTAAATAAATATAAGGAGTATGGAAGGTTATACAATATGATGTAGTAAATCTATGGAGGATGGTGAAACATCATTTAAAGTGAGGGATTTAAATTATACAACATTAGTTATATGGACTAATGTCAAATTGTAAGGGAATTGAACAATCAAATGAACCATGTAATTAAAAGATTATTTTAGAGATTACCTAGACTTGTTAACTTGGGCACATTGACCAAGTCAACCCAAATCGACCAAGTTAACCCAAATTGACCAAGTCAACCTAATTGACAACAGAGAGTCAAGTTGACCAACTCACAACTTAAAGGAGAGTTTCGAGATTAACAACTGTAAAATACATTAGAACATGCGGTAATAAAATGCACTGTTATGTATACAACAATATATAGATACAAATACATGTCTAGGAATAATTGCAAACGGGAAATTTTAACCTACTAAAAACTATGAAATTAATAAATCAAATCCCTACGGGTTGCAAAATAAATCCCGGTCAATGAGTATAGTGAACTATAAGCTATCGGGGTCGAATCCACGGGGACTTAGTTATTGAATCTAATCCTAGAAAATAACAAATTAAGAGGGTTGTCGATTGTTTTGGTTTCGTGAATTAAAAATATGCAAAATAACAAGTAAGTAAATAGGGTAAAAAGTAAGGGTGAGATGGAACTTCGGGTCAGGCTGCTTCTCTTGGATAGATCTAGCAAGTCCTACAGTTTGTCACCAGTGTATATTGGCGAATTCTTTAATTTTCTTCTCTGCTCTAAATCCTAGTTTCAGAAAAGCTCACCTAACAGATAATGTGAGTTCTAATCCAGAAACAAGCAGAACACGTATAGGTGGATTAAGCACAAAGAATTAATTTATCTCTTGAGGGAAAACCTAATCTATCCAATTCGATTCTCCACAGGTTTTCAGATTAATAAGACCTTCCTATTACTTACCGATCAGTTCGTAAGTAATAGGAGGAAAACCCATGGCTTCAAGAATACTATTGATGAAACTCCCCTCTAGCCTGTCATAGACTAAAATACCCCAAACCTTGATTACATGAATTAATCATGGATTAATTAAGAGAAAGGATTTAATCAAGGGATAACTAAGAAGGATGAACCTTAAATCATTAAGGAGTTTATCATCTATAAACATACATACATAAACAAGTATGTAAGGTCCAAAATGAGCACCAAGTCTCACATAAAATAATGGACCAAAGAGGCATAAGAAGGAAACAACTCCTAAAATTAATGTAACCTATAGTACATTAATACATAAGATAAAATCACAATCATGTGACAAAGTTACATGGTATACTTCATATAATTACAATAGATGATAACGTAATACCCATCATTAATTACCCTAATTTACAAGAGAGTAATTAAACGGAAGAGATTAGTCAATGATTAATCATCAAAAGATAATGACTAAGAAGCAATATTCAATAAGGAATATTATAACCTCTAAACATATAAACATAATAAATATGTATAGTTCAAGATGGACATCAAACCACATATAAAATCATGACCGAAAGAGGTTACATTAATAAGGAGAAAACAACTCCTAAAGTTAATACAACATGTAACACATTAATACATGTACTAATATCACAAACAATGTGATAATATTATATAAATTATTTTATATAGTCAAACCAAATTATAAGTGCAATAACCACTTATATACTCATAAGAACAAGGAAATAACATATGTCATAACCTAACACATAAACCTAGTCATAATGTACAACTTTAAGGTGTTACAATATTAAGTCTCAAAACTTGAACTTCCCCCCCAAAAGAGACCAAAATCGGCATCCTTAGAAGTGTTTAGGAAAGGAAAAACCAAAGAGGGAAGGAGATAAGGCAACTTTACCTACTTACACACACCTTGACTTTATCCCATTTCCTTACTAATACCTTACCTTTCACACCCTCTCTCTTTGCCCATGCTCACTCTCTCGACATCAAACTCTCCCCACCTCTCTCAAATGGTTTTCTTTTCTCCTTCCTCAAGCTCCATCTTCATCTTCAAGCACCAAACTCCATTAATGGTGTTCTAAGAGTTTTTTACTCATTTGGTCTCAAAACTTCATTTTTCTTTGCACGAAATCACCACCCATCACTTCCCTCTTATTATAACTCTAAAAATACTGGAGCATGGGACATGGAAAAACTCCAAAACCTTGGGTGAAAAGCTAGAACAAGATCTAGCAAGTTAAGGTAAAAAAAGTGACTCTAACTCCTTCCTTCTTCTATTTTAAGTCCTAGAAATTTTACTGATGTTCTCCCACCTCTCCATGTCCAAAAATGACATGATTAGGATCTCAAAACAACTCCAAAACCTGGGGGTGGACCTAGACCAAGCTCAACAACAGAAACAAGGTAAAATGTGCTTTAAAACTCCTTTTCTTCCAAGGGTTATTTTATTTCCAAAAATCCACCATCTCTTACACCATTTTTATTAACTTTTATCATACTCAAATGAAGCTTCATCCAAACCCATTGATGGCCGAAATCAAGGGTAGAAAACCCCTCAAAGAAACTTCCTAAAGTAATTCATAAATCTTGATTTTGAGTCATTTAACTTCCTATCACTTGGATATCTACCCAAGATATAATTATCTTCATATTTTCCTAGATCTTACTGAAAGTTGAAGAAAAAATACCCATTGGAGAGTTCAAGGTAAAACATTCTCTTAATACACATTTTGTGCTTTAAAACTTCCTTAAATTTTTTAATATGTACAAGACCTACCTTATGCTCCTTCTACTGACTAAAAAATGGAAAAAAACTCCTTGGAACATCATCCATGAGCAAGAGGGTCTAAAAATCAACTTTCATAAGATAAAGACTTTAATTAAGTCTTAAGGATTTTAAATAGTGATTTAGGCTTTTGTTTAAGGTCAAAAACTAACATAAACCTAACTTATAAATTATAGTCGAGAAGGAGAGGAGACCTAAGGGTTCATGGAGCTTTGAATCAAGTAAGTTTACTTAAAACCCATTTTAAGTCCTAAGACATTTTATGTTGTAAAAATAACTAGGGCCAAAAATATATGGTGTTATATGGGCTGTCTTGACTGAAAAATGTACTTAAACACTATGCTAACTTGTTATACTAAGTTACATGGATAAATAACTACTTATAATGTCATAAAAGTAAATAAAAGGGGTTAAAATGCAAATTATGAAAGTTGCTGGGTATAAACCTAAAAAGCCGAGACTTGTAGTGTAATTATGAGTATTTTATGCCATTTAAATGTTACATTTGAAGTCTGTAATAAGGCCAATTGTTTAGGCCATTTCTATGTATAATCTAAGGCCTTTTATGCTTTAAAAGTTTTGTATTTTGTTAGTATAAAGTTTGGTGAGAAAACCTAGTGTTAATAGGCTGTTTGGTGAGTTTAAAACCACCTAAAAATGTCAAGGAAAAATACTTACGAATTTGGTGAAAATTGGATTAAGTTTAAGACTTAAGTTTTAAAAACAATTATAAACTTAAATAATGTTCTAGTGAACAAAGGGGGAAAGTGTAGGTGGCTAAGTGTAAATAAGTGAAACTTAGTGTGTTAAAATGATACATGGCCGAAAATTAGGCCTCATTTGGAGTTTAGATGAAAAATATAAGTTTTTGTAAAGTTTAGGGCTTAAATGGTAATTATAGGAAATATTGGGGTCAAATCTATAATTATAGAAAAGTTATGGTCAAGGCAGTAGGTTGGTGGTCAACCTTGAACATATAAGAAGTGTTGACCAAATTGGATGAGTGAAATAATTAAATTAGGAATTTAAACAAGTTTAGGAGTTAAATGTAAAGTTTATAAAACTATTGGGGTCAAAATGTAATTTCTAAAAGTTATGGGCTGAAACGGCATTTAGAAAAAGTATAGGGGTTTTAAGGAATTTATTGGAATTTTTGGAGTTAAATTTGGAATTTAATTAATGAGATTGTATAATATGTAGTTTAAGGATGAAATTGTAAGATTTGTAAAATAAAGTGGATCAAATGGTAAATAAAGAAGAGTTATAGAATGAGGAGAATAAACTGTAACAGCAAGGGGACTGTTCTAATATTTACAATATATGGTTGAAAACTATAGGTTAAAACTAGACAAGGGTAGAAATGTTATAACATAAGACATAAGAAGTATAATTGTAACATTAGAAAACTAGCGTGGAAGATTTGTAATTAATGGAAATGTAGCGGCTGTTGTGAGAATGTGATGGATTAAGAAATAATATTTATCATAAGGTTAAGGGTGTTATAAAATGTTACACTTGTATAAGTTCAAAGGATACTAGAGGAGGTAATAAACATAAGGTGAAGAGTTATATAGTTCACATCAAACAATGGGAATATTTTGAGAGATGGAAATTATAAGATTAGTTGAGGAGTAAAATAAAGTTAGGAGATTAAATGTTGTATGTTATATGACATTACAAAGGTTAGGAGTATGGTCTTGGCATGTAATTGTAGAGAGTAACACAAATAAAAGAATTAAGGGTCTCACATGAAAAGATAAAGAATAACAATTATACAAGAAGGCTATAATTCATATAAACCTAAATAAATATAAGGAGTAAGGAAGGTTATACAATATGATGTAGTAAATCTATGGAGGATGGTGAAACATCATTTAAAGTGAGGGATTTAAATTATACAACATTAGTTATATGGACTAATGTCAAATTGTAAGGGAATTGAACAATCAAATGAACCATGTAATTAAAAGATTATTTTAGAGATTACCTAGACTTGTTAACTTGGGCACATTGACCAAGTCAACCCAAATCGACCAAGTCAACCCAAATTGACCAATTCAACCTAATTGACAACAGAGAGTCAAGCTAACCAACTCACAACTTAAAGGAGAGTTTCGAGATAAACAACTGTAAAATACATTAGAACATGCGGTAATAAAATGCACTGTTATGTATACAACAGTATATAGATACAAATACATGTCTAGGAATAATTGCAAACGGGAAATTTTAACCTACTAAAAACTACGAAATTAATCCTAGAAATTAATAAATTAAATCCCTACGGGTTGCAAAATAAATCCCGGTCAATGAGTATAGTGAACTATAAGCTACCGGGGTCGAATCCACGGGGACTTGGTTATTGAATCTAATCCTAGAAAATAACAAATTAAGAGGGTTGTCGGTTGTTTTGGTTTCGTGAATTAAAAATATGCTAAATAACAAGTAAGTAAATAGGGTAAAAAGTAAGGGTGAGATGGAACTCCGGGTCAGGCTGTTTCTCTTGGATAGATCTAGCAAGTCCTACAGTTTGTCACCAGTGTATATTGGCGAATTCTTTAATTTTCTTCTCTGCACTAAATCCTAG
This sequence comes from Limonium bicolor, assembly GCA_023374045.1. Taxonomy (NCBI): domain Eukaryota; kingdom Viridiplantae; phylum Streptophyta; class Magnoliopsida; order Caryophyllales; family Plumbaginaceae; genus Limonium; species Limonium bicolor. Next base: position 163,446,374 of record CM041778.1, on the reverse strand, counting down.
TTTCAGAAAAGCTCACCTAACAGATAATGTGAGTTCTAATCCAGAAACAAGCAGAACACGTATAGGTGGATTAAGCACAAAGAATTAATTTATCTCTTGAGGGAAAACCTAATCTATCCAATTCGATTCTCCACAGGTTTTCAGATTAATAAGACCTTCCTATTACTTACCGATCAGTTCGTAATAAGATTCGCAAGGCAACTAAGATAATTCATGAGATTAAAGGAGAAGCGCAAGAATTAACATTAATCTGAAACAATCCAAGAAATCTCGTATACAAACTGCAGAAAGATAAAACTAAATCATATCGAAAATACTACAGCCTTCCCCAGAGTCAAATCCTTTTAGCCTAGCATATTCGTAAAATAGACTGAAAGACATAGTGGAGAATTTATCTAGTGAGAATGGATGACTCCTGAATCTGCTCTATCCAGTTCTACGATCTGCTAGGAGGAAGGTTGATGATGAGCGAATCTGGAGCAGAAATCTTCTTCTCCGGAGTTGAAGTGGTGGCGGCAGGCAAGGAGACTGAGAGAGGAGCGGCGTATGTTTGTGTGTGAGTTGTGTCTGAATTGTGAATTCTGAATGTCTTTTCTGTCTCGCGCACGCTCCTTTAAAAAGAAATTTTTGGACATAAAATACACACGTCCGGCTCACCTATCCAGGTCACTTAGCCGGACGTGAGATAGAGTGTCAGGCGAGCTTTCTACTGTATGTGAGACGTCCGGCTTTACGTCCGGGTCACTTAGCCGGACAGCCTGGATGGACACGTATATGTATCGAAATCTCCGCGCTGCACTCGTGGTCGTAAATATTTATGTCCTTCTGAGCACGTCCGGGTCATAGGTCGGACAGGAGAGCCGGACATGTGAAAAATTTGAAAAAGCACATTTTTGGCCTGTTCGGACCACCTGTCAGGGGTAGTTTGCCGGACACGTTACAACATGTTCGGGTCAATGGGTCGGATAGGTTAGCCGAACACTTGTATATTTGTGCCCTTTTTTCCGTAAACTTCGATAGGGTCCAGATTCTTCGTTTGAGCTCCGATTTGCTCCCCGTTTGCGGTGTTAGAAAGCTCTTGAGGAGAACTATGCATTTTCACCAACATTTCCTGATTTTAAAATATAAATTTGCATTAGCTTTTGCCCAAATTAAGAGTCATAAAAAACATACGATAAGTGTGAGAAAGCGCATAAAAAGGTTGCATAAAATAAGAATTTAGCACCTATAAAACCATATCAATTTCACACTTATCAAATCACCCCACACTTAGCCTTTTGCTTGTCCCCAAGCAAAAATCTCAAGCACAAATAAATCCAAGCTAATGGAACTCAACAGAAAAGGAAGAGCACAGAAGAAAGGAATTGCTAGCTTTACCAATCAAGGGGGCAATTCAAATTATTCAAAACAATTCATTCTTTCCAAAAACATGAAGTCATTAGGAGCTAACAAACGAGAAACAAAACCATAAGAGCCTTGCCTTTAACCTTGAGCCAATCCACCTTTTTTTTCCTTCACAAACCATAGAAACGACAAGGGGCATGAAGTAAGATCATATTCCATCATACCTTTCAATGCCACATCTCTTGATCCATAAGAGAAAACAATCTATGTTCAGCATCGCACTTGCATAAATAATTTAATTAAAGCATTTTCAATTTCTTTCACCACTGACTTTTCTCTCCACCCATGTAATGGCTTTGGGTCAACTATCCCTGATCACAAGGACCTTAGGTAGCTAGGTGATGAAGCACCCCAAAGGACTTAATAACCAAGTGGACGAGGTCTGATTTTGGATCAGAATTAGAACTAGCATGCTTAGGATCAGCGGAGTACCTTGCCTTGTTCTTTTCCATCCATTTCAATCTAGTTCATTCCAAGGCTCAAAGCTAAAAGCAAAGTTCGGATGGAGAATATTCTCATTTGTTTCAGCATTTTCAGAATAAAGACTTCAATTTAGCAATTAAAAACAAGAAGAATCTCAAAATTTTACACCCCAAGATCAGCTGACCAACTAAACTTCCTCTATGGCTTCCTTCCAAGTTGAGCAACCACAGCTAAACTTTAACAAATGTAAGAGAAAAGAGCTCAGAGACGCAAAAAAAAAAAACAAACAGCGAAGGAGCTTACCCCACCCCACACTTAGAGTGAAGCAATGTCCTCATTGCTTAGGAAGAAGTAACATTGCGCAAGCAATCCAACGGGGGAAACAAAATCGCACACAACAGATCAGAAGGGAGCGTGTAAAACATAAAAGAGTAGAATAGTAAAGAATACTCCCCAGAGTCCGCTCAGGGTGTGTAGCAAGGCCAATCCCACACTTGAGTTCAGCTAAGCGATGAAGTAAGCAAGCTGATAATATTATCTGAAGCCAGAAGAACTCAAGTGGAACCAGATAAAATCATTAGTAGAAAAAATAAGAGCCAAGGCTCTTGCAGTAAGCATAACATCAACCAACACACCACAAACTAAAAAGAAAATAGTAAAATAAACAACTAAACTAAGAAAGTGAAAAGAGACATAAACCGGTGGGTTGCCTCTTACTAAGCTGCCCGGAGTTAGAGTCTCTGGCTAGACTTCACAAGATAGCATCAAGGAGGGCCACCACAGCAGCTAGGAAGGGCTTTCTTCAATCGGAAATGCCATTGTCTTCAAAGATTCAGAATTCGGTGCTGGAGTAACATCAGAAACAACAACAAAAATAGAAGTAGCAGAAGAGGAACTCTCAATCAAGAATACTCCAGGTGTAGAAGGCTGAGCAAAAGTAGAGCCAAGGTACTTCTTCAGACGAGCACCATTCACCTTGAAGACCTCTCAAGACTTGTTCTCTAGCTCGTAGGCACCATAGGAAGTGACTCCCACAACCTTAAATGGGTCGGCCCAGTGGGACTTGAGCTTTCCAGGAAAGAGACAAAGTCTAGAGTTATACAGCAACACATAATCACCAACTCTAAAATCTCTCCTCAGGATCATTTGATCATTGGATTCTTTTAGAGCGTTCCTTGTAGATCCTAGAGCTGTCATAAGCTTGCTCCCTTAATTCCTCCAGCTCAGACAATTGAAACTTTCGCTTCTCACCAGCAGCATTTAGATCAAAGTTCAGGGCTTTCCGAGCCCAATAAGCTTTATGCTCTAGCTCAACTGGGAGATGGCAAGACTTCTCATACACCAACTTAAAAGGAGACATCCCAATGGGAGTCTTGAATGTAGTTCTATAAGCCCACAGAGCATCATCTAATTTGACAGACTAATCCTTCCTCGAGGAATTAATTGTCTTTTGAAGAATCCATTCTAGCTCTCGGTTACTCACTTCTGCTTGACCATTAGTTTGGGGATGATAAGGCAAAGCAACCTTATGAGTCACCCCATACTTAGACATCAAGGAATCAAAGACCCTATTGCAAAAGTGAGAGCCACCATCACTGATGATAGCTCTGGGCACTCCCAATCTAGTAAAGATGTTCTTCAAAAATTTAACCACAGTTTTAGCATCAGTAGAAGGGCAGGGGATTGCTTCGACCCACTTGGAAACATAATCTACAACAACAAGGATGTAGTGGTTTCCAAGAGAAGAGGGAAATGGGCCAGCGAAGTCAATACCCCAAACACCAAACAAGTCTACTTCAAGAATTCCCTTCTAAGGCATCTCATGCCTTCTTGAAATGTTCCCTATCCTCTGGCAATTATCATAGTGAGAGCAAAAGCGGTGAACATCCTTGTGTAGAGTGGGCCAGTAGAAACCACACTCTAACACCTTAGCAGCTGTCCTGGTGGGACCATGGTGTCCACCTGCCTCTCGAGAATGGCAGAACTCAATCACACTTTCGATCTCTTCATTGGGAAGACACCTTCTAATCAAACCATCAGCGCACACCCTAAAGAGATAAGGCTCATCCCAAACATAATGACGGGCTTCAGACAAAAATTTCTTCCTCTGGTTGTAGCTTAGATCATGAGGAATCAAACCAAAGGCAAGATAATTAGCCAGGTCAGCATACCATGGCTCTTTAACTTTCCCAATCACAAAGACTATCTCATCAGGGAAGAATTCATTTATGGGAACCCCGTCATCTGGAGTCTCAAGCCTAGACAGATGATCTGCAACTCCATTCTGATTTCCTTTCTTATCAACGACTTCCAAGTCGAATTCTTGGAGGAGCAAGATCCATCTTAGGAGTCTGGGCTTAGAATCATTCTTTTGGAAGAGGTACTTCAATACAGAATGGTTTGTGTGGACAATGATATTAAGAGCAAATACCACAACAAGTAGCTCATTTTCAGTAGTGGTGTAATTCTTTTGGGCTTCAGATAGATTCTTACTTGCATAAGTGATAACCCTTAGAATTTTATTCTTCCTCTAACAGAGTGCAGCACCAACAACATAATCACTGGCATCTGTCATGATCTCAAAAGGAAGAGACCAATCAGGAGGAACCACGATAGAAGCAGAAATGAGCTTACTTGATAGTCTGGAAGGCTTTCAAACACTCCTCTGAGAACTGAATTTCACATCTTTCTGTAGAAGATCAGACAAGGGATTGGCAATTTTGGAGAAGTCCTGGATGAACCTCCTATAGAACCCTGTGTGACCCAGAAAAGATCTGACATCCTTAACTGAAGTGGGAGGAGGCAACTTCTCAATGACCACCACCTTAGCCTTATCCACTTGAATACCAACTTTGGAGACCCTGTGACCAAGTACAATACCTTCATGTACCATGAAATGGCACATCTCCCAATTCAAAACCAGATGGGTCTCCTCACACCGGCCTAGTATCTGATCCAACTGATTAAGACACCCATCAAAACTTTGGCCATACACAAAACAGTCATCTATAAAAACTTCTATGCTCTTCTCAATAAAATCATTAAAGATTGCCATCATACATCTTTGAAATGTGGTAGGAGCATTACAAATACCAAAGGGCATCCTCCTATATGCAAAAGTACCATAAGGACAGGTGAAGGTGGTCTTGTCCTAATCCTCTGGTGCGATGGGAATCTGAAAATAACCACTATACCCATCAAGGAAGCAGTAGAATTCTTGCCCAGCTAACCGCTCTAACATTTGATCAATAAATGGTAGCGGGAAGTGATCCTTCCTTGTGGCATCGTTAAGCGCCGTAATCGACACATCCTCCACCAGTGGTTTGCCTCTGGGGCACCAATTCACCTTTCTCATTGGGCATTGCAACTATTCCCCCTTTCTTGGGAACAACTTGCACAGGAGAACCCCAACGGCTATCAGAGATGGGATAAATGATACCTGCATCCAGAAGCTTCAGAACTTCAGCTTTCACTACTTCTTTCAAGTTTGGATTCAATCTCCTATGGGGCTGCCTCACTGGCTTGACACTATCTTCCATGTAAATTCTTTGAGTGTCAAACCCTGGACTGATCCCTTTAATATCTGCAAATGGCCACCCCAAAGCTCCCTTGTGCCTTCTTAACACCTCAAGAAGTCTGCTTTCCTGTGAAACAGACAAAGATGAAGAAATAATAACAGGCAGGGTGCTACCCCCTGATAAGAAAGCATACTTAAGATTTGAAGGAAGAGTTTTGAGTTCAAGAGTATGGGGCTTCTCTATTGAAGAAACGAGCCTCTGAGTAGGCCTGTCCAGTGGCTCCACGGGAGGAGCATAAGGGCGAAAGTAAGATCGACCCTGGTTGAGCTACTGGACAACAGTAGCTACCTCACTGCTCTCCTTATCATCCTCAATCGAATGGCAGAACACCTGCTCTAGCAAATCAGAATTCTCAAGCAAGAAAGAAGAGTCATCAGCATTCTTAGCAAGACAAGCATCGTAATCATCAAAACAATTAATGTCAATTGAAAGCACATCATGAGAAGAAGAATTTGTTCTCATCATCTTAGTGATATCAAAACTGAGTTCCTCATTATTAAACTTAAGGGTGATCTTTCCCTTGTCAACATCAATGACAGTTTTAGTAGTTCGTAGGAAAGGTCTACCCAGGATCAATGGTACTTCAACATCCTCATCCATATCAAGAATGACAAAATCAGCAGGGAAAAAGAAGTTACCAACACCTACCACAACATTCTCAACCATACCATGAGGTTTGATTGAAGAACGATCAGCTAATTGCAAGTTAAAATGAATCGGAACAAGCTCACCAGCATGAAACTTCTTAAACATTGAATAAGACATCAAATGTATACTCGCTCCAAGGTCGCAGAGTCAAAAACCACAGTCCATGTCTCCAATGGTGCAAGGGATGATGGGCTGCCCTGGATCTCCACACTTAGGAGGAAGCTTCTGCTGGATGGCTGCAGAGCATGTCTCTGTCAGCTGAACGATCTCACTCTCCTTGAACTTTCACTTGTTAGAAATCAAATCCTTCACAAAGCGAGCATAATTAGGTATCTTCTTGATAGCATCAATCAAGGGAATATTGATAGTAAGCTTAGAAAACATATTCAGAAATTTCCCAAATTGATCAAGTTCTTTCTCTTTCAATCTATTAGGAAAAGGAAGTTCCTTAGGAACCACTTTACCCTTGGAATTTTTAGCAATTATATGGAAGGGGAAGAGATAGGAGCCTGGGTCTCCTCAAAAACTACCTCAGAGGGGCTGGAGGCCCTGACGGTGCACCAGTGCTAGAAGAAAGAAGACTCTCTTCGCCAGTTTGGTCCTCGCCACTTGATCTTTATTTATCAGCTTCCCCACTTCGAAGACTAACTCCTGATAAACCACTGCTTCATCAAAATCTAGGACAATCACTACCTTCATCTGCTCCTTTGGATTGGGATCCGATTGAGAAGGTAATGAACCAGGAGTCATTTGACTCAATAAGAACTTAGTCAGTTGTTCCATGTGCTGCTCAAGCTTCTGCTGACCAGCAGTCAGAGTCTGATTAGTAATCATCTGCTGCTCATACTGACTCTGCTGCTTGGCTTCCAACTTAGCCAACAAATCTGCAAGATTGGATGTATTTGAAGAAGAAGGGCCTGATTGTTGAAACTGAGATTGTGGAATTTGATTGTAGGAAGGCCGAGAAAAACCAGGAGGCACTCCCTGAGTAGGCTGCTGAGGCCTCACCTGATATGAGTTCAAGGCATTATTGGGCGTTCCATACCTCAAGTTCGGATGCTGATTCTGAATCCAAGGTTGCCTATTGAAAGATTGACCCACAACATTTGCTTCTTCATTTCTACGCATCTCAGCTAACTTTGGGCATGATTCAAATTCATGTGGCCCACCACACTGACAACAACATAAATCATTGGAGCTAGAAGATACCTGCTTCACAGAATGAGCAGGAGCTTTACCCATCGTGAGCTGCTTCAACATCTTCAACATGTGGCTCATGGTAGTCTCTGTCTGAGCCTGCTTAGCAGCCATCTGCTCTAGAAAAGGGTCTACAGTTTTGGATGAACTAGAACCCACAGTAAATACTCTACCACCACTGGAGCTCCACTGTCTCAACTCCTCACAGTATGACTCCAAAGCAGCCATAAACTCTTCGCCTTTCTTAGCTAGCAGGTTACCACCCAAGGCTGAACGTACCTCACCCTTATTGTCATCTCTAAGCCTATGGAAGAAACCAAGTGCTAGAGATGTAGTGTCCTGTCCATGGTGAGGGCACAGTCCTAGAATCTATTTGAAGCGGTCCCAAGCTTCGCAAACTGTCTCAGTTCCTGACTGCTTGAAAGTCATCAACCCAGCAATCAACTGGCGAGTACTCAAGATAGGCAAGTACTTCTCATAAAATTTCTCTGTCATCTGATCCCAAGAAGTGATAATGCCTGAAGGCAGGCGATGATACCATTTGGATGCCTCTCCTGAAAGGCTGTTCGAAAATAAGCATAACCTCGCATACTCCTCCAAACCAGGAACAAGACCCAAAGTGTCCAGATGAACCAAGAATCGGTGCACATGGTCTAACGCATCTGCAGGGTCTGCTCCAGAGGAACACCCAGCTGGATGATTGGCACAACAGTCGATTGATGTAAGGGTTTCAACTTTTGCCACTCAGCAAGCAACTCAACAGTCAACTGTGGCAGAACACCAGGGCTCCCTCTCGGAGTAGCAGACAGTCTATTGATTGTACCCATCGTAGCATTATTCTGGCCATTTTCGATTTGAGGAATATTATCAGCCATGGCGAAATCTAGTCGTCTTCTCGCTCCGAGGGCCTGGAGGAAAGTCCTTTCGATCTCAGGATCAAAATTTGCTTCTGGAGGACCAAAGGAACGCGTTCTACGCATCCACTAGGTACCTGCAAGAGCAAAGAAGAAAGAAACAAAAGGGAATTTAAATTAGAACTAAATAAAACAAGAAAGATAACAATAAAGAAAACTTAATGAAATAGCTAAAACAAATAAACTCAAAATAAATTGAATGTAAAATAAAAACAAAGAAAACAATATAAACTAAGACTAAAATAGAAATAAAAATAAAACAAAAACAAAGAAACTAAAAAAACTAAAATTAAAATAAAATTAAAATTAAACAAAACAAAACAAATGACAACCAAAGTCAAGGACTAGACAAAAGTCAAGTCCCCAGCAACGGCGCCAATTTGCAAACGGGAAATAACCTACTAAAAACTACAAAATTAATCCTAGAAATTAATAAATTAAATCCCTATGGGTTGCAAAATAAATCCTAGTCAATGAGTATAGTGAACTATAAGCTACTGGGGTCGAATCCATGGGGACTTAGTTATTGAATCTAATCCTAGAAAATAACAAATTAAGAGGGTTGTCGGTTGTTTTGGCTTTGTGAATTCAAAATATGCGAAATAACAAGTAAGTAAATAGGGTGAAAAGTAAGGGTGAGATGGAACTCCGGGTCAGGTTGTTTCTCTTGGATAGATCTAGCAATTCCTACAGTTTGTCACGAGAGTGGATTGGCGAATTCTTTAATTTTCTTCTCTGCACTAAATCCTAGTTTCAGAAAAGCTCACCTAACCGATAATGCGAGTTCTAATCCAGAAACAAGCAGAACACGTATAGGTGGATTAAGCACAAAGAATTAATTTAGCTCCTGAGGGAAAACTTAATCTATCCAATTCGATTCTCCACAGGTTTTCAGATTAATAAGACCTTCCTATTACTCACCGATCAGTTCGTAATAAGATTCACAAGGCAACTCAAATAATTCATGAGATTAAAGGAGAAGCGCAGGAATTAACATTAATCTGAAACAGTCCAAGAAATCTCGTATACAAACGGCAGAAAGATAAAACTAAATCATATCGAAAATACTACAGCCTTCCCCAGAGTCAAATCTTTTTAGCCTAGCATATTCATAAAATAGACTGAAAGAGATAGTGGAGAATTCATCTGGTGAGAATGGATGACTCCTGAATCTGCTCTATCAAGTTCTACGATCTGCTAGGAGGAAGGTTGACGATGAGCGAATCTAGAGCAGAAATCTTCTTCTTCGGAGTTGAGTTGGTGGCGGCAGGGCAGGGAAGGAGCGATATGAAAGGAGCGGCGTGTTTGTGCGTGAGTTGTGTCTGAATTGTGAATTCTGAATGTCTTTTCTGTCTCCCGCACGCTCCTTTAAAATGAAATTTTTGGACATAAAACACATGTCCGGCTCTGTAACACCCCAACTCAATCCAAATGTGGTCTCGCAACTTAACAGTATATATTTAAACATATCACAGCGGAATTCTTTACAAATCCAGGACCTTGCCACGGTCTGACTACAGAATATACCGAACATTAGAGCAACAATCTTAAACATTTACATATCCTTCTTACAACCCCCTCACGTCTTATACATCTTACTAACTTAAATTGCCATACGAGTGTACATGCACAACTCGTAGGCCACTCTTAACCCTTAACACTTGTATCCTCTTCTTACTCTCGCGACGGCCGCTTCCTGTTGTACCTGTGTAGTAAAAACAGCCCCCAAAGGGGGTCAGCACGAATGCTGGTACGATCCCCTCATGGCCCCCAAGCTAACGTGGCTATGACGACTAATTGTCGATAGCATGGAGGTTGATTAGATGCACAACATAATAGTAAATGCTGTAAACAACAATCCATATATGAACAATCGAAGTTCACACACAATGAACGACTTAAACGCGTTCCCTTAATTGGAGAGTTAGTTATTTAACTCCTTAAGTAATGTTCCCTCTTAACCTTAGTCCATCCTTATCTCACTTAATCTTAATCTTATCTTAACCTTAGAAACAACCATCCTTTAATAAGGAGTGGATGTCGCTTATCTTAATCTTAATTATACAAACCATCCTCTAAAGAGGAATGATTGCAACTTATCTTAATCTTAACTTAATCTTAATCTTAACATACAAATCATCCTTTAAAAGGAATGATTGTAACTTATCTTAATCTTAATCTTAACAATACAAATCATCCTTTAAAAAGGAATGATTGTAACTTATCTTAATCTTAACTTATTCTCAGCATACAAACCGTTCCCGGAGGGGAATGGTTGTAACCTAAGTCCAAACCTGGGATTTAGGTGATCCCACCGCACCATCTTAATGCCACCTACCCTGGACGGGAATCCAGCGTAGCTGAGCCGGCAACCGGCCCTAGGCTACAAGTCTGAAGACAAGTCCTTAAGCGGAGGGCGGATCTGATTCAGATACCGTCCCCCTTTTTTCCTTAGCATGCATGACCGGAGATCGGTCCCGGGTTTCCTCACTCAAGTTCCAGTTAGTAATAGTCTCAAGACCATGTTTGTTGGTTAACCTCTTTCGGTTCATATCGTCCCTCATTAGGGGCGTTCCTTAGTCTCACTCAATTTCTTACTAAACATTGGTTAGTAAGTTCTCACGGTATGTTGTGTTAGTTTTCAAAACACACAACCATACAATAAATATAATATATTCCGGTTGCATGCTTTATCTTGTTTAGTGAGCACACAAAAACAAATAGCACACAAGCCGAGGGACACCTCGTTAGCAAGCAGGTCACAAGAGAACTGTACCGTTCACCGTTGGTCGTTCGGTCGCTTACTCTCCTCCGGAGTCCAAATTCTCAAACCCTAAAACATTCACCAAATTGGGTGGTTAATTACTTTTAATTAACCTAGCTTACTTAATCACTAATGATTTCCAACTAAGTACCTCTAAGTCATTGTAGTTTAAGCTTAACCTCTTATGTTACTTATTTCTCATTTTACCTCACACTTGTTCACACCTCCAATATCCTTAAAACTCCACCAAGCAACTCTTAACAACCTTATAATAACATTCCCCAACAAGCCCCTTCATTTACCTCTTGAAAAGCACACTTTCTTTGTATTTTTGCCTGGTCCGGGACATGGTCCGGACCTAAGGTCCCGGACCAATGGCTGTCCTTAGTCTCGGCCTTATTTTAGCTATGGTCCGGGACTTGGTACTTACCCAAGGTCCCGGACCAACCCCTGGGTACATTCTCGGCCTGATTTTAGTGCTGGTCCGGGACTTTATCTAAGGACTAAGTCCGGGCCACATCTTAAACTGTCAAATTTTACAGTTTTGAACCTCTTTCCACACTTGTTCTTTTGTCCAAACTTCTTCTAATCTTTTCCCATGTATTAACACATGTTCCAACACCATTTAGCACTTAAAATCCTCCTAACTCATGGATCAACTCACCTCTAAATTCCTTGATCATTATTCAAGTTCTTACTAAACTCTTAACACTTATAACTTAATTCCTTACATTTCCAACATGTAAACTTTGTCTAAAACTTCAACTATCCAAAGTGTTTCTTCACAACTATCTCAAGTACTCCTCAAGCATCATCATGCACGACCCATTTGCTTTACTCACACTTCTCAAAGCTATATGTACTCTAGCACATGCCTACAAGTCATTATACCTTATTTTCCTTCAAAGTTTGTACAAGTTTCCTAGATTCCTTCACTATGGTCTTGGTGCTTTAAATTAACCAGTTGGATCCCTAGTCCCTCTTAGACATCTACACCTCTTTTACTCAACTTACACACCATTTCATAATCATACACTTATACATTCCTAGTCTTTTCCTTGACAATTTACAACATCCTCCTACATTTTCACTTCCACCCAAGTCCACACTTTACCATTCAACTAAACCTTACTAGTCCACCACTAACATCATCACACTTACACAAGGTTCTCAAAACTCTCATTGTCTTACTCTCTAGTTCATACCTAAATCTCCTTAAGGCATTATACACCTTTCCTTAACATTTATGCACAAGTCTTACATTCCTCATATCATGATTTTGGTGTGTTTAGTACACTCGCCAATCCTCTAATTCCTCCTAGACATCTCTAGGTCACTCTAAACCTCAAGAACTCCTTAGTTAACTCATTTCCACCCAATTTTTCTTTTCATGCTCCCTGGTAAACCCTAGGGCATATTAACTCACCACTACCACTTAAACACTTTGTTTTCTACTCAAATTTTGCCATAGCTTCTCTAGCATCTTATCATGCCCAACTGCATTGTTTTCCGCATTCAACCATCTCACACACATCAAGTTCTTTCTCATCATATCTCATCACCCAAACCAACTCATTCTCAACAAACTCAATATATTGCAATAATCTTAAATTGCATAGCACTAAGGCTCTTAAATGACATGGCTCTTAGGCCCTTAAATGACATAAACTTAAACACTGAATTTCCACATATATTGCCTTCAACCTGCGAATACACACAACAAAGCTCCCATTGAAATAAAATGCTTCTTATAATTCACCTTGATGTTCTTAAACTATCTCTTTTCCTCATTTGCTCCTTAGTCACAAGTTCACAAGCTTATTTAAGTTCTTTTTCTTAGGTTATATAACCCAATACACAATGTAAGCTCTAAGCCACATTGGTATCCACCTAAACTCATCCCTTAAAACTTAAACCACCATTAGGTAAGCATTTTACCTTGTTTTTTTTTTCCGAGCTTCTCCTCACACTTTTCTCCTTGGGTTTCCTTGCTTAGTTTTTGGCCACCCACTTAGATTTCCTTGCCAATGTTCTAATCAATATACATTGACTCTCATGAGTGCTAAATAATACACTAACCTTAAGGAATCATTCCTAGGTTAAAAATGTGTTTTAAAGCTTAAAAGTGTGTGTTTACCTTTGAATTTTGGAATGGATTTCATAATGAAGCAAGGCAAGACCTCCTCATGTCTTTGGAGAATAGAATAAAGCTAGAACAAGAGTAAAACAAGCCATCTTAAGAGGCAAATTTTCGGCCATATATGAAAAAAGGAGGAAAGTTGATTTTTCTTTCACTTTCCTTACCTTGAATGAATGAAGAACCAAATGAGCTCTTCAAACTTGATTTTCCCCCTTCAATGGAGTTTCCATGGCCCCAAAATTGAGCTTTTAAAGACTTGAAAAGATAGAATGAAAGAGCTTGCTCTAACTAAGAGTAATCTATGCTCACTTTTTGATTTGGAGCTAAAATGAGTATTTGGTGAGCAAATGAAGATGGAGGTGCCATGGCTGGATAAAGAACGGTTTTGGAGCAGAGAGGGGAGGAATAAAACGTTGGTGAAGGTGTGAAATGAAGAAGAGAGGAGAGAGAGAAGGTATAAGAAGATATTTTGCTTTTAAAAGGTAAATAGTCTTTTCCTCTTTATTTCCTCTTCTTTTCTTATTTGATGAAGCCTAAGGTGACTCATCACCTTAAAACCGTCCCCCTTAGTATTTAACATACATAAGGCCTTGTTTGGCCATTTAGCTAATTAAGGTTGACTTAAGTCAAAACTAGCACTAAATAGTTACTATTCACTAAACAAGGCACATAATCGGGAAATTTTTGATTTCCCATTGATTTAGACCTCCTAATGTGATACTAATTAGTACACATGTTGATTAAAGAGTAATGATGGACATTTAGCCACTCAAAACTCAATTCTAAGACAATTTCTCAAAAATGTGCTTTAAGACTTCTTAAAGCACATTTGTGTTTTAACTTGTTTTCAAGCTTGGTTTTCTTTGCTAATTGATTTAAAATGACCATTAGGATATTACTAAGGTCTTATCATGATATTTGGGTACTCACCCAAGTCTCTCCAAGCTTAGAGCACGTTTTTGCCCTGATTGCCTTTAAAGCACTTTCTTGTGTTTTCCTTGGTTCAAATTGTCTACCAATCTTTCTAAGGCATATTCTAGCCTTACTACATCATAATTTGATGTTTACTTAGCATACTTATGTTTGGGGTATTTCAGGCTCACCTGTCCGGGTCACTTAGCCGGACGTGAGATAGAGTGTCAGGCGAGTTTTCTGTCGTATGTGAGACGTCCGGCTTTACGTCCGGGTCACTTAGCCGGACAGCCTGGCTGGACGCGTATATGTATCGAAATCTCCACGCTGCACTCATGGTCGTAAATATTTATGTCCCTCTGAGCACGTCCAGGTCACAGGGTCGGATAGGAGAGCCGGACATGTGAAAAATTAGAAAAAACACATTTTTGGCCTGTCCGGGGCAGTTTGCCGGACACGTTACAACATGTCCGGGTCAATGGGCCGGACAGGTCAGCCGGACACTTGTATATTTGTGCCCTTTTTTCCGTAAACTTCGATAGGGTCCAGATTCTTCGTTTGAGCTCCGATTTGCTCCCCGTTTGCGGCGTTGGAAAGCTCTTGAGGAGAACTATGCATTTTCACCATCATTTCCTGCTTTTAAAATATAAATTTGCATCAGATTTTGCCCAAAGTAAGAGTCATGAAAAGCATACGATAAGTGTGAGAAAGCGCATAAAAAGGTTGCATAAAATAAGAATTTAGCACCTACAAAACCATATCAATTTCACACTTATCAATAATGACCTATGACTAAATGGGATATTATAAGGTTTACACATCATGAGTATTAAACTAATACCACATACAATATATATATAACACGGGTAAAGTACGAGAATCCCGAATACACTATAAACCCAAGTAACTACGACAACCGATTAAGAGATTAATCACGGGATTAATACCGAAAGGGTTAGTAGTTATTAGAATACCAACTCAATCGAACTACAAATTATTACCTAGTGATATGTTCCAGAGATACGCACTAGAGTTACGAGCGGTATGAGGATAGAGGATAAGCGTGATACATCACGCTAGCATTGCTCAACAGTGTACGGTACGTTATTGTATGGTGCGAGTGTCCCTGAGGACTCCCTCGGGTTTGGATGTTTGTGTGAATGCATGATAAGATGGATATGTGTGAGATATTATATGCTTGCAAATTTAATTGCATGTTATACCGTGATATTAATTGTGCGTGACACCTTTCAAGCTAAGGCAATTTCATTATGTAAACTCGAACTGAGTATGGATCATAAAAAGATACAAATCACCTATGAATGACTAATGACATAGATCATAATGTCCTTGAACATGGAAGTAACCTAGGCGACGCCTAGGCGAACTTTAAAGACCTTAAAGGTCCCCACATGGAGAACATCACTCTTTATAGACTAAGAATAAATCTTAGGTAAAGGTTACGAACCTAACTATATGGTGGGAACAATTGAAGATGAGGAAAATCCAGGGTAGTCACAGACTACATGGTTGCGCATTAGTGATCACCGGGAGGCAGGACAACCGAACCGGGTCCTCTCCACATGGAAATCCGACAAGCTAGATATGATCGTTGGTCAGAGGGCACTGTTGTTGGTGCATGGCTACGGCCGCTTGAGGACGCCTAATTGGGCTAAATAAAAATATCCAACGAGTTCTTTTAGCACGTTGGTCTGGGGGGTTACCCAAACCGCCTGATGCGGGAGCAGATCCCGTTGGATGTGTTTGTCCGTTTAGTACTAGAAGCATGGAATGCATTTTGTTAAGAATTATACATGGTAATTACAAGATACTAATTAATGAGACTTAAGAAACATTCTTAGTCATGGATAACAAACATGGAGCCTTGAAGGCTGTGAAACGGAAACCGTTCAGGAGAGAACAACTCTCGAATCGTTATCGCATTCTTTTACGAACTGTTTGAATATATACATGTTGCTGTGTGTGTTATTGTTATTGGATGGATTTCTGGTTGCTTTATTTATTGCTTTACAGTTATTATAAAAGTAAAACGGAATAGCATGAAATTGGAATTGCATGTTAAAAATTGGACTAATTAATCTAAGAAGTTTAAAGGTCCATAAGGGTCATATAGTAGCGTGCTCAGCACAACCACCAATTACAAGTTTTTGATTGAAGATGAACCGGAGTGCGGGACTGGTGGGGACTCTTAGACTTTTGTTTAGACTTCACTCGAACTTTATGGTATTGGTTTAGTTAGACAGCTCACTACTTATATTGGGTTAGTATGTTGTAAACTTCGGATTGTATTATGTCTCTGTCATCACTGTGGGTTTTTGGATTGTATGGTCAATAGTGCTTCATTACTCACATGGGTGAGCAATGGCGAGTAACACCCGGGTTTTAATTATGATTGATTTTATTTTCCGCTGCGACTCGATTAATTATTTCTTTTAGGAGCGTTAGATTATTTGGATTTCAGAGTAGGGGTGTTACATAGACCTTGCTTAGATTGACTTTCAGTGCAAGTGACCTTTCTTCTTTGCATTACTTCTAGACAAGGCATGTTGGATTTCACCAACAATACGGTTATTTGTTATGTTCCTTCCCTTGACAAAACCTAATTGCGAGCTAGATATGATGCTAGGAAGCATGCTTTAAATTCTATTAGCAAGAACTTTGGAAATACTTGTAAATAAAATTACATAAGGCAATAGGTCGAAACTTACTAATACCAACTGCACCATTAACATTTGGAATTAGAGTAATGAAGTAGTCATTGAGGTTCTTAGGTAGAGAATAACACCCCTACTCCTAATCTCGTATAATCGCCAGTCGTAGCATAATTAAACACGTGAGTCGCAGCGGAAAATGAATCTAACTTCTCTAACTCGGGTGCTACACACCGTCACTCACCCATGTAAGTAACGAGGCTTCCACTTACCAAATCAACATAACTCATAATTCATAACTGCTGTTGAAATACCCCTAGCCTTAAAAACTTAATTAAATGATCTATTAATGATCTAAGAAAATTAATAATCATCTTAATACCATTGGGGAACAATATAAGATCTCAACAAGGCAAAAACATGCCTTAAGATCGGTAAAGCCAAAAATGTGCTTTAAGACACCATAGAGATTGTATGACCTCAATTAGGATCCAAAGTGGATTACTAAGTATTATAATTAAGTAATGAACACTATAAAACTATTCTCAAAGGAAACCAAGCTCAAAAACATGTTCTAACACAAATTGTGCTTTAAAACTCCTTAAAGCACATTTTTAAGAAAATGGACTTTCTGAGTGGGTTTGAGTGGTGTTAGGTGTTGCATTATACCTTGATATAATAATGTACTATAATTTACCACATTAGAAGGTCTAATTCCAAGATTTTCAAAAAAATCACAAATATGGCATTCATTTGTGAATAGTAACCGAAATAGTGCATTTTAAAGTAATGTTGACCAAGCCAAGCCAATGGTCAAGGCTTGACCCATCCTTATCTAAAGTGAGGCGGCAGCATTAAGGGGGGAGGACAGAACATCAGCCTTTTACCAAAATATCTTGCCAAATTAGTGAATCATCACTTTCCTATTCCATTTAATACTTTTCATTCCTTAAAACACAAAATCTTGCTTTCTCTTTCCTCTTGTCCCATTCCAGCCAAGTACCTAGCAGTTCCTAAACCTCTCAAGCTGTGTTCTTGAGTAATAAAGGGAAATCTAACTCATTACCACCTAAGGTAATGGTTTAATGCATATTTTAGCTCTTTTTCTTCATCTCTTCATTACCTACACATGGAGCTAATGATCTATCACTTTCCATGGCTCAATCTCAGTATTTTAAACCTTGATAAAAGGCTATTATCGGCTGAAGCAACCCTTGGGGACCAAGGTAGTCAAAATTTCCATTATAAGGTAAAAACATACCTTAAGGAATTCCTTTCTTCATCTGGTTTTCTTGGTATGATTTCTATTAGTTTATACACTCATAATCTTCCTATTTTCATGTTGGTTCAGTGTGTTAACCCCTTGGAGCAAGAGTGGCTGAAAACAAGGAGAAAATTCATACTTTAAGGCATTTTGCCAAGGTAAAATCTATTACCATAGCACCTTGCTGTTGTCTAGCTATTCCCCATGTTTTTATGGTGATTTTAACACCTTATGGTTTTCTGTATTCAGGCTGAAAACACTTTGAGACAGCCTTTCCTTTTTAAGGTGATTTTTGCCTTAAATCTTACATTAATTTGTTCCTTATGGTTAGCTCATGCTTGGAGTATAACCATATATTGTTTTGGTGTATTAAACATGTTAAAGTGCTGGGTTGATTTTTCCTCCAAGCTTCCGTGAGGGTTTTAGGACATTAGGCACCTAAATCAAGGTATAAATACCTTAAACTTATGTTTATATGATTTTTAAGCTCATATAATATATGTGCCATGAGTGGAGTAATTTAAATGGTTAATTTTAACCTAAGTGTGACCAGAAATGACTTAGATAAATTAAGCTAGTCATTTAGGTGATTTAATTAACATAATGGTCAAATTATGACATAATGTGGAAGAATTAGTAATATTGGAGTAAGGCCGAGAGTTTATAGTAGTTTTTAAGCTATTTATGTGTAATTTTATGTTATAAAGCAAAGTTGTAATAAGGCCATGTCATTAGGCCATTTTAATTTAAGTTTAAAAGCTTATTTAATTTAATTTATGCTTATAGCATTAAAGTTGGGGTCAAACGGTAATTACTAGGAATATATGAAGCCGTGAGCATAAATAAAAGGAATTTAGGGTTTTAAATGAATTTAAATAAAATTATAACATTTTATAAAGTTTTGTGTCAAAATTGTAAAAATAAGAAAGTATGGGGTATAGGTAGTAATTACTGAGAGTTTGGGCTCAAATGGGATTTAGAAGTCAAACTTGACTATGTAGGAGACTTTGACCTAGTTTGGAAAGTTTGTGGAATTAAAATACTACCTTATATTAAGTTAGTTATTAAATTGTAAAAGATTTATAAGAATTTGGGTGATATTGTGATTTCCGAAACTTAGGGGTACCAAATGGGGTTTAGAATAGACTTGGGTTATTAGGAATTTTTAGGAGTTTATTTGGTTAAATTTGGAGTTAATATGAATTATATAGTATAATATATGATATCTTATATCATTGTAACATATGGGTAACATAAGGGGTATAAATCGTAAATACTGAAAGTATAAGGCTATGAATAATGTTTTTAACCTTTTGGTATAGTTTGGTAATTTTTGGAATAATATATAAGGTTTTATTAAGATATATGTATAATATATAGTTTTAATGACATTAGGAAACTATATGTTATAAAATGGGGAGATTTGGTAAATATAGAAAGTTGGGTGGTAGGAATTAAATTGGAACAGACCCTAGGGTCTGTTCGGCAATTATAAGATATTATAACCATAGGTTATAATTATATTAAGGTTTAACGATTATAATATAAGGTATATATTATAAGTGTAACAATGAAATATAATTTGGGGTTGTTTTGTAAATTCTGGAAGTATAGTGAAATTAAATAAAAACCGAGAATAGTATGGTCTGTTTGGTATTTTGTAACATTTTATAACTATGGTTATAATTGTTTTAATGACATAAATGTCATAATATATGTTATATAACTATAATATAACATTATATAAATTATGTGGTGGATTTTGTAAATATTAAGGAACACTAGTGTTGTTCGGTAATAATGTCTATTTTATTATGAGAATTTATAATATGGGTTTTAATGTTATAAAGGTTATAACATTTATAATATAAGAAATATTCATTGAAAGAGAATGAATATATTATAAAGACTTACCATATAATAAATGGTCCCATAATACATATATATATAAATAAATATATGTTATGGAGTGAAAATACAATATGTTTCAATAACCATATAATATCATAATTGAAATGATATAAGGTAAGAAGAAAAGAATTATAAAAATAAACACCAAAAGTCCTGCGCTCCGACTTCCAGTCACGAATAAGCTCATGTAATATGTTGCCGTATAGGCTCAGCAAACTGCTGAATATGCTAAAGTATGACCCTTATGGACCTTTAGACTCCTTAAGTTAATTAGCCGCCTGATCATGCGGTTCATTACATGCTATTCCGTTTTACATGTATATAAATAAAGAACTATAATGCAATAAACACCACAATAAGTCATCCAAATATTCACATCCAAAATCCATACACAGTACTCACATATAATTTATATGATAAACACGTACATAAAATAAATATACGAGTGTTGATTCCTTTGAACGACTCTCGTTTATTCGGCCTTCAAGGTGTTAAATAGTTATCCACTGTGTGAGAGTTATTTGAATCTCCTAATATTGATTAGACCGTGTCTATCTATTTAATTTACTTAATTCTTAACCACTGACTGTTGTCATGTTAGTAGACGACATGTCCTCAACACTTATCCCCTATAATGGCGGGTCACCAACGATAGTACCATCCTCTTAACGTGGGGACTCTGATTCCTCCTTATGACACCTATTATAAGGCGGGTCACCAACGACCGAAGCCATTCCCTTTACATGGGAACTCTGTCCAATGACTAGTCTGTTCGAATGGAATATAAATACGAGTGGACCTGTAACAGTCATTCGCTCTATCATGATCACTGTGCGCAACTAGGATTCCCTGGATTTCTCCTCATATACAATATGGTTCACTATGTGATAAAGTTATCCTAATCATCTCACCTAAGTTCTATGCTTAGGTTATAGTGAATATAATACCATTTAGTTGCCTTTTAGGTCTTACACAATACCTAGAAGTCATCTAGATCATTTTCCATGTTTGAGTACATATGCTCTAGAGATTGGAATTACCGAATCTCATTCTAGGTTAATTACTTAGGTTAATCAGGAATAATGTGATATGTCTTATTGATCGTTCATAAGAATCATCAATTCCTTATCTTACTTGTAATTAGTATCGAGTTGCAATCAGTATCATTTTAGTCCAAAAGATGTTCGCGCATAGTTAATAACGCGTGATAGTTGGGCAATTAAATGCACATAAACATATCAATATTAATCACACATATCACTCTTATCAACAAACATACAAACATATCCGAATCCAAGGAAACCCTCAGCAAATTCGGAGCACACAATAACATACCGTACACCGACGGTGGAGAGAGCAGACATTCGAATCCCGTGCCCGTTCTCTCTATCAACTCATCTCTGGAATATACATTCGTATACACTAAGTATTAATATACTATAATTCAAGTAACTAGGCATCCCGAATAACTTCTAGTCCCCCGTATGTTCACCCTGTGATTGATTAATTGTCGTTTGTCAGGTTATTAGTTGGGTTTGGGATTAGTCACTTAATCCTTTAAGTATGCTAATAATTAACATGTTGTATTATGTTACAACTTAGGACTAGTTCTCACTAGTTATCTCTTTATTCATGAGAATATATATATATATATATATATATATGCTTAAACATTCATATATACTTGTTACTATATGATGATTAATATAGTTGACCTTAAGGTATTAGTAACCTTTGATATTTAATGTTCCACTTAATTATAAGTTGGTCAACTTGACCCTCTTGGTCAATTAGGTAGACTTGGTCTATGTATACTAGTCAACATAATATAGAGACCCTTTAATATAATTCCTTGAATTATACAATTCCATTATTTTATGTAACCCTCATACAATGACATTATGTCCTAATGTTTTATGTTACATAATGAAATCCCCCACCTTATAAATAACTCTATCATAATTAATATGATTCTCCAACCATAATATATAGTCCACCAAACTCCAAATACTCATACTCATTTATATGAATTATAAAATTCCTTTGATAATCACTAATCTTTATTATTTTATGTGAAGCACTAAGGCGTCGTTCGATTACCGCATCCAATCGCCGAAAATGCTGCGTTTCAGTTAATGTTACCATGGTTAACAAATTACACACTGCCATGTCAAAAGAATACCCACTCAGAGATTGCCATGTGTCCTCTAGCATTATAAAAAGATATTAATCTCTGACTTGCACTCATGGAACGCGACCTAAGCCTCCTTAATTGTGCTAACTTTCACATACTAATCATTAACTTTCTACTATGGTTATAGTATAACATAAAAGCTATCACTTATTGTGCATAAAAGCTGTCACTTATTGCTATCATTTGTTAAAGACCCTTAACAAACTTAGGGGGAATCTCTCAATCTTTTTAATTGCCAAGGGACCTTCATCTAGTTTTTTAAAAGATACGATGCAGTACCCCACACCAACAGTGTGTGGCTAGTATTCCAATTGACTGCATGCAATCTACAGACATTCATGTCCAAGTATTTAAGGATTTATCAGACCTATTGATGTTCAAAACTGAAAGAGGATGCGAATCCAATCGAAACTAGAGATGGAGAAGTGCCTAGCTTCTCCATCTCCATCTCCATCCATAAGTCATGAAACTCATCAACCGGGCGATCAAGTACCACTTTATCTTCATATAGTCCCCCATGCCACCATATAATCGACTAAGTTTCCTCTTCTACTCCTCATATAACTCTTCTAGAAAACCGTTTTCTTCATTCAAGGTCATGAAGTGGGCCAGTAATTCGTTAATTGCCACCGGACTCTGCTTCGTGGCAGCCTCACTTAACTTCTTAGCCAATTTCTTCAACCTCTCTGTTTCTGAGTTCTCATTCATCATTTCATCTGTTTCTGCCTCTGTCTCTTTTGTACCATGTTTTTCTTCTTCTGTCTCTTTTGTATCAGTAGAAGAATCATCATGACCGTCGGTACTTTCATCTTCAACAGAGGCAGCAACTGTCACCTTTTCTTTCTTGTCTCTTCATCTTATTCCTTCCCTAACATCCAGCCCCACATTCACACCGTTTTCCTGTGCACCATCGGCCAAATTTGCCTGGCTTTTTATCCGATTTTCTCTGTGAAGTTTCTAAAGATCAATACCACTCAGTCTCTGCTGATCTCGGAATTCCACATTTTTCTGTGTCATCGCCAAAGTTTTCAATGCCGTCCAGTTCTGATTGTTCGATCTACTAAAGCTTCTATAGCATAGTCAAACACATTCACTTCATGTTGGCCATGTCGTAATGCTATGTCTTCATAATTAATACACCCTATAGTCATCTAATATTTGCACCCTAGGTTATACTATAATAATATAACATTTTAAAAACATAAAAGCCTTAAAAACAATTAATCCCCATTTTATTTCTAACCAAATTTCGCCATCACTACGTGGCTATATTTGTATGCATGCCAAAATGAATTATATTTCACGCCTGATAAACACATTAATTCCCATGTCCATTGTACAACCAGCAAGTAAAAATCAGCACATAGTACAATAATAGATGCGACAGTTTGGTTGCATGCAAAATTAATCCAAACATACACTTAATCCTAGCTAATAAACACATTAATCCCAAACAGAGTATGTATGTTCCTGATTAACAAGTTTGGTTTGCAAAATTACCTCAGCTGAAAAATAGAGGTGATAGAGCGCATGCATGTTCCTTTCGCTAGTTGGGGTTGTAAAATTAATGCAGAGAGCGAAGGCCAGGAGGTGCGCGCGACGTGCATGTATGTTCCTGTTCACACGATTTTGAAAAATTAATTACCGATCGAAGAGGGTATATGAAAAATAAGGATAGGCATATATATGTATACCTGTTCGCAGAGTTTGCATGCAAAGTAACCGAAAGAGAGGCGATCGATCGACGCATGCATGTAATTCCTTCACCAGTTTGGGTTGCAGATTAGAAGATAGACACTGCTGGAAAAAGAAAAGAATAAACAACACTTACATTTAGCATTTAAGAACGTTTATTTAGCGTTGTTTATTCGAGCGACGCAAATGTTAAAACATTTTAAATGACGCGTTCAAAGCGTTCCTTATACTATCTTTAAAGAACGCTTATTTGCAAAGCGTTCTTTATAATGCTAGAACGATGGGAACATAAAAAACGCTTTATACTAACAAGCGTTCTTTATGCTCAGTCAAAAACAACGCTTATCACATATAAGCGTTTCTTATGATAGTTGGCGGGAGAGTTTAAAAGAACGCTTATATGGATAAGCGTTCTTTATATATATTTTTTGTTTTTTTTCAGAAATCTTTGTTCCAACAAATGCTACAGATCGATATCATCACATCACAGATCAATTAATGCATTGTTGCATTTTCAACACAGCAGAAGCCATCACAACGACTGTAAAAAAGAAATTAAAATCTCTACCAATTAAATTTACAGCATTCCAGGCCAATTGCATGCAACAAATCAGCCAGTATTAACAGAGAATGCCAGTATTAGTACCATAAACACATGCAGACAAAATTTAATTACAGTTAAATCCAAACACAGATGGAAGCTACTAAGTACTTATGTTGTAATTAAAGCAATCTGTAGAACTTTGATAATGCAGGAAACGTGTACTTGGCATATATAATGCAACAAACTACATTTTTGTAGATGCAAATTGGTTGATCAGTCAGACATCTTCCAGTATTGCTTTCGTCCAGTAAGCGCACATGTGCTCCTTGACAAAATCTAGATCACCAGCTGAATAAGTACCTCCTTGTTTTTCAAAGAACCGAATAAGCTGCACGCAAGAATTATAAAAGCAATTAAGTACACACCATTTAAACTTTCCAACCATGCAGAAACAGTTAAATTACCAATTCAAACAAAACTTATAACACATACTCCAGATTCATTACTGATTTTGTCGATGTGGGACACGATGTCCAACATGTATCGCATCACAAAATAACCGCAACTGCTGCTATCCGGTTGCCTGGGACACTATTTTCAATAAAATTATATTATTATAATACACACTAATATATACAAAATATATTTAAGTATATATGCATATGAGTAAATAGAATGTTTTTTACCTTTTTAATATACTGTATATCCAAAGGAAAATTCATCTGATTGGCATTGACCATACCATCTCTAAAACCACTGAAATTAATTAAAACAAGCATTAATTTAAGTGACAAGTCATCAAAAAAGGTATAAAATTTTATTTTTTGAAATGAAAATATGCACAATTTACTTACTTTGTCAGCAGAACAGAAATGAAGATGTTTCTCCTAATTCCACCAATAGGGTCAATCACTATACAGGATGATGAGTAAGTACACACCACTAACAACAACCAATGATTGCTACAAGTTTCAAACAACAACAAATCAACTTCACTTCGAAATATATATGAGTTAACATAAACAAGACAAAAGCATAAGGTGGTCAAGCACGCTTACATCTGATGATATGGTATGAGCACAAATTTGCTATTCCTCTTTACCGCCGCAATTATGCCATTGCGCATATGGCTGACACGCAACACCGTCTCTCATAGCTTCCTCAGAAGACATGATTTGTGGACATAGGAAGGTGATCATATTTCCAGTTTCTTTCCCCCAGCCTCGATAGTAAGGGCCTTTGATGACAAATGCATTAAATTAAAATTATATACATAAAACTTACTATTAACTTTGAAAGAAAAAATGTGATACTTACAAGCAGTAGGATTGAATCACCGAGATGTTCAGCATATCACCAAGCAGCAGCTCCTTGACATCGCTAATACTGATCAGCAACTCCTGGGGTTCTCCGCTGTGGAACAAAGACGCGGAACCCTAAGGATGAACTCAATGAAATCATCACCCTTCCCGAGTATCAAGTCATATAAGATCTGCTGACGCTTTCCTAGTGTTTTCACCAAATTTTGGATAAGAATGAAATCGCGTCGAAGTGGACTGATGTAGTGATCATCCTGCTGACCCGATGGTCCCTTTCCTTTCGACGCACTGACTGCCTTACCTTTGCCAGCAATAGGAACAGGTGTCTAAGAAATGACAAGTTAGCATATATACGTTAGAAAACTATTCTCCCAAAACTGCATTTATATGAAATGGTAATTAGTAAACAAATTTATATAAGTTGTTTTGCTTACCGTACTATCAGATAAATCCACCAGATTGCAAGGCCATGGTACTTGTGAGCCACGTGCTTCAATGACAGTGCTCCAATCATTCCACTCTATCGGTAGTGGAATTTGATCACAGCCTTGACAGACACTGTCGACCGTCACACGGACGTACCAGGCCGAACTCGCTTAAAATGACACAGTGACGCCGAATCAGTCTGTAGAATTGTGCCTACTGCAACCACAAAGGTGCCATGTTCATTGATCTGCAGAAGACGACACTTTTTGGTTCCCTAATAAACGAACACAAACAATTAGATTCATACATTACAACATGCATGCTTTTGATTAATTGAAAAAATAAATAACGACAAAGCACTAAAATTCACACATGCATACCTGAAGCTTGGCATATGGGAATGGATCAGAAGGTGCAGGTACAGTGTAAGTAACCGAAACCTGAGATGGTACAGGGGTGGAAGTAGGTGCAGGGGTAGAAGCAGGTGCAGGGGTGGAAGCAGGTGCTGGGATGGAAGCAGGTGCAGGGGTGGAAACGGGTGCAGGGGCGGCATACACTGATGAGCTAGAAGATTGATGCCCCTGACTCAGCTGTTCCATCAATCTTGCTTCCATTTGTTGCATCTGCTGCTGCAAATCAGATTGGAATTGTTGTGACAACTTCCTTTCGATCTCCTTGATTTCTTCTCTCTCTCCCGATCCGCTGGGAGCGAGGAAAAACATCTCTCTGACGCACTGCGGATCCAAATCCTCGAACTCTCCCAGGGTAATCCTTCTTGCCAAGCGCTTTGTTCAACGGATCCTCCTGAGTATGAGGCTGGCCAAGAAAAGAATCAACACCCTCTGCAGTCTTGTACACGCAAAAAAAACATGTAAATTATGAATTAGATCAAATAAATAAACATACATAAATTGTAAGAAAAATTTATAAACTATTAAATATTACTCAGGGCACTCACAATTTTTGCAGCTAAGTCTGCAGTCTCCTTCCGTGGATAATACATTTCGCCGTCCTTCTCTAATTGGCGGCCAAGCATGTATGCTTGTGCCCGATTCACCTCATCCGGACTTTGAATCGGCTCAATTGTGCCGTCCTCACGCACACGCTTCAATAACCCCTTTTCAATCCAGCCTGGTATACGCCCCGCGTACCCAGCTCGGCCCATGTAGTGTGGGTTCTGATCTTTCAAGCGATTCTGTCGGGCTTTTTCCTGAACTGCCTGTGGAAAGAATTAATACAATTCATTTTATAAACTTTATCCTGTTATATTAACAACATAAACTTAAAAGTTAATCTATGAAAACAATTACGTACCCTGAACTCAGGGGTGATATGTGCTTCATAGAACTCCTTCCAATCCTCCTCAGTGATCATGCCAGCGTACAGCTCATAGGGAGGCACCTGCTTCGGGTTGTTCGTATTGATCCAACCAGCCACCAGCCTATTTTTGAACGCTCGCATACGCAAAGCAAGCAGTGACAACACTTTATCATATGCTTCATCCGGGATCTGGTACTTCTTCTTCAAGCTCATCCACATGATCTTCTTTATTTCCGGATCTTGGTTCCTCCATTTTTTGTTGATACAGCAATGGGTCTTAACCAATCGACCCATGGCGCTGGCAAACTTCTGCTTTTTCTCGCCAGTGGGTCTAAGATACCTGTAATATATACAGTATATATGTTAGTCATACGTACGAAATATATAGTACTACATATAAATGTATAAATATCAGTATATATGTGAAAAAATAAAACAAAATAACATATAGGTGTAACATATACCTATCCCACACCAAATCAATCATGCCACTCTCCTTCTTCTCATTTAGACCACGTGACGGTCCTCGTGTCTTTCTGGAGGGGATGAGGTCGTAGAGGGTCCTGAGAGGTCGTAGGAGTCCTGAGAGGTCGTAGGAGCATCAGCGGCATCGACGATCTGTGTACGCTCCGCTAACTGCATCTCTGAATCTATCTCCATCTCCATCTCCTCATCACACTGTATGAGCATCTCATGATCGTCGGCATCCATAATCTGCACAATATCATTACATAATATATATATAGTCAGTGTCATAAATAGAGTCATAACAAACAAACATAATTGTACACGCATGTGTTAGCATTCACTTTTATGCCAGACTTACTTTTTGTTCATTTTTCCACCCACAACCCTTCTCCATGATCTGATCTTGTGCACTGAAAGTTGGTCACATTATCAACTTCCATTGGCATTTGGAGGGGAACATTGTCCATTTCACAGTCATAATCTTCCTCGTTCATAACACCATCAACACCAACTATCCGTCGCTTACTTTGCAATACAACTGACCATCTGGGATTACATTGATCACGGCAGTAGAACACTTGTCTAGCTTTAGAAGCAACTATAAACGGTTCTTCTGTGTATGTCAATGCGTTTAGGTCAACCAACTTCATACCGTGTTCCACCTGACGGTAACTGCGCCTGTTGTCTACCCATTTGCATTTAAAGACACAAGTTTCGTAACCGGTGTAGTTAAGGATCCAAATCTCCTGAATCACACCATAATACTCTTTCCTCATTGTCACTCCCTTACTACCTGCATCTTGATATATTTCCTGTGAAGCAGTTAGATGAACACCACTGTTTTGATTTGTTGACTTACGATCTTGGCGTTCAGTATAAAAAGAGAACCCATTCACATCGAAACCCTCGTACGATAAAACATCAAGATTCGGACCGAGCGCTAATAACTTAACCATTTCAGTTACATTGCCTGAATCTTCATGCATAACTTTTTCTTTAAACCATGTAACGAATGTAGCATTCTGCTCCTTCTTTAATCTCACTTGACTCATCGACGGATGTTGTGCTCTGAGAGCGCTTAAGTGTGACACGAAGTATGGTTCAACATCTTCAACATGGCTCAACACGGTTAGATGTGCTTTACACAATGCAGCAAAATCAGGCCTTACCATTTTTTTCCCGATTGTACCTACACCCTGTAACTTGCCCTCATGTCTTGATCTCGGAAGTCCTATGTGGTCCACGCCTTCTAAGTAGTGGGTGCAAAAGTCAATCACTTCCTCAGTTACATATCCTTCAACAATGCTTCCCTCTGGACGTCTGCGGTTTTTCATTTTTTTTAAGCACACCCATGTATCTTTCGAATGGATACATATACCTGAGATATAATGGGCCACACTCCTTGATCTCCCTTACTAAATGAACAAGCAGATGCACCATAATATCAAAAAGAAGGTGGAAAATACATCTCCAACTGGCACATAGTGACAATTAGTTCAGCCTGCAACTTGTCCAGTGTCTGCACATCTAGAACTTTGGCAGAAACTCCATTGAAAAACACGGACAAATTTGTAATGGTTTTCCTGACATCATGTGGGAGAATCCCACGAATTGCAATGGGAAGCAAATGTTGCATCAAAACATGGTAGTCGTGAGATTTCATCCCTACTAACTTGAGTTCAGACATGGACACCCAACTTCTTACGTTGGAAGAGTACCCTGATGGTACTTTGATGTCAGAAAGGGCACTGCAGAAACTCTTTTTCTCCTCTTTGGATAGAGTGTGACATGCGGGAGGCAGGAAGATACGTGTTCCTCTTTGTTGGGGTTGGAGCTCTATTCGTATGCCCAACTCTACTAAATCTTTTCTCCCCTTTAAATGATCTTTTGTTTTCCCTTTAATGTTTAGCAACGTTCCACCAAGACTTTCACCCACATTTTTCTCGACGTGCATGGCATCAATACAATGCCTTACTTGCAAATGTTGCCAATACTCAAGATCAAAAAAATCGACCTTTTCTTCCAAACACTCTTCTCTGTAGCTTTAGTTGGAGGACCAAAGTTGTTCACAATATCTTTCACCTGGTTATAAACATCGACACCTGATAAAGGTTGCCGAGCTACAGCATGATCAGTCGTCCCGTCAAATTCATCTGTCATCTTTCGGTACTTATGATGTCTTGGAAGGAATTTTCGATGACCCATGTACACATTTTTTCCACTATATTTCAATCGGATATTGCAAGTGTTATCACCGCAAACAGGACACGCTAATGCTCCTTTGATTGTATATCCAGATAGGTTTCCGTATGCTGGAAAGTCGTTTATTGTACAAAATAGCATAGCACGCAGTGTGAAGTTTTCCTTTGCATAAGAATCATATACTGTTGTTCCCTTATTCCATAAGAGTTTCAAGTCATCAATAAGCGGCTGCAGAAACACATCAATATTATTCCCCGGGTTTTGGACCGGATATCAACATTGATAGAATAATATGCCTAGGCTTCATGCACAACCATGGTGGGAGGTTGTATACAGTCAACAGAACAGGCCAAGTACTGTGTACACTACTCAAAGTGCCGTACGGGTTCATTCCATCCGTGCATAAGCCAAGTCTTAAATTTCTTGATTCTTTACCAAACTCAGGAAATATTCTGTCAATGTTTCTCCATTGCGGTGAATCAGCAGGATGTCTTAATTTACCATCGTCCACCCTATGTGTTGTATGCCACCTAAGGTTTTCAGCATCCTTCGGAACTGCAAATAACCGCCTAAACCTTGGGATTATTGGCAAATACCATAACACCTTCGCTGGGGAACGAACCTTTGGCTTGTTGTCGTCTTGATGATCTTTCTTTACATAACGTGATTCACCACATTTAGGACAACAATCATGTAGCTCATACTCCTTCCAGAACAAAATACACCCCGATGGACAAGCATGTATTTTCTTGTACTCCATACCCATTGGACACATTAACTTCTTCGCCTCATAAGTAGTTGTAGGCATGACATTGTCCGCTGGTAGTATCTCCTTAATAATTTGCAATAGTTCCGTGAAACTTACATCGCTCCATCCGTGTTTCGATTTGACATTAAATAGTTTCAGCGTCGCACTTAATTTGTTCAGTGCCAGTGCATCACATCCAGCGTACAGTGGTTCTTTACATGACTGCATAAAGTTTTCATGTGTACTCGGTTTGTTGGTAAAGTATTGTTCTACATCTTCCAATAGTGTGTCAAGGTTCGCATCTTCTGTGATCTCGTCATTAATCGTGCAGTTGTCATCATCCCCAAAGTTTTCTGTGTCATCCCCAAAGTTTTCAATGCCGTCCAATTCTGGTTGTTCTACTGAAGCTTCTGCATAGTCAAACACATCCACTGCATGCTGACCATGCCATAATGCTATGTCTTCGTAATCTTTTGTAAACCCACGACGAATCAAATGGTCCTTAATTTTCTCAATATCTCTATACTTGAAGTCGTTTTTACAGTCGATGCATGGACACAAAATATACCCCTTATTCCTCGGTTGAAGATTGTTGACTAGGATGTTACAGAACCTATCGACCCCTTGTAGGTAATCGTTGTCAAGTCTGTCATTGTACATCTTTGAACGCTCCATCTCTTTCTGTGAGATCGATGTATTACTTTACAACTGATCGATATCGTTCATATGTTGGCAGATATTAGTCCAGTTACTTTTAAAATTTTACAACCTAAACCCATCCAATCACGTTCAATCTCACATGCGAACAAGTTTATAAAAAACAATTCATTGAAAATTTCGGCAGCATTTCCCTTCTGTTCTTCTAGTGTATATATGAATGTATACACTCGAAGAACAAAAGGGAAAGGCTACCGAATTTTTAAATGAACTGTTTTTTATAAACTTGTTCACTACCTAGAAGGTGAGATCAAACGTGATTGGACAGTCCCGACGGGGACTATCCAAGATATACCTCTAGTAGGTATATCTCGGACGGGTGACTATGTTCGAGTATATTTAATAGCTATTCAGAAAACTATATAAACAATTAAGAAGTTATTAGAGAAAAATTATAAACTAACCTAATCTGATGAGTAGTCTGCTTAGTCTTGATGTGAAGAACCTAGACTTCAATCAACCAGCCCGTATCAGGCGTGTGACAATGAAAAGTACGTACTAACAATGCCTGCACGAGATAGTTTGTACACAACAATAATTACATTACGAATCCAATAATTCAATAGTTTGACAAAATTTTCTGCGAAATCCGACAGTATCCCCCCTAAAAATACAGGGTTTCACCACAATAGAGCATGTACAAGAGGCACAGTTTGGTTTGCAAAATTAATCCTACACACTTAATCCTAATAAACACATTAATCTCAAACAGAGCATGTATGTTCATGATCGACAGTTTGCATGGTTTTGCAAAATTTATGGTACGTGGCTATATATATTTGTATGCCCAAACACATTATATTTTTCGCCTAATAAACACATTAATCTCAGGTCCATTTGGACACAACCAGCAAGTATATACCAAAAATCATCAGCTCAGGTGACAGTTTAATTGGTTTGCAAAATTAATTAATATTCCCCAAACACTTAATTAATCCTAATATTTTATGATCACGTGATTAATCCCAACCACAGCATGTTTTATATGTTCTGATCGATCAGTTAATTTGGTTAGCAAAATTACCTCCAGCAGAATCAGGAAAAGAGGCGATAGAGCATGGATCGATTACGCCAGTTGGGTTGTAAAATTACTGCAGATGAATCAATAATATAACGTAGTGGCGACGGGCATATGTACGTTAATTCCTGTTCGATCGCGGGTTGTAAAATTAATAATAGAAAGAGACATATATATATATATATGTTCCTGTTTCACAGATTTTGATGATGAAATTACCGAAACAGAGGGCAACAGTCATGCAACTATTTGGATGATGATGATCAGAGAAGAAGATGCATGCGCGCAAATATCGGGAGCCAACGCGTATCATCAGGGGCGAGAGAGACGGCCGGAAAGCGGCGGCGGCACGGACGGGCGACGGCACGGAAGGGCGACGGGAGTGGCGGCGATGGCAGTAGCTTGCCGATGGTACTGGGGTACGTATTTGTGAGCTCAGTCGAGAGAGAGAGAGAGGTAGCTAGCTAGAGGGTTTACGTTGTATAACAGTGAGCGCGGGAGAGATTAAATTTTTTCGGGAAAGTGGCATGTTTATTCAGGCAACATAAGGAACGCTTCACTTAAGAAGTGTTTTTTATGCTGAGAGTAAAAAACATGAAGAATGCTTCTTAAAGGAAGCGTTCTTTATGCGGAGCGTCCCAGAGACATAAAAAACGCTTTCTATATAAAGTGTTCTTTATATGTTTCATATAAAGAACGCTTATTACCCAAGCGTTTTTTTTGTCTTTGGGTGCGATACAATAAAGAACGCTTCTTAAGTGAAGCGTTTTTTAAAAAGCCCAGCCTAAACCACAAATACAACGCCTTACTTTATAATCGTTCTTTAATATGCTAAAAAAACGATTTACAAATATAACCGTTTTTAAAAGAGCGTTGTTTATTCTTTTTTTTTCCAGCAGTGAGAATATTGAAGATGGTGCGTAGTATCGGAAGAAAGAAGAAGAAGAGGCGTCGTGCAGTGGTGGCGATGGTAGCGGACGGTGGTAATTTCTCGTGGTCGATTCGATTGAGAAGAGCTAGAGTACTTACAGAGAGCGATGGGTAGCGGAACAGTCGATTTGATTGATAGAGTTACAGAGAGCGCGGGATTTCGGGCGAAAAAAGTTTATAATTTAGGTAACATAAAGAACGCTTCACTTAAGAAGCGTTCTTTATGCTGAGCGTTCCAAAGACATAAAAAACGCTTCCTTGGTGAAGCGTTCTTTATATGTTGCATATAAAGAACGCTTATTTACAAAGCGTTGTTTTTGTCTTTGATCGCAATACAATAAAGAACGCTTATTAAGCAAAGCGTTTTTTAAGATGTGCGGGCTATGATAAAAAAAACGATTTACAATATAACCGTTTTTAAAAGGGCGTTGTTTATTCTTTTTTTTCCAGCAGTGACAGTTTAAGAACAAAGAAAATTGGAAATACTTCTATCACAATTGATCAGATTTCTTTGCTTTCTAATATTTTTTATTACCTTATTTATCATGTCATTGGTGTAACTTTTATCATTTTTTCTATCTTAATATTTTTGTTTTTCTTAAATTCATATAATGATTTATATTAAGTGACTCCAAATGTTATGGAAATAAAGTTTGAATTTTGTTAGATCATATTTAACTGATATTAAAATATTCATAAAAGATAGTATAAAATTTTGTTAGAATACATTTAATTATAATATCAAATATTAAATAATTAAAAGTTACTCCTTAAAAATAAATTTAATAGTAATAGTAAAAAACTAGGTATGAATTGATTAATTACTTTTATTAAAAAATTAAAATATACACTGGTGGTAATAAAAATTTGATAACCATCTCTCCCTGGTTATCAAATTGTAGGAATAGAGATCATTTAATTCCCATTCCCTCTTCCTAAAAAATATGATTTTTATTTACCAAACATGGAAATAGGAAAACACTATTTCCATTCCATAGATTGCCATACCCATGTACTAAGCACCCCCTTGGAACTGGTTAGCTGTCGGTTTCGTTGTCGTTTTACTGGGAAACTAGAATGATGTAAATATATGTATTTTTTCTTCGTATAATTACTAAACAATGTACAGTTTACTGGTTATGGTGCGAGCTTTAAATCGGTTAACCATCGGTTTGGTAAGATTTTATCAGCTCTAGTATAATTCTAATAATTAAATGTATAATTGTATACTTGTTTTTGGTAAATATAGCCATGTAGTTTTATACTTATACTTAAAAAAATTAAAAGGCTTAAACGATTTTTTTCGGTTAACCGAATTCTATAAAATCAATAACCGTAACTGAAATCGAAACCGAATAATTAAACAATTTAGTTATAACAAACCACTTCAGTTAATCGGATTTCTGGTTCAGTTTTACCGGTTTATGTTTGGCGGTTCCAATTTAAACACCACTAAAACAAACCCTCCTCTAAAAATAGACTATGTTTTGGTTTCAAAAAATAACTTCCAAAAAGCATTCTATTCCCGATTTGATATAACAGTACATTTTGCTGTAAAAAAAAATTACTCCCTCAATACCATCTACCATCTGATATGATTTTGCACACAAATTAAGAAAGTGAGAAAGAGCAGAAGAGAGCACATACAAGGCATAAAATAAAAACCAACCTATTAGGACATTGACCATGGGATAGGGGGAGTATCAGTATTTTTATGCTGGAGCGCAGCTCAAATGCTGCAGTGCCAATATGCAGCAGTGTAACACCCCTACCGCTAATACCGTTATTACTGCACAAATACTTACCTTCGCAACGGATAATACATACACAACGGCGGGTGTACAATGCCGCTAGTCACCCATGTGACTAACAAGGCCAGCTATACTACTACATACTATCGGTCTGATGAATTGAACATACCGAGTACTCTACACAATACATTCCTTTCCCTTGCATACTCAACCATAATTCAATTACAACTCCAATACAATTCTATACCGAGTCTACTACAATCCTTAAATTACCGATACAGTTGGACTTCCAAATTCACAATACATTACAAATACAATCCCTATTACTCAACTACCCATGCTTACATAGCAACCCCGTCCTACTCTCTCGAACGATGGTCAGCTTCGAATACCTGTAAAAATAAAAATGGTGCCCCTAGGGGCTCAGTAAAATTGCTGCATATGAAATTCGCATATACCGCGTGCTAACCGCGGTACGCCGACTACTTCGGGTCGGATATACATGGAGTTCGTTTTACATGCATACATACATACTCATACTGCAACAATACAATCAACCATACTTACATACATATATAAGGTTCATTACCCACCAAGGAAGACAAGTTGTCCGTCAACCATTCGTTAGTTATTCGTCCGCAAAGTTTCCACCAAGCTTAAACTTACTTACTCGTTGTTTTACTCACGTTGCGCTCACTACCTTACTCATTATTTACTCATGCTCTACTCAGTGCTCACTACTACTATTACTTACTCTTACTCTGTACTCATCACTTGCTCTCGCATACTCAGTACCCATACTCTTCTCCTTACTCGTACTTACTCATTGCTCGGTACTCATTACATACTCATACTTGCTCATTACTCAATACTCATTACTTTACTCATACTTACGCAATACTCAATACTCATTACTTTTGGCCTCCGGGCGGAGTCATACACAAGACTCGCCACCGGCCTACAAATACAAGGGCTCTACTCCTAGCTCCGCAAATATACAAATGTCCGTTTTTACCGGATCACTCAAATTCCCAACACTCCTCTCTCGGAGTATCTTACAATCTCATGGATTAGCCTAGAAGCATCTCTCTCGATAACCTCCACTAGCTTAGGGAATTACCACTGTCTAGTATTCTCAGATTTAAGGGTTTCCCCAACGTATCAAATACTCTCATGTTCGGGACATTACTTACATCAGTCGGGTCCTCTCATAGTGGGTCGACTAGTTGCTAAGGGGTTTGAAGATCCCTCATCATTCTTTACTACTCTCATGGTTCATGACTTGCACCAACATTAATTCCTCTAATAGGGTTTATTTATATACTTCCACCACTTATTGTTTGTGGATTGTTCATTTCGTTTCTCCTACCGTTATCGGGAGGTTACTACTCCCGTGCACTCTCTCACATTCTAGTGAGTTCATTGGTTTGCGTTATCGTTTGTTGGTTTGTTAGTTTAGTGCGTTTCTACGTTCCCGTTAGTTCACAATGTGACTCTTACTACGAGTCACTAAACACACGACTCATCTATGAGTCGGTCTACGCACTAAATGAAGCCACATTATCAATCAAGAAGGGTTAGCTCATACAACATACAACAAGACATACAATGAAAGGCAATAAACCGTTTTCATGCTTTAGTCTTGATTAGCCGGCATACAACACACAAATCAACGTAACTCGGTTAGCATACGGGGCATGAGAAAATCATACCTTCCACCGGGGTTAGCTTTACCATGTGTTCCCTTGTTCCTTGGCTCACACTTGTTCCACTGATAATGTTTCAACATTGTTATTAATACTTGTTCATACGGTACTTGAATAGTTACTACTCCCGTTGAAACAGTATATCTATCCTGACAAGATCCAACGTGATCCCAATGTGATAGTACATCTATCCTAGTACGATCCGATCTGACTTTCTATCCTACATTACCTGGTCTCGGACTCAGAATCTCGCGAGAGTAGAGAGGGAGAAAGAGAGCTTCTATTAGAATCGAATGTGAGTTTGATTGCCAAATATCGCGCCTTATTTCATGGGGGTACACCCTTATTTATAGTTTTTTGGGCCTGGTCTTTTTGGTGCCAGCCTGTATTTTACATGTTTAAGTACAGTTCTACCCCCTTTTTAGTATCTTTGACCGACCACGAGCGGCCGGTCGTGTGATGCTTTGTTTTGCCTAAGCCCCATTTTCATCCGGCTAAGGTGGCCGGATGCTCTATAAGCCTCTAATCTCATCCGGCCAGAGTGGCCGGATGCTCTACGTTTCCTGCTTTGGTCTGGCGCCATTTCTTCCCTTCT
The DNA here is from genome assembly GCA_023374045.1 of Limonium bicolor. Classification (NCBI taxonomy): domain Eukaryota; kingdom Viridiplantae; phylum Streptophyta; class Magnoliopsida; order Caryophyllales; family Plumbaginaceae; genus Limonium; species Limonium bicolor. The sequence goes on along the minus strand of CM041778.1, from coordinate 163,408,914 downwards.
CATCAGTCCCACAAGTTCTATCTTTCTGAATTTCAGTGAAGAAAATAGAACTTCTGTGTCTTGTGTTTTGGTGAAAAATTTTGCGACTGCCTGCGGCCAATTCTGAGGCTCTTTCTTTGGTTTACCTAAGCTTTGTTGTCTCCTTATCTCAGTCCCACAAGTTCTTTTTCTTCATACTTGGAGAAAAGGAACTTCTTATTGGCCACGTGCGTAGCTCGTGACCTGGTTCGTTCCGCTTTTTGAATTTTCCCCGTTGTCGGTGTAGAATACGCAGGGCCTTTCTTTCGACTAACATCGGAAGCGTCTTTAGGAAGCGTGCGGCCCTTTCTCTTCCCCTGTAAAAAAAACACTTTTGTTCGCACATATATATATATTTTTTTGAGCGGGAAAAAACTTCCCTTAAAGCCCAATTTTTCGAGCTCTTTCCTCTTTCCTCTACTGGCCCGTTACTTCGACCGCTCTTCTTCTCTCGCCTTCCTGTCGTTGTGTGTTACCCCGTCTTTCATTGCCGTCATCCTTCGATTTTTTGCCAAGCTTGACAATGTCTTCCTCTTCTGCTAAACAGAGTAAGCTTGCTGCCAAATTTCCACCCGCCATTGAAGCGATTCAGGGCTCTCAGTCTCCTAACGGCTTTCGCCCTTCGTACCTGAAGCCCGTAAGACCCTTCCGATCTGGGCGTCAACCCTTTCCTTCTTCTCTCAATTACTCCACCCTCTGCGATTGTCTCGGGGGTGTCGAAGCCCCACTTGGCACACAAATTTTTTTGCCATCCTCTGACTCTCACCCTAACGACGATTTTGGCCGCGGGTATGTTGTCTACGCCGATTTCTTCCGGTCCGGTTTGACCATTCCCCCACACCCTTTCGTGCTAGGGTTCCTCCTTCGCCACTGCTGCACCCTTGCTCACCTTCACCCGGAAGCCATTTCGCACCTCCACGCTTTTGTTTCTCTTTGCGAGGAAAGCAAAATTCGGCCAGGGTACTGATTCGTCCGATTCTTCACAGTTAGGAAGGATCCTGATAGCCTAATCATCGCGAAGACTGGGTACTCCCTTTTTACTATAAGAAGGCCCGACTGGGGGTCGCGGTGGTTCGTCGTCGTTCCTCCTCCTCGGCCGAATCTTGGGCGTCCCATACGCTGCTGAGGTCGGAAAAGGTCAGTTGTCAGCCCCCAAACTCCTCCGGCTGAGATCCCTATTTCGAAGGTTCTGAGGGCAGTAAACAAGAAACTGCCGACTGTCGAGGCATTTTTTACAAAGAACGCTTGTCTTCTCTGAAGACATATCACAGTAAGTGTCTTTATTTCTTAGTATGAGTTTGTCGCTTCATTCGGCCTCCTTATTGTTTGGATGTGTTGTCTCAGACTTTTTCCAGAAGGGGGAAAGATCGCCCTTCCATAGCTGGAACTTCGTCACCTTTAAGAAGGGGACGAAAAAATTAACTACTACGATACGCTGGATGCGGCTACTGATGCGGCTGAGCAGCTTTTGGAGAGCGCTGCTCCGGCAAAGCGCTCCAGGCGAGAAGCTGGTGATGACCAGGCTGGTCATTTGAAAAAAAAGAAGAGGCTAGAAGCTCCTGAAGTGCTGGCGTCGGGCAGTCAGGTACATGGCACGTGAGCCCCAAGTCTGGGCGCCGTGTCCTCCTTCCCCTCACCCTGGTTCAGGTTCTGACCTTGGTTCTCGCCCGGGGCGGGAGTCCGGTCATCCGACTCCTATTTGTGAGTTATTTCCTGATTTGACGGGTTACTTTTCCTCAGATCCTGCTCAGGAAAACACCCTGGAGGCCACAGACCTCTGTGTGGTCCTTCGGCTGGAGAAGGTTTTGTTTGCTTTGCCGCTTCTCCTGTCTTTAAGTTTCCTTCTTTTTTGGTATTCTTTTTTCAGTTTCATTCTTCTGGTTCTTGTTTTTATCATTGCGGCAGCCACTGCTCCTGCCAAGAGAAGATTAAAAAAGAAAACAACATCGAAGCCGAAGGCCGTAGAGCCACAAACCTCTGGTGATCCTGAAGCTTCAGGATCATTCTCCATTGACGTTGCGGCGTGGATGCGGCAAGGGATAGAGCAATGGAGTATCGGCAGGTGCCGGAGGACCCTGAGCTCCGAAGTAAGCAAAGAGAGGATTATAAGCCTCTCCTTTGCCGGAGGGTCCTGAGCCCCAGGGTGAGCAGAGAAGGCTACATAGCTTCCTCCTCCTCTTCCCCTCCTCCTCCTGCTCAGGAGTCCTACACTGGTCCCTCCCAAAAGGAAGGGTGGTTTTACCATTGCGGGCACCCTCTTCCTCTGATAACCTGTGATGCCGCCAAGTATTCCTCTGTCTGGAAGGAGGCGATTAAGAGATCCGGTCACCCAGACGGGATCTTCGCTCCTCCCGCGACCTTCACTGCTACCAAGAAAAGGCTGCGGATCGGGGATGGGGGGCGGATGCCATCATGCGGCATTCCCTCCCAGCAAATGAAGTGTTTGACATGATGTGGGGGGGAATCTTTCAGGTTGACATGCATATCACTTTTATGCTTCTTTTCTTGTTTCATTTTTGGTTTTTCCCTGAATTTATGCATTGTACCATTTTTTTTAGGTGATGTCCATGGCCCAAAGTGCTGAGGTTCACTTTGGCAACCTCCGATCCAGGCTCCGCTACGAGGAAAGCCGAGCCAACAATGTTGAAGAGGAACTGAAGCTGTCCCGCTCTTCCATGATGCCTATATTGACCAGGTTGAGTACGAGATCGATCGTAAGGCAAAGGAGAGGACTGAGGCAATCAACAAAGACCTGCAGTTGTCTCGGCGAGAATGTGAGCGCCAGCGTGATACGAGATGCAGCTGAAGAAACTTCGAGAAGAGAACTTTTCTCTAAGAGGCCGGATCAAGGAGGCTGATAATACATTGATAGAGGTATGAAATCGTCTCTCTTTTTCCCTTGAATAAGGATAAGCTAATTTGATCCTTCTTTGACCTGGACATTACGCTGGATCAGGTACGCTCCATGCACCGGAACGAAGTGAACAATCTTCAGAGTGAGTGAACAATCTTCAGGCTGAGAAGGCCTTTTTCTACCAGGAGGGGAACTCTTTTAAGCAGGAGGCTGAAGCGCTTGAGCTGGAGAAGCAAGCTCTTCAACGGGAGAACGAAGCTCTTGTGAAGGAAAAAGAAAAGCTTATGCAAGAGCACGACCGCCTGCTGGAAGAAAAGGCCGCTGGAAGAGCAGTCAAGGTCTTCCTTTGATCAAGAGAAGCAGTCTCTGCTCCGAGATTGTTCTCTTTTGGAAGAAGAGAAGAAAACTCTTGTTGCGGATAAAACCGCCCTGATAGAAGAGAGGGCGAGGCTGGAGGAGAAAGTAAGAGAGCTGGAGGAAGCTAAGTCTCGCTCTCAGCCGAGAATACTGAGCCATTAGGTCGGTAAACTTTCAGGCTTTTAACTTTTTCTTCTTTTTGGCCCTTTCTTCTTATTCTTTTTGTTCCGGCTAGGCATGAGTGCTGCCAATTTACTGAAGCACGTCACCCAGTTGAGTGGACGGATAGCCCGTGCAAAGGAGGAGCTGTCTTCTGCCAATTGAACGTGACAAGTATCGAGCCCAAGTCCTGACCCTTGAATCTCAGGTGGCCAGGCTCAAGTCGTTTTCTCGGCAATCCCAGGAGGAGATACAGAGGCAAGCACCATTAACGCTCATCTAAAGGAGTCCTTTGCTTCCCAGTGCCGCCGGATAGTTGAATTTGCCAGCAGATTGTTTCGGATCATCTCTTGAGAAAGGAGAGTTACTAGATGATGATCTGTACAACAAGCTGGAATTTAAGGCTGTTGCCAGAAGTCCAACTTCTTTTGGAGCTCGAAAGGTTCTGCCGCAGTCCTGGAGAGACATGTTTTGGCGCCGGCGAGGCCTCATTCCTTCCGCTGGAAGCAATATCCTGCCGTCCGCCGAGGGTGCAACGTCTTTCCAGGAAGTCCAAGTCTTCTGAGAGCGTAGTGGTAGCGGCGATAGGCTGTTGATGCCGAAAAAGAAGTTGTAGAAAAAGTAGAATAGTCGTTTTTTTTTTTTTAGGGAGTTTCGGTTTCGGCTTGTATTTTTTGTTTTTGCCGAATGACCATATTTTGTAACTGTTTTTACCCCACACTTTGGGAGGAATATAAGCTTATATCTTTCTCCATCTCTTACTTGTCCGCCGATAACTCTTTTGAGCCAATTTTTTGCACGTATGGTTATGTTTATGTGAGTTATGCCAGTGTAGTATTCATTTCTTTATAACACAAGGGATTTTCGGTTTTGGACCTTTTGTTCCGGCTAGACTCCTTGTTTTAGCCGGATTTTCTAGGATATGGAGTATAGGAACCTGCGGCCTGTTTGCTGACATAATTTTTAGCAAGATAGCCTAAGGCTAACTGGCCGGATGTTTCTTCAAGGCATGATAGCCTGCGGCTCGTTGGCCGGTGCTTACTTTCAAGGCATGATAGCCTGCGGCTCGTTGGCCGGTGCTTACTTTCAAGGCATGATAGCCTGCGGCTCGTTGGCCGGTGCTTACTTTCAAGGCATGATAGCCTGCGGCTCGTTGGCCGGTGCTTACTTTCAAGGCATGATAGCCTGCGGCTCGTTGGCCGGTGCTTACTTTCAAGGCATGATAGCCTGCGGCTCGTTGGCCGGTGCTTACTTTCAAGGCATGATAGCCTGCGGCTCGTTGGCCGGTGCTTACTTTCAAGGCATGATAGCCTGCGGCTCGTTGGCCGGTGCTTACTTTCAAGGCATGATAGCCTGCGGCTCGTTGGCCGGTGCTTACTTTCAAGGCATGATAGCCTGCGGCTCGTTGGCCGGTGCTTACTTTCAAGGCATGATAGCCTGCGGCTCGTTGGCCGGTGCTTACTTTCAAGGCATGATAGCCTGCGGCTCGTTGGCCGGTGCTTACTTTTTTCTTTTATTTTTCAAAAAAATACGTTTTATTGAAGAGTTTCAAATGTTATACATAGAACTTTTTCAGACATTCCCCATGCCAAGAATGTGGCAATTCGTACCCTTCTCCATTTTTCAAGCGGTATGAAGCTCGTCCCGTCTTCTGGTGTATGATGTATGGCCCTTCCCATTGGGGCTCCAGCTTCTTGGGTTGCTTAACTTCTCGGAGGACTAATTCCCCTGGGGCAAAACTTCGTTCTTTCACCCTCCTGTTGAAATACCTTTCTACCTTGGATTTATCTTTTGCCATCCTTACTGCGGCGGCCGTCCTGGTTTCTTCAAGGAGGTCAAGGTGATCCTGTACTCCCTGATTGTTGGTCTCTTCGTCATATGATTCCCATCTTATGGACGGCACCACAATCTCCGCCGGAATGACGGCTTCCAAACCATACGTCAATCTGTAAGGCGTCTCTCCTGTCGGTCCTCTTTCTGTTGTTCGGTACGACCATAGGACCTGGGGTAACAATTCTGCCCACTTTCCTTTTTTCTCATCGAGTTTCCTCTTTATCGCCTTTACTATTTGGCCATTTGCATTCTCAACCTGCCCATTCGCCTGAGGATGGGCTACTGATGCAAATCTCAAGTCGATCTTCCATTCTTCACAGAATTCTCCGGAAGCTTTCGCAATTGAACTGTGTTCCATTATCAGTTACTATGGCTTTTGGTATGCCAAACCTGCATACCACATATTTCCAAATGAATTCTTGTGACTTCCTAGCCGTGATGGAGATAGTAGGCATTGCTTCAACCCACTTTGTGAAGTAGTCGATAGCAACGTACATGAATTTGAACCTCCCTGGTGAAGATTCCGGGAATGGGCCCACAATGTCCAACCCCCACATAGCAAAGGGAATTGGGCATAGAATAGATTTTTGCTCCGCCGGAGGAGTATGTATCTTATTTCCATGTTCTTGACACTTGCGACATCTTCGTATATATTCCTTGTAGTGCTCCATCATTTTCGGCCAAAAATATCCGAGTCTTAAGATTTTGTGAGTTGTGGTCCTTTCTCCCTGGTGATTTCCGCAGAGCCCATCATGTATCTCTCTTACTAACTCTGCTCCTTCAGCTATGGTGACACACTTCAGAGCAGGTCTTGCAAAAGATCGCTTATACAGCTGGTTATCTTCAATAAAGAATGATGCGGCCCGCCTTTTTACTATCCTGGCCTCCTTTTCTTCCTCCGGTAGCTTTCCATGCCGTATGTAATCTATGATTGGGGTCATCCAGGATTCTTCTTGGTCATTTGTCCCTATCGCCAGCACCTGAGCTCCTTCTATACTTGGGGAGGTTCTGACTTCCAGCCATATCTCATTGGGTACTTTTTCGGCCATACTTGCCAATTTGGCCAAGGCATCAGCTTCGACATTCTCCTCACGGGGAAGGTGTTTTAGTTCGCATTTTTGGAAATTTGCCTTTAGTTCCTGGACCTTGAGCAAGTACTCCATAGTTTTTCCTCTTTGACTTCGTAGATGTTGTCATTTTGTCTCGTCACCAACATAGAGTCTGAATACACCTCTAACTCTGTTAAAAATAGGTTACATTTTCATAAGTTTTACCTCAGACAGGATTTTATAAGTATGAAATAAACAGAGAAGGTATCTATTCTATGGAACCTGTCGCCCCGAGGGCTGTGGCTACTTCCAAACCCTGGATAAGAGCTTCGTATTCGGCTTCATTATTAGTGACATCAAAGTCCAGTCGGAAGGCATAATTCAAGCTTTGCCCATCTGGTGCCTGTACCACTATTCCAGCTCCTGCCCCACTTTTGCATCGAGCCCCATCAACCAAGATGACATATGGACTCTGAGTTTGTTTCTTTTTTTTGCAAAGCTTGTTTCTGTTATGAAGTCCGCTAAGGCCTGAGCTTTAATCGCCGTTCTGGGCATGAAGTGAATTTCATATTGTGTCAGCTCTACTGTCCAGCTTACCATCCGGCCGGAGGCATTCGGATTGTTCGCAATTTGTTTGAGCGGCCAATTGGTCCTGACAAAGATTCGGTGTGACTGGAAGTAGGGTCGTAGTTTTCTTGATGCCACTACCAGTGCGAACAAGACTTTTTCTATATTAGTGTACCGTCCTTCTGTTGGGCTTAAGATTTTGCCCGTATAGTAAACTGGTATCTCCCTTTTTTCCTCCATGATTAAGACAGCTGCAACCGCCCAATCTGTTGCGGACAAGTAAAGGTATAGGTCTTGTCCCGGGGCAGGTACACCCAATTTAGGTAGATCCCGAAGCATCTCCTTGATCTTTTCAAACGCTTCTATGCACTCTTGTCCCCACTGGAATTTGCTGTTCTTCCTTAAAATATTGAAGAACGGGATTGATTTTTCTTGAAGCTTAGAACAGAATCTACTTAATGCTGTGAGTCTTCCGTTCAAAGCTTGGACATCTTTGATATTTCTTGGAGGGGAAAGGTCGAGGATTGCCTGACTTTTTTCCGGATCAACCTCAATACCTCGTTGCCCAACAATGAAACCAAGAAACCTCCCTTTGGTTACACCAAACACGCACTTTTCTGGATTTAGCTTGATTTGGTATTTATCCAGAGTGTCGAATGTTTCTTCTAAATCCTTCATGTGTTGTTCCTTTGACGGGCTTTTCACAACTATGTCATCAACGTAAGCTTCTACATTTCGGGCAATTTGCTGACAAAACACTTTGTCAATCATTCGCTGAAAAGTGGCCCCTGCATTCTTTAGGCCGAAAGGCATTACTTTGTAACAGAATGTTCCGGCTGAAGTAATGAAGGAAGTTTTTTCCGAATCATCCTCTTTCATTTTTATTTGATTATAGCCGGAGAAAGCATCCAGAAAACTTAACACAGAACTCTGGGCAGTTGAGACCACCAATCTATCTATTGATGGCAGGGGATAAAAATCCTTAGGACATGCCTTATTTAGATCTGTGAAATCCACGCACATTCTCCATTTTCCATTTGCTTTTTTCACCATGACAACATTAGCCAACCACCGTGGATACGCGACCTCCCTGATGAATCCGGCTTTAAGGAGTTTTTGGACCTCGGTTCGTGCGGCTAAATCTCTTTCTTCCCCTATTACCCTTCTCCTTTGCCTGACCGCCGGATGTTTAGGGTCTACCCTGAGCTCATGCCGGATAACGCTTGGGTCTATACCAGGCATCTCGTCCGTGCTCCAAGCAAATGTTGCCCTTCTTTTTTCCAGGAACCTCATTAGGTGAGTTTGCTCTCCACTGTTAAACGCAGTTCCTATTTTAAAAAATTTAGAAGGGTCAGATTTTAAATGTACCTCTCTGGGGGGATCTTGGGCTGTTCGACATTCTTCCTTTTCTTGATCCGGCCCTGGGGAAGGTAACTTTCCTTTAAACTCCTTGTCCGATCCCACAGTTTTGACCACTTCCTCACTAGGAAGGCTGTCCATGATGCGGACTTCACACATTCGGGCCATCTTTTGGCTTCCTCTTATCGTAACCACCTTTCCGCTTGAGGTCAAGTACTTCATTTTTAAGTGTGATGAGTGCTGTGAATGGCTTTGAAAGCATTGATCCCTGGCCTTCCAAGGTACATGTTATATCCAGAAAGACCTGGCACAATAAAAGCCGTGAGCCTTTCTGTTCTTCTTTCGTCTCCTTGCCCCAAGGTCATTGTGAAATCTATACTGCCGGAAGACGTGGTAGAGACACCTCCAACAAACCCTCCTAGAACCGCCGAATAGGGCTTGATCCGTTCCTCAGGCACCTCTAACCTCCTAACCGCTTCGGCTGATATGACATTTGCTCCGGCCCCACTATCGATTAAAATTCCCTCCATCATTCGGTCATTTACCTGCGCACGAATGACAAGTGGATCGTTGTGCGGGTATAGCACTCCTTCTTCATCTTCGTCGGAGAAGAAGATTGGAGGAAATTTTCCTTTTTGGCGATTTTTTTCTCCGGGAGTTCTTGATGTACTTGATGAATGTGTCTTTTCCTTTCATTAGGGGTTAGTGGTCCTACTTCTGAAAAAAGTCCTGTGAGTTTTCTTAGAGGAAGTTTTGTTAGCTTTCTTTTTGGGAAAAGAAGGAGGCTGCTAATAGTAAAGAATGCGAAAAGAATGGAAATTTTATTTCTCCTTTGACAACATGATTTTTGACAATCTATGTGATACAAAATTTCATCTTAAAACAACTGCAAATTGTAATTCCAGATGTTATTCTGAATAAAAGGAAGAAAAAACTTTTACTCTCCTTTTTCACAAACCTGTTATCATCCCCACTGATTTGCCGGGGTCAAGCCTGGGGTGAATTTCTTCCTCCTGTCGCCCTCGGGGTGCATTCTGGGTACCACCTTGTTGGCCGCCGTATTGCCTTTGTGCTCCAGCTGCCTGCTTTCCTTTCTTCTTCTTCTTTTCCTCAATGACTCGGAGCTCTTTGGCCAAGGTAGCACAGTTCACGGTCCGGTGGCTGCGATTCCCGTGATACTCACAGAATGCAACCGGAATTTCCCCCTGCGGCGGCCTCCTAGGCTGAGGAAGGTACCCCTCCCTTACTGCAGCAGCATACTTCCCCGGATCAATGTAGACAATGGTTCTTGCTCCCTGATGCTGTGCCCCCTGAGAGGAAGATCCGGCGGTGGATTTGCCATAGTATGGCTTGTACCTTGACCCTCCCCTTCCGGCGTTTCCTCCATGCCCCTCTTTCTTTTCCGGCACCCCTGCGGCTTTGAAGCTGTCCGCTAGCTCCTTAGCCTTGTTTTCCGCTATCTCAGACTTCAAAAAATCATGGATCATTTCAGCTAACTCTCCATGAGTTTTCGGCGCCTTCGTTGCGATCTTTCCAGCTAGTCGAGGCTGAGCTAGGCCGTTTCCAAAGGCCTTAATCAAGATTTTCTCATCAATATCATCGATTTCCGCGACCTTCTTATGGAAGCGCTCGCTGTACTCCTTCACGGTTTCTCCTTTTCGCTGCTTAATGTCCATCAACTCTATTGTTTCTTTTTTAACCCTCTTACTCGCAGCAAAGTATTGCTGGAAATCTTCGGTCAGTTGTTTGAAGCTCGTGATGGACTGTGGCGGTCTCGTGGAGATCCATCCCAATGCTCTCTTTGAAAGCGTTCCGGGGAACAGATTGCAGAGGGCGAGGGAGCTAATCCCCTGAGTGTTCATGGCGAACATGAACTTTTTGATATGCTGAGCAGGATCTCCAGTCCCGTCATATTTCTCAATTGCCGGGGCGACAAAGTGCGGCGGGAGTTTTGCCTTCCTTATCCGCTCTGAGAAGGGGTACAAGCTCATATCTATCTGATCATCTTCTTCATCTCTCATCTCTCCTTCGTCAACAATTGAATTGTGCTTTCTATCCTTACTTTCCTCCCCATTGCTGCCTCTGGAATCTCTGTTCTTCAATTGTTCGATGGCCTCCGTCGTCATTTCGTCCCATTTTCTTTGATACTCCTCGTCCTTTGCATCAGTTCCTGCTGCAAAGTCTCATTTCCCTCTACAATTTTTTCGTCAATGGACCTGACTAGTCCCTTTAGCATGTCCTCAAGATCTTTTTTAGAGATGGCCTCTGGCATCTCCGAACTCATCCCTTCCTCGGAGCGGTTGTTATCGTCAGTAGCGTTCTTCAGAGTTTTCTTTGATCTTGGAGCCATCTTTCGTGTTCCGATCCTGCAAAAATGTCATTGGTTATTTCAGATCTTTCGCTATAAACGTCGCAGATTACTTCCCTGTTTCCAGGTGGTCTCGTGGTTGCTTCTTGCTGTTCGTTTCCCACAGACGGCGCCAAATGAAACAGTATATCTATCCTGACAAGATCCAACTTGATCCCAATGTGACAGTACATCTATCCTAGTACGATCCGATCTGACTTTCTATCCTACATTACCTGGTCTCGGACTCAGAATCTCGCGAGAGTAGAGAGGGAGAAAGAGAGCTTCTATTAGAATCGAATGTGAGTTTGATTGCCAAATATCGCGCCTTATTTCATGGGGGTACACCCTTATTTATAGTTTTTTGGGCCTGGTCTTTTTGGTGCCAGCCTGTATTTTACATGTTTAAGTACAGTTCTACCCCCTTTTTAGTATCTTTGACCGACCACGAGCGGCCGGTCGTGTGATGCTTTGCTTTGCCTAAGCCCCATTTTCATTCGGCTAAGGCGGCCGGATGCTCTATAAGCCTCTAATCTCATCCGGCCAGAGCGGCCGGATGCTCTACGTTTCCTGCTTTGGTCCGGCGCCATTTCTTCCCTTCTCACCCGTACTTACCCCGTTGTCCCGTTATGCTTAGTTTTACTTATGTTCATATACTTACAACTTTCTTACCTACTTCTCCAACTTTTTTATACCTCTAATGACCCTTAAACATCATTAATTAAGTACTAATTATCTTATACTAACATTACTATTCATTACCTTTCCTTAAACTCCACTTAATAAACTTAATTTTACAATTTTGGTTAGTCCGGGACCTTGTCCGGGTCCTTAGTCCCGGACCAACACTGGTCCTAACTCTCGGTTACATTTTCTATTATGGTCCGGGACATTATCCATCTCTTAAGTCCCGGACCAAACATTGCCCAAACTCTCGGCTTGATTTTTAGCTATGGTCCGGGACCTTGTCCTCTTCTCTAGTCCCGGACCAGGCACCAGGTTCTACTCTCGGGGTATTTTCAGAGGGTGGTCCGGGTCTTGGTCCTGGGCCTAAGTCCCGGACCACAACAGATTTGTTACAGAAATGAGTTTTTCTTACTCTGTTCAAATCCTTTCTTTGCCCAATAAATTCCTAAATGTTCCTATACTTAATCCCACCTGTTTAAGCACCTATTAAGCTTCTAAACATGCTCAAATCCATTACCAACTCATTACTCTTTTTCATACCAATTCACACACAAATTCTCTACATTTTCCCTTCAACACTTACATTTTTTTTCCTTAATTGTGTTTTGCTACAGATTTTGGTTCCTATTTTCCCCATACATAATTTCATCTCCTACCACCAATTCCAAGGCCTACCATTCATTATCTCACCTCTTCAAGTCCAACACTCGTTCACTAGGTCTTGTACATAAGTTCTTCTAGTTCCTCCAATACAATTCAACAACTCTTGCTACAGATTTTACATTCTTATATCCTCATACCACAACTACCATTCCATGGTTACCAAGTATCCCTACTAACTCCAACACACATCTTGGTTCTCCCATTCACCAAGTCATCCATTAATGCACAATTCCTACTAAAATTTTGCCATAGTTCACCTACTTTTCTTACTTAGCCACACATATCAATTCTCACCAAATTCATTCCTAATCTAGCCACACCCATACAAGGGTCCTACCAGCAATCAATACAATACCAATTCATCAACACTTCCTCAATCCATAATACTAATGCACATACACAATATACTTGGCTCCAAGGTCTACAATTCACATACTAGTTCACAAATACTTAAATTTCCACAACTACACTACTAATACAATAGTTTAGGTTCTTTTATTTGTTTACCCATTCCCATTACTCTAATGAATTTAAAATAGAGCATTAAGAAGGAGCTCTTACCTTGAGCTTACATTTCCTTCTTTCTTTCCCAATTCTCCTCTTCCTCTCTTTCTTGCACAAATCGGTTATGTGGGGAATGGAGTTGCCAACTCCATTCCCATCACCCAAAGCACACAAACAAGTATAGTTAATATACTAACCCTTAAATTAATGTTAGTTCATTGAAATGTTTAAGGCAAGATTTCAAGGGTTTACCTTTGGAGTGTTTTAGGAGGGGTTTTAGCCCTTGGTTCAACAAGGTGATTCCACCACCATTGCAAGGTTGAATTGAAGCTCAAAAGATAGATAAAAATAAGGCATTACAAAGGGCCAAAAATCGGCTACCAAAGAAGGTGGAGAAAACTTGAGTCTTTTATGAAGGTTTTTACCTTAATGGAGAGAGGAGACTCCAAGCTTTAATTTGGTACCACTTTCTCTTCAAATGGGCAAAACCCATGGAGATGAACTTCCTCATTTTGAGATTTTGAAAAGAGAGAAGTGTAGAGGATGATGAGGGGAGTAAGAATATGTAATTATTTTTACATTTGGAGCTCACATGGAGGTAGAGCATGGAGGAGAAGAATGGAAGCCATTGTTGTTGTTGGGGAGCTCAAAATCACCAACCAGCAGAGAGAGGAGGGAGAAATCGGCTGGGTGAGGAAGGAGGGAGGCGAGAGAATAGAGAAATGAGTGAGTGGGGAGAGAGAGAGAAGGGATAAAGTAGCTTTTACTTTACTCTTTTTGCTTTTGACTCCCTTATTTAATTAGCTAGTTACATGTGTGTGTGAGGGACGTATTAACCTATTAAAAACTGGCCCCCTTACAGTGTTACTAGTTGGAGCGTTTTTCGTCTTTTACAGAAAACGCTCGCTATTTTACCCGGTTTAGGTACTATTCACTAACCGGGCCCGTTTTCCAGAATTTTCTCGTTTCTTTAATTTTCTTGGTTATTAAGCTTTTTTAATTATAGATTATTTTTATTTAATAATTTATAATTCTTACGGGCTCGTTTGACCACTTAAAATCACATTTTTGGGTTTTCTCGAAAAACGTGCGCTAAAGCTCTATTAGCATTTTAATGCATTATTTGGATCCGTTTTCTTCAGGAGTTGTTCCCATATATCATTTTGGTCTTATTATGCCCAAGGAATCCATATAATACGCTAACCGAGGTCTCATACCTCCTATGGTTATTTAACGCTTATTTAGCGTTTTTCGCTTTTTAAGCGTTTCTTTATTTCTTTTGGATTTATTTTCCTTACCAATATTACTTAGGCACTATTAGGCCCTTAAATACCATATTAGAATAATTTAATCACCATATTTAAGTTCGGGGTATTTCAAGCAGTGCTGTAGAGTGAAATATGGAGAGTAATAGTTATGTAGGCACATAAATATAGTAGTGATGTATGTGAATATGAAAAGTTGTGATCTATGTGAATATAAAAGCTATAACATGTGACACATTTTTTGTTCATTTTTCTTTTCTCTTTGTCGCATCAATTATTTCATAAGGTTATGTATATTAATCAATCTATTTTTATTTTTTACTCTTCTTTATAATTACAACTCAATGTATATATTTATGTTCTATTTTAATAATATGATAAATTTAAATTGAATCATATATAAACTTATATAAATAATTGGATATTCATAATAATAGGCCTTATTTTCTAAATTCTAGAACTATTTTATTTTACAAGATTTATAATAATGTACAATATAAATTCTTGACACTAAAATACATTGAATCTTCAATACTTCTGCTATGTTTGAAAAAAATACTCCATATTATATTATCATGAACTTTAGCGCACTATAACAGAATTATATTTTGATATTTTAATTTTATGATATTTATTTCATAAATCTATTATTGACTTTGTATAGTGTACACACACTAAATCAATATTATTCAAACAAACAAAATTAAAAAGAGCAATGTTGTTTTGACTAAACATATCAGTTTTATTTTCTACTAGGAAAAATGAAAAATCTATAATTTGCTCTGTCTTCACTTTTTGTTCGATTCTTCTTCTACTTTGTCATCATATTCAAGATTTTCACACCAAAATTTTTTCTCTTATCAAATTTGTTGCCAAATATATGTTTATATTTGTCACTTGCTAATCAACACAGCTCAAAATTTGGTTTTGGCTCTTCAGCAATATTAATCTATAGGTTGTTATTTGATTCAAGTGATACTAAGGATGATTTTACACTACAACTTTTGAGAACAAGCTTATACTAGTTTCTCTCATCTAAAATATTTTCTTTTCTCTGATACAATACAAGTAGAACCATAACAATTTCATTGTTAATTTTGTTTCTAGGATTGTACTCTTCTACTCGAACTAGAAGTGTTCGATAAAGTGCCTTTTGACTTTGAGCTTATAATACATAAGTCTTAGCTGCTATTGCTCTCGTGATCTTCTTTCTCAAAGACGCTTCATGGAACTGCATAACTTATAGAATTTCTCATATATTTCTTGATATGAGACATGGTAGATAAATGTTTAAAACCAATTCCTCTATTGTGGATCTAGTTGCTATAGTTCTTGGCGAAGAACGAAACTTCAACTAGTTCTATTATAAAAAAAAACAAATACTTGTTGTGTATCTATATGCAACTTTTTTATTTTTATTCTTTGTGATTTAAAAACCGTTATTGTCTTATCATTAAACTATGTTGTCTTGCAGCAAATTGCCCAAAATTGACTCAAACATAAAAACAAAATCATTGTAGAAGATTGATTCAAAAAAAGAAATGTTTACTGTCACTTGTATTTCGTTAACCTCATACATGTATTTCGCTAACATGTCACTTATATGTCATTAACTTATTACTTGTATTTCGTTAACTTCTCACATGTATTTTGTTAACCTATCACTTGTATTCCGTTAACCTGTTACTTTTATTTCGTTAACCTGTCACTTGTAATTCATTAACTTATCACTTATATTATGTTAACCAGTCATTCGTGTTTCATTAACTTGTCACTTGTATTTCATTAACCTGATACATGTATTTCGTTAACATGTCACTTATATGTCATTAACTTATTACTTGTATTTCGTCAACTTCTCACATGTATTTCATTAACCTGTCACTTGTATTCCGTTAACCTGTCACTTTTATTTCGTTAACCTGTCACTTGTATTCCATTAACCTGACACTTTTATTTCGTTAACCTGTCACTTGTAATTCATTAACCTGTCAATTATATTACGTTAACTAGTCATTCATGTTTCGTTAACTTGTCACTTGTATTTCATTAACCTATCATTTGTATTTCGTTAACCTGTCACTTGCATTTCATTAACCTGTCACTTGTATGTCATTAACCTATTATTTCGAATTTGTGGTAATTGGCGGTGAACTTGACTTATTTCCAAGTCAGTTGCGACATTATAAAGTGTACAACAAGTTAAAAAAAATTAATATTGATATCGACAAATCAGAGCTCTCCAAATGTTCAGGAGTTACTTTATTCAATCCTTTTACTTCTTCTTGCTTGATATCTCGTTCAGATATATTTTATGTCGGTTTTCAAAACTTCTAGTGAGTTACATACAAAGTTCAAAGGGTTAAAATCTTTGATGATGGAATCATACATGAGTGATTTGGAGGACCTTTTGGATGTGTATCCTAGTATACCTGAACCGAATTCTTTGCGGTCCCAAGTCCATTGGAAACGTAAATTGAAAAAGAATTTCCTTGGATTTGCTATGGACCTAGTCGACCACCAAATACCGTTTTAAATCCTCCGCATACAATATTATAGGGTCTCATTTATATAGATGATATTTTTCATTCCCATCAATCTTCTCATAAATTTCATACCAAATTTTTTCATTGATGGAATCACTTTTTCGATAAAGACAAGATATCTAAGTTGTAGAAGTAAAGAGATCTATTCATGAATTGTAAAAGGAAAGTTTGAAGACTCATGATAAAATAGAATCCTGGAACTTGAGCATTGATTGGATTTTGGGTAAACCTAGATATTTCTTGATGCAGCTTGCACCTTCAGTATAGAAAAAGGGACGAGTCAAATTTTATTGGGTCTGACTTATAGTGATCATTTATTCAAGAATGATTCTGGTGATCAAATGCTTGAACATCCGGGAGCCGTTTACTTACGATACTTAGTTAACATTCATCAAAAGGGTGTAATCAATTATGAGTTCAATACATCCCATTTAGCATAAAAACAGATATTCCTTGCTCATTAACAAACAAACTTTTATTAAAAAATAATATCCTACATCACACACCCTAAAAATCAACCCAGACTAGTTAAATCGCCGAAGACACACTGTAACACCCCTACCGCTAATCCTACACTTACCCGTCTAATAGTCCCGATTATCCTACTACTCGCAGCGGAAATACAATTACTACAACGGGTGATATAACGCCGATACCCGCCCATACGGCTAGCAAGGCTTACACTACATACGTAACGGTCTGATGTTAAGAAATACCGAGCTACTAACATTACTTACCAAATACAAAATACCAATTACTTACAAGAGTTGATTACCGAGTATTCGAAAGTATATTCACTTACATCCCTTCTCTTAAGTTTACAAAAGTCATGAGTTTCAACAAACTACTCATCTATACCAATTCATAATTCCCACAATATCCAAAAGGGTGTACCCCATGGTACACCGGCTAATCAAAAGGGCCTATAGCCATGTACAACTTGGTACACCTTTCATAATCCACTAAGTACACAAAAGTAGATCATCTCGATCACATCATAGTCTTCACCCTTCACGAGCACCTGTAAGATTAAAAATAGTGCCCCAAGGGGCTCAGCAAAATGCTGTATATAAACTTCACATATACCGCGTGCTAACTAGGGTACGCCGACTAATTGGCTGACAATACATGCAGTTCGTTCTAGACATGCATACATGCTTTTACATATACAACACATTCATACACAATACAATACACACAACCGAAGGCAATACACAAGCCAAATAGTATATCAATACCATACACAATACTTACTTCTTCAATGATTAGCCAGTTACCCATCCGGGTTAATCGGATGTTCTTTACCCTTTTACTCGTTACACATTACTTACACAATCATGCTCGTACAATGCTTACTACTTCCCCATACTTACTTACTCTTACTTACTTACTTATACTCATGTTAAGTCGGTATGACCTCCGGGCAGGGACTACACCGTCCCACCACTGGGCTTTAGGGTCGCTCACTAATCCAGGATGCAACCCATTTAAGGGGTTTGGGCCATGGAAAAGATTAAAGCCAGGATTTGGATCCAACCTCTTGTGTCTCCTCCTCACGCGTGGCCGAAACTATATCGGACTTCTACTCATTCCAATTTACCAATTTCTTATGTTAGAATGGTTAGCTTGTTAGGAATCAGTCAGAAGTCCTATACTACATTACTTAGCCAATACAATACACAACAAGACACACCACACACACACACACAACACACCACACACACACACACACACACCACACCACACACACACACACACACACACACACACACACACACACACACCACACAACACACACCCACACACACACACACACACACACACACACACACCACACACCACACACACACACACCCACACACCCACACACACACACACACACACACCACACACACACACACACACACACACACACACACCCACACACACACACACACACACACACACACACACACACCACACACACACACACACACACACCACCACACACCCACACCACACCCCACACCCACACACACCACACACACACACACACACACACACACCACACACACACACACCACACACCACACCACACACACACACACACACACACACACACACACACACACACTTCATTATCATCCATACATTTCATGAATTATACAAACTAGAGTTTAAGATAAATATTCAACAAGTCACAATATCATATGAGCACAAGTAAGCGCAATAAATCCGATTCGTGCGTTTTATCTTACTTAGGTGATCAATTAGCACACAAACACACAAATCAGAGTAGCCAAGGTAGCATACAGGGCATGAGAAGTTCATACCGTTCACCGTTGACCTTGAACTCACCGACTCCCTTCGGTGTTTAACTATTCGAATCCTATCACATACATAGAGTTGGGTGGTTAATTATTTATAATTAACCTTACTCATTACTTTCCTAATGTTTCTCGGTTTATACTTACTAACTCATTACTATTCAAATACATTTACTTAAGTTACTTAGAATTATTTTCTAAGCTTGTTTATAGCCTTAATGACCATTAAACATCATTAATCAAGTCTTAATTACCTTATACTGTCATTACCCATCAAGTCCCTACCTTAAAATGGCATTAAAATAGTTTCTGTGAAGAAAATGGGGTGGTCCGGGTTTATGTCCTAGTCTACAAACCTGGACCACTATGTTTGGTCAGTCTCGGGTATGATTTAGGGGTGGTCCGGGTTTAGGTCCTAGTTTACAAACCCGGACCACATGGTCTGAAATCTCTCGGGTGTAAAAATGGGGTTGTCTGGGTTTGTGTCCTGGTTTGTAAACCCAGACCACTCGTTCTGAAATACGTTCTGTGTTGTTTTATGCCTGGTCCAGGTTTCTGTACCGGTTACAGACCCAAACTAGTTGCAATAATGACATTTATGCTTGTTTTTTATTATGTTTCAACTCCAAACTTCTACCAACTTCTTCCCCAATCTTCCTACATATATCCTAGCATGTTTTGACACTAATTAAGCACTTAAAACTAACCTAATCCATCTCTATACAAATCTGTTACTTAACATATTTCACTGTCAGTTTTTCTCTTCTGTTACAGATTTTGTTTTTCAACAGATGCTACAGATTTTTCCTTTCTTCTTCCCACTAGCTAAATGATTCTCAATCTAGCATAACTTAGTTAAACACTTCTCATTACTCCATTTCTAGTCCTACTCAATTACACCTCTTCCTCATAATTACAAACCTAGGTGAAAATCTCATATTTTCTTCTCTGTACATCTCCCTGTTCTTTCCTGTCAAATAGCACCAAAGTCCACTAAATTCCTAACCAAAATTTGACAGAGTTTCCCTACATTTCTAAGTATTCTCACCACATAATTTTGCTCACTCAACACAGTTTAAAACCTGCTCAATATATACATTATTCCCACACAAAATTCTAACACTTACTACACACTTAATACTTACACTTAGTATTTTATTTACTTGTTTTCAAAAGCTTCAAACTACCAATACAGTCCACATTAATATACCCCATTTCTTCCCTACTATTACAGCGGTCTAAGCAATATACTCATACATACATAAACATTAAAAAACTGTACAGGGCACTTCATTACCTTAAGTTTCTTGATTCTTTTCCTTTCTCTCCCTCTCCTTTCTTGCTCCTCTTTCCTTCTTTGTTCTTGTTTCTTTGTTTTCTTGATTTTATTTCGGCCAAGCTACAGCCACGTACGTAACAAGGCACACACATACACAAAAGCTAGTAAAATTTCTAACGTAGTATTAAACCCTAACTTGTGTGAAACCACTTAAAACTATTAGGAAGTCTTACCTTGAGCTTCTAATGGAGTTTTGGATAGAAAAATGACAATGCTTCAGCTCTCAAGATGGAACACAAAAACCAGCTGAATGAGGGAACAATGGTGTTCACGTGAGTTTTTCATTTTTACAAGGAAAACTGGAAAAGAGAAGAGCTTTGGTCCCTTTCTTACCTTAGAACATGAAGAAGAAGATGGAGCTTCAAATGGTCATCTTTAGGCTCAAAAAATGATTACACCCATGGAAATGAAGTTAGAGGTTTTCAAGTTTTGAAAGGTGGAAAACGATCTCCAAAGCCAGATGAATTAAACGGTATATTTTTTATAGCATTTGAAGGTGATTTGGGGTTTCAAAGATGAGAAGGAAGTGAGCTGCTGTGAGGCTCTCTCTCAAATCGCCATTACTGGAATAAAAAGAGGAAGAAGAAGAGTGTTGGGTAGAGAGAAAAAATGTGAGAGTACTGGTAAGGAGGAGAGAGGTAAGTATTTACTTTTTGCTTTATTTCATTTGTCTTTTGTGCATTAGGATAGTTAAAGAGGGAGTGTGGGCTACACTAACAAAACGTGCCCAGTAACAAAATAAGGGAACCAGCTTCTTAATTACAAGGGAGGGGTCATTTTCTGTTTTATTACATTTATTCCCCATAACTTCCCATTTTTTACACTATTCACTCTCGGGACCCGTTTTCCGGAATTTTCTCGTTTAATTAATTTTATTGGTTCTAGTCCTTCATTAATGTTTAAAATGACTATTTGGTTGACCTAAATTATTACGAGTCTATTTGACCCGCTTAAAGTCGTGTTTTCCCGGTTTCCTCAAAAACTCGCTTTAAGGTTCATTTGTGTTCTTTATTCATTTTGAGGGTCCGTTTTCTTCGGGAATTGTTCCCTAATATTTATTTAGGCCTAATTAAGATTCTAAAATCTTCATTAGCCTAATTAATCACTATTTTTAATTTTGGGATATTTCAATCTACCCCCCTTAAGAAACTTTGCCCTCAAAGTTACTCAAGGTTGACGGTTACTATCACTACTCATTTGGTAAACCAATTGCCATAATGTACCTTAGTACCACCTACAAGGTGTTTACTCTTTCTACAAGCATACACAATTCAAACGCAATACGCAATTACCATACACAATACACAATTACAATTCATAACATTCCACAATACACATTACCATAGAGTCAATACCATACAACACCAATACGTTACACATTGTACATACATACCAGAATACACTTAGCACTACATGTGCTCACGAAATATACTATAATACATACACGCTATGCAATGCTAACTCGAAGCAATGCAAAAGCAAAACGGCTCAACCCCCCTTAAAAAGGGGTACACCCCATACCCACTAAATACTAGACTATCTAGTCTATAAACAACTGTGGGTACTTCTCCTTCATGGCGTCTTCTAACTCCCATGTCGCTTCTTCGACATCATGATTGAACCATAAGACCTTCACCATTCACACAGACTTATGGCGAGTGTCTCTGGTCTTCGTTTTAAGAATTCTAATGGGGGTCTCGACATATTGCATTGTCGGCTCAATGAATAATTGCTCGGACTCTAGGACATGAGAAGGATCGGCGATGTACTTCTTGAGTTGTGACACATGAAAGACATCATGGACATGCCCCAAGTCCTTAGGTAAGGCTAACCTGTAGGCTACATATCCAACTCTCTCAGTTACAGTGGATGGCCCTACAAACTTCGGGCTCAGCTTGCCCTTCTGGCCAAATCGGAATAGGCCCTTCATAGGTGAAATGCGCAAGAACACTTGGTCGCCAACATTGAACTCAAGGTCGCGTCGTCGCACATCCGCATAGGATTTCTGTCTATCTTGGGCTACTTGCATATTAGCTCGAATGTGTTGAACTTCCGCTTGGACTTGTTCAAGGTACTCCGGTCCTATGATGATCGCTTCACTCGACTCATCCCAACACAAGGGGGGTACGGCAAGGTCTACCGTATAGAGCTTGGAAAGGTGACATCTTAATCGAGGCGTGATAACTGTTATTTTATGAAAATTCGATAAGATGAAGCTTATCTATCTAACTCCCCTGAAAGTCTTAGGCACATGCTCTAAGCATGTCCTCCAGTGTCTGGATGGTCCTCTCTGTCTGACCGTCAGTCTGCGGGTGGAAGGCGGTACTCAGCTTCAACTCTGTACCCAGTGCTTCCCGTGTAGCTCTCTAGTATCTTGAAAGAAATCTGGTGTCGGTTAGATACTATAGTCTTCAGGACTCAGTGGTGTCGGATAATCTCCTTATCAAATAGCTCCGCGAGCTTCGCCACCTTCCAGGTGTCCTTCATCGGTATGAATCGGGCAACCTTGGTGAGGCGATCGACTACTACCCAGATCATGTTGAGTCCTCCCCTAACAAGTGGGAGTACTACAACAAAATCCATGGAGATATCATGGAATTTCCACTCCGGAATTGGCATCGATTGTACCATTCCTCCCGGTCTACGATGTTCAAACTTTACTTTCTGGCACGTAAGGCATCTCAAAACATACTCTGTCACATCGGATTTCATCCCTGACCACCAGAAGTACCTCTTCATGTCTTTGTACATCTTGGAGGCTCCCGGATGGATGGATAGTGTTGAACAGTGTGACTCTCGCAAGATGCGATCCCTCAACTCAGCATTGCTTCGGGGGACGCATAGCCTGCCATTCAGCCGGATCAGCTCATCTTCATACAGCTTGAAGTCATACTTCTTCTTCTCAAAGGTGCCATATGTGATCTTCTATTTGATCTCGGTCACGTAAGGGTCGCTCAACTGAGTGTCTCGTACCTCGTCAACCAAGCTAGAAGAAGCGAGTAGTGAACGGAGCGAGTGTGCTCGACGGCTCAGGGCGTCGGCTACAACGTATGCCTTCCCTTCCTTATACTGTAGGTCGATGTCGTAGTCTGAGAGGAATTCCATCCACCTTCTCTGTCTCAAATTCAATTTCTTTTGCGTGAATACATACTGTAAACTCTTGTGGTCGAAGTAGATGGTGATGCTTACCCTATAAAGATAGTGTCACCATATCTTCAAGGCGAAGACAATGGCTCCTAACTCTAAGTCGTGAGTCGGGTAAATCTCCTCATGCTTTTTCAGCTGGCGGGAGGCGTAAGCTACAACCTTGCCATGCTGCATGAGTATGCATCCCATCCCCTTGCCTGATGCATCACAATATACCTCAAATCCCTCTGTGCCCTCTGGAAGAGTGAGAATTGGCGCTGAGGTCAATGAGTCTTTTAGGCTCTGGAAGGATACCTCGCACTCGTATGTCCATACAAACGGTGCATCTTTCTTCATCAATGTAGTCATGGGCTTAGCGACTTTTGAGAAGTCCTTTACAAATCTCCGGTAGTAACCGGCTAGACCAAGAAAGCTCCGGATGTCGGTAATAGTCTTACGTCTAGGCCATAATCGTACAGTTTCAATCTTGGATGGATCAACCGAAATGCCCGCGCTCGAGATGACATGACCGAGGAAAGATACCTGATCTAGCCAAAACTCGCATTTGGAGAACTTCGCATAAAGCTGGTTCTCGCGCAGTGTTTTAAGTACTCTTCTGAGGTGTTTGGCATGCTCTTCTGCTGATTTCGAATACACAAGGATGTCGTCAATGAATACTACTACAGAAGTGTTCAACTGATCACTGAACAGACGGTTCATTAGATCCATGAACTTAGCTGGTGCGTTTGACAAACCGAATGACATGACTGTGAATTCGTAGTGGCCATATCTAGTACGGAATGCCGTTTTCTCTATATCTTGCTCTCTGATAGCAATTTGATGATACCCGGATCGGAGGTCAATCTTGGAGAAGACTGAAGCTCCTTTCAGCTAGTTGAATAGGTCGTCGATGCATGGCAATGGGTATTTATTCTTCACTGTGACCGCATTCAGTTCGCGGTAGTCGATGCAGAGTCGGAGACTACTGTCCTTCTTCTTCACGAAGAGGACCGGTGCTCCCTAGGGTGATACGCTCGGGCGTATAAACCCTTTGTCGAGAAGGTTGTGTAACTGCTCCTTAAGCTCTGTCATTTCTACTGGTGCCATGCGGTACGGTGCCCTAGCAATGGGACTAGTACCAGGCAGGAGATCAATCTCAAATTCAACAGCTCTCTGAGGTGGCATACCAGGTAGCTCCTTTGGGAGTACATTAGGGAATTCAGATATAATCGGTACATCGATATTGAACTCTGGATCTCTCTCCAGGTCTTGTACATAGCAAAGATACACATCATTGCCCTTTCTGAGCTCCCAGTACATAGCCATGGCAGAGATGACTGTAGTAGAAGGCTCTCTCGGTCTCTGGCGGTAGGAAACAGTAACCCCAGAAGGACTCCTGAGCAGCAGTCTATGCTCGGCGTACAGGATTCACCCCTTGTGCCGCTCTAACCAGTTCATCCCAACTATTAAGTCGAATCCCAACCCATTAAATTCGATGAAGGAGATAAAACTCTTCACCCTTGATTCGGATCGTGGCTGATTTGTAATACTTGGTACATCGTCCCCTTTTCTTTCGACGGGAGAGTAACCAAGAAGTTCGGTAGCTCATCCGCATCTAGTCCCAACCTCTTCGCAAAAGATGGCGATACAAAGGTGTGAGAGGCGCCGGAGTCGAATAACACTGAGGCATCAATGCCGTTCACTGGGAAGGTTCCCGTTAAGATGGTGCCGCTTTTATCGGCTTGTGCTTCGGTGAGGATACTCAGGTTACCTTCGGTACTGAGTCCATAACCAATGGATTCACAAGTTTATAAGTATTGATGGTGGACACAAGTGGAATTTAATAATCAACACTGCTCTTTATTGATAAACCAACCATCATACATACCGCGTCTCTAATACACGTTACTAATATATTACATGATACTACACGTTTAATACTTCCTAAAGGTAAGGTTCAGGCGTCCTAGTTTCATGTGTGTGGCATTGATTATTGCCGGTGGTGCCGTATTCAACTTAATCATCTTGATACCGTGATATAGCAGCCTAGATTTTCCACCCATGATTAGGACATCTTCTGATCTCAATACCAGTTTCTCTGCGAGGTCCACACGCTTCTGCTCGCTATACAAAAATACGGCGTCATCACTAATGGACCAAGACACTACGGGCACTCCTCGTTCAAGAGATTCCACTGTCTCGTCCTTATCTTGGTGTAACCCAAGTCATCATTCTTCCTCATAGAAGTTGACGATACAAAGGTCTGCTTCAAGAGCAAGGATCGGATCATCTTCACATTGTTGTGCAAGTTCTACTGCTTGTGTGACAAGCATCTGAAATTCTGGGGGTATTGTTGGCGGCATCGCTCCGTCTTTCATCTGTGTCTCTTGGTATGTCTTGGTATAAGGATTCCAACCCTTTCCCAAGCACATCATCTTCAGCTTCATTTTCGCTCCATCGGGGAATTCAGGTGTATAAAATCCTCCTGGACCCGCTCCTAGTCCATTGCATCGTCGGATGATTGAAATTTGGGCTTCGGGTGTCAGGTATCCCTTTAAATAAATCATACCTGGTCGGATGACCTAACACTGCTCGTTGGAGTAGTGGTAAGTGGTGATGTTGGTCTCTTCTTGATTTGGGTTTGAAGGTATCAGGTAGCAGATATTAAATCTACCTATGGTTTTAAATTTCATCTACGGTGAGTTCTAGTCTCACTAATTCATTTCATACTCAATACATACTTCAATTCATTTACTCATGCATCCATTCAAACAATTACTGCAATACTTAAACATGCTTCACAAGGATTCAAGGTTTAAGTTAATTACCTAGGCCGGACTTAGAACCGGTCCCGTCACGATCGATGATATGCAAGGCTGGCTGCCTCTGAGGTGCGCCCTTCTGAGGACCTCGGGATCCCTGTCCCTGCGGGGCCTGCTTGGCTGGAGTATCTCCAGATGCAACCTACTTGCCTTCCCTCTACTTATAGCTCTGGAAGTTTCCTTTGGACTTGGCATTCTCCGGGCACACATTAGCACGGTGTCCCGGTTTCTGACAGTTGTAGCATCTGATTTCCCTCCCTTGGCAATCCATGCCGGGATGATCCTGATTACATCTTCTTCAAACGTAGCTGCGGCCGTCGGAGTAGTTTTTATTGTACCCGGAGGCAGAACCTGAGGCTTGAGTGTTAGCACATTGGTGCGGGGATACTAATTATTGTAGTTCTACATATACGAGTGTGAATTTGAAGTTTACCCTTAGGCGGGTGTGCTCTCAGTGGCTTCACAGCCACCGGCACAGAATAACCTAGCTGAAGAGGCTCAGCTGCTTTGCCCTTCTCAGCATGGGCACTGCTCTCACTAGGGGTGTTCTTCTGAGATTGTTGAAAGAACTTCCCCTTCTTCTTTTTCCAGCTCTTTCCTTGGTTATACTCCTCAGAACTGGTGTTTTTGTTGGTGGCCTTGCGCTTAAGCGCCTGTTCCTCATCCCTTAGTTGGCAAGTAATCTCAACGCGAGATGTCGCGTGATAGCACTCCTGAATTTTCAGGTATTAGATGGTGCTCTTACTCATAGAGATAACGGCTTAAGTATTTACAATGGTACCAATGGTTAAACCCTATGTTTACCTGTAGGGAGGTAAATCTGGTGTACCCCATACCGTACCAAAGGCGATGGCTCAGACCGCCATAGAAGCGATCGACCAACACCTGGTCGGTGTACCCAAGGTCGGGTAGAAGACGTAGAATGGAGGTGAAGGTGCGGTAGTACTCGTCTACTGACATTCTCTCTGTCATCCTCAAAGCGTCAAGCTCTAGTCGTTTCTTGGTTTTGACGTGCTCTGGATAGTATTTGGATCGGAGGATGGCGGTGAAGGATTCCCTGTCGAAGGTGGGGTCGTTGGCATATTCATGCTTTACTAGCTTCCACCAATCCATGGCAGTGTATTTGAGGTAGTATGCTGCTACTTTTACTCGAACTTCAGCAGGAGCTTCGAAGGTTTCGAATGCTGTCTCCATTTCGGAGATGTAAGCTTCTAGCTTTGCTGGGTCACTCTCGCCTCGAAAGCAGGGAGGTCGGAGTTCAGCGACAGATTTTACCCAGTTCACATCTTTGGGTTGAGGGGGAGGGATTGGTCCCGCTTGAGTTTGTTGATTCTTCTGCGTTTGTTGTACGACGGTGATTACTTGAGGTAGCATTTGTGCTACCGTGGCTGCGATAATTTCAGCTGTCGTCTACGCGCCCGGTCCATCAGCGGCCCCTCCTCTGGGTCGGCCTGGACCTCGTCCTGACATCTGAACATTTTACATTTACATTAGGCATTGTGACAGGTGACCAACGGGTCTTGAATTTAAGCAATGGTATCATCCCTAAGGACGTTAAGGGTATCCGTTGTTACCAACGGTCATTCCTAGTTAGGTTTCTATTTTTCCATCATAAGACGGTTGTAATCCTAACTCGGTAATCCCTATGCTCAGTAATTCTGGACATCAGAGCGTAGTTACACTCTGATATCACTTTTTTGTAACACCCATACCGCTAATCCTATACTTACCGTCTAATCGTCCCGATTATCCTACTACTCACAACGGAAATATAATTACTACGGCGGGTGATACAACGCCGCTAACCTCCCATACGGCTAGCAAGGCTTACACTACATACGTAACGGTCTGATGTTAAGAAATACCGAGCTACTAACGTTACTTACCAAATACAAAATACCATTTACTCACAAGAGTTGATTACCGAGTATTCGAAAGTATATTCAATTACATCCCTTCTCGTAAGTTTACAAAAGTCATGAGTTTCAATAAACTACTCATCTATACCAATTCATAATTCCCACAATATCCAAAAGGGTGTACCCCATGATACTCCGGCTAATCAAAAGGGCCTATAGCCATGTACAACTTGGTACACCTTTCATAATCCACTAAGTACGCAAAAATAGATCATCTCGATCTCATCATAGTCTTCACCCTTCATGAGCACCTGTAAGATTAAAAACAGTGCCCCAAGGGGCTCAACAAAACGCTGCATATAAACTTCGCATATACTGCGTGCTAACTAGGGTACACCGACTAATTGGTCAACTATATATGCAGTTCATTCTAGACATGCATACATGCTTTTACATATACAGCACATTCATACACAATACAATACACACAACCGAAGGCAATACACAAGACAAACGTATATCAATACCATACACAATACTTACTTCTTCAATGGTTAGCCAGTTACCCATCCGGGTTAATCGGATGTTCTTTACCCTTTTACTCGTTACACATTACTTACACAATCATGCTCGTACAATGCTTACTACTTTCCCATACTTACTTACTCTTACTTACTTACTTATACTCATGTTAAGTCGGTATGACCTCCGGGCAGGGACTACACCGTCCCACCACCGAGCTTTAGGGTGGCTCACTAATCCAGGATGCTACCCATTTAAGGGGTTTGGGCCATGGAAAAGATTAAAGCCAGGATTTGGATCCAACCTCTTGTGTCTCCTCCTCCTCACGCGTGGCCGAAACTATATCGGACTTCTACTCATTCCAATTTACCAATTTCTTATGTTAGAATGGTTAGCTTGTTAGGAATCAGTCAGAAGTCCTATACTACATTACTTAGCCAATACAATACACAACAAGACACACACCACACACACACACACAACACACACACACCACACACACACACACACCACACACACACACAACACACACACCCACACACACACACACACACCACCACAACACACACCACACACAACACACACCACACACACACACACACCACCCACACACACACACACACACACACACACAACACACACACACACACACACCACACACACACACCACACACACACACACACACACACACACACCACACACACACCACACACACACCCACACAACACACACACACACACACACACACACCACACCACACACCCCACCCACACACACCACACCACACACCACACACCCCACACACACCACACACCCCACACCACACACACACACACAACACCACCCCACACACACACACACCCACCACCCACACACACACACCCCAACACACACCACACACACACACACCCCCACCCACCCACACACACCAACACCACACCACCCACACACCCCCCCCACACACACACCCAACACCCCCCCCACACAACACACACACACACCACCCACCACCACCACACCCCACCCCACACACACACCCACACCACACACACCCACACACCCACCCACACACACCCACACCCAACACACACACATACACACACACACACACACACACACACACACACACACTTCATTATCATCCATACATTTCATGAATTATACAAACTAGAGTTTAAGATAAATATTCAACAAGTCACAATATCATATGAGCACAAGTAAGCGCAATAAATCCGATTCGTGCATTTTATCTTATTTAGGTGATCAATTAGCACACAAACACACAATCAGAGTAGCCAAGGTAGCATACAGGGCATGAGAAGTTCATACCGTTCACCGTTGACCTTGAACTCACCGACTCCCTTCGGTGTTCGACTATTCAAATCCTATCACATACATAGAGTTGGGTGGTTAATTATTTATAATTAACCTTACTCATTACTTTCCTAATGTTTCTCGGTTTATACTTACTAACTCATTACTATTCAAATACATTTACTTAAGTTACTTACTTAGAATTATTTTCTAAGCTTGTTTATAGCCTTAATGACCATTAAACATCATTAATCAAGTCTTAATTATCTTATACTATCATTACCCATCAAGTCCCTACCTTAAAATGGCATTAAAATAGTTTCTGTGAAGACAATGGGGTGGTCCGGGTTTGTGTCTGGGTTTACAAACCCGGACCAATATGTTTGGTCAGTCTCGGGTATGATTTAGGGGTGGTCCGGGTTTAGGTCCTAGTTTACAAACCCGGACCACATGGTCTGAAATCTCTCGGGTGTAAAAATGGGGTGGTCCGGGTTTGTAAACCCGGACCACTCCTTCTGAAATATGTTCAGTGTTGTTTTATGCCTGGTCCGGCTTCTGTACCGGTATACAGACCCGGACCAGTTGCAGTAATGACATTTATGCTTGTTTTTTTTATTATGTTTCAACTCCAAACTTCTACCAACGTCTTCCTCAATCTTCCTACATATATCCTAGCATGTTTTGACACTAATTAAGCACTTAAAACTAACCTAATCCATCTCTATACAAATCTGTTACTTAACATATTTCACTGTCAGTTTTTCTCTTCTGTTACAGATTTTGTTTTTCAACAAATGCTACAGATTTTTCCTTTCTTCTTCCCACTAGCTAAATGATTCTCAATCTAGCATAACTTAGTTAAACACTTCTCATTACTCCATTTCTAGTCCTACTCAATTACACCTCTTCCTCATAAATACAAACCTAGGTGAAAATCTCATATTTTCTTCTGTGTACATCTCCCTGTTCTTTCCTGTCAAACAGCACTAAAGTCCACTAAATTCCTAACCAAAATTTGATAGAGTTTCCCTACATTTCTAAGTATTCTCACCACATAATTTTGCTCACTCAACACAGTTTAAAACCTGCTCAATATATACATTATTCCCACACAGAATTCTAACACTTACTACACACTTAATACTCACACTTAGTATTTTATTTACTTGTTTTCAAAAGCTTCAAACTACCAATACAGTCCACATTAATATACCCCATTTCTGCCCTACTGTTACAGCGGTCTAAGCAATATACTCATACATACATAAACATTAAAAATATGTACAGGGCACTTCATTACCTTAAGTTTCTTGATTCTTTTCCTTTCTCTCCTTCTCCTTTCTTGCTCATCTTTCCTTCTTTGTTCTTGTTTCTTTGTTTTCTTGATTTTATTTAGGCCAAGCTACAGCCACGTAACAAGGCACACACATACACAAAAGCTAGTAAAATTTCCAACGTAGTATTAAACCCTAACTTGTGTGAAACCACTTAAAACTATTAGGAAGTCTTACCTTGAGCTTCTAATAGAGTTTTGGATAGAAAAATGACAATGCTTCAGCTCTCAAGATGGAACACCAAAACCAGCTGAATGAGGGAACAATGGTGTTCACGTGAGTTTTTCATTTTTACAAGGAAAACTGGAAAAGAGAAGAGCTTTGGTCCCTTTCTTACCTTAGAACATGAAGAAGAAGGTGGAGCTTCAAATGGTCATCTTTAGGCTCCAAAAATGATTACACCCATGGAAATGAAGTTGGAGGTTTTCAAGTTTTGAAAGGTGGAAAACGATCTTCAAAGTGAGACGAATTCAATGGTATATTTTTTGTAGCATTTGGAGGTGATTTGGGGTTTCAAAGATGAGAAGGAAGTGAGCTGCTGTGAGGCTCTCTCTCAAATCGCCATTACTGGAGCAAAAAGAGGAAGAAGAAGAGTGCTGGGCAGAGAGAAAAAACGTGAGAGTACTGGTAAGGAGGAGAGAGGTAAGTATTTACTTTTTGCTTTATTTCATTTGTCTTTTGTGCATTAGGATAGTTAAAGAGGGAGTGTGGGCTACGCTAACAAAACGTGCCCAGTAACAAAATAACGGAACCGGCTGCCTAATTATAAGGGAGGGGTCACTTTCTGTTTTATTACATTTACACCCCATAACTTCCCAATTTTTGCACTATTCACTCTCGGGACCCATTTTCTGGAATTTTCTCGTTTAATTAATTTTATTGGTTCTAGTCCTTCATTAATGTTTAAAATGACTATTTGGTTGACCAAAATTATTACGAGTCTATTTGACCCGCTTAAAGTTGTGTTTTCCCGGTTTCCTCGAAAACGCGCTTTAAGGTTCATTTGTGTTCTTAATTCATTTTGAGGGTCCATTTTCTTCGAGAATTGTTCCCTAATATTTATTTAGGCCTAATTAAGCTTCTAAAATCTTCATTAGCCTAATTAATCACTATTTTTAATTTCGGGGTGTTTCACACACCCTAAAAACCACTCAAGTATAGTTAAAATGTCGAATGATGCATTTCAAGGTAGCAGAAACTAGGCTATAGAAGGCACAACTACTAGGCGTTTGTACCAGCCATAGCCACTGGTTAGCTACCATGGTCCCAGTCTACTGTTGGTTGCTTTCTGTGTATGATAAAGTGACTGCATGAAGTAATTTGGGGACTACAAATAGAGTTTCAGAAAGCTAAATGCTAGGATAGTTATTATCTCTATGACAGTTAATGCCACAGTGAAATATTCATATTTGTTTTTAATAGAAATTATTCATCTTACAGTTTAATAATAAACATTTTAAAGTTGAATTAGAAGTGCCTTAAAATTAAATAAAAGAATGTTTTGAAACTAATACATCCACATTAAAGAAATATGAAATTTTAAGTTTGTAACATACTCATGATAGATGTTATTAAAGAGCATGATGACAATATCATATTTTTCGTGTTTTCCTTTTCCTTTTTTATCCATAATTTATGTTCATCTCCACACATTTTAAAATCATGGGTCAATCGAATTTGGATGTGTCATTGTCCCCACCATGTTTTGTGGTTTGAACCAATCTCTAAATCATTATTTAACATATATACATCTTGTAATTTTATATTTATGTAAAAGTACTTTGAAGTTTTTTATAAGTAGAAGCCAATTTTAAATAAATATTTATAACTTCTTTTTAGTTACCTATTTCTTATTTTAACCTCTCAGTTATATACTCCCTCCGTCCTGAATTGACCGTCCTGTTTGCTTTATGGCACGTTTTTCCACTTCAATATTAAGCATATAAGATAAAATAATTTTATAAAACTAAATTTTGTAATATATAGTTTAACATGTAAGGAATCATATGTAAAACTTAAATTTTAAAAATTATTTTATCTTATATGTTAAAAATTGAAGTCAAACGACAAGTCCAAATAGTAAACAGGACGGTCAATTCAGGACGGAGGGAGTATTTAATAATTTTATTTTTACAATATAATAATTTGATACAAAATTTAATAAAATAAGTATAATCTTTTCTTATATGTTTACAAAGTATTTATGTTTTATTTAATACTACATAATTTCAACAATAAAATAATAATTAGATTGAACTTATGAATTATAATTAAAAAAATGAATAACAACATTGATACCTTCATTTTATAACAAGTAAGTCACCATGGTGAAATGGACCAACAAACAAATTTCAAATCGTTAAATAAACAACATAGATATATTAAACGCATCATTTTAATTAATGCAGCACTACTGCAGTGAAACAGTTGCAGCATCTCTGCCGCGGACTTTATGCTGGTGGTCATAATTGAGATTGACTCATATATCTGCGAAAAAAAATTGCACAGCATCCAAGAACAATAAAATGACAAATGTCACTTGATTATTGGCTTTCTATTTGACTGGGGCCCATCCTTCACTCACAGCATTAGATTAATTGTAACACAGGTATTCCTGCGTTTGGAATGAGCTCTGGATTAATGCCATTAGCGAACGCATCCTATGTCATTCTAAAATTTCCTAAACAAATCGACATTTGTTGCCCAACGGCTCTAATCTTTTTCTCATCCAACGTTCAAAATACGAAGATTCTTTTCAGTTGCCCTCCACCCTCGCTTTCTTCGGAGGGAGCTGAAGTAAAAAAGGAAAAAAAGAAAGAAAGAAAGGAAACTAGCCGTTATCACTGCATTTCGATTTGAACATCCCTTGGTCTTCAATTTCACCCCTCTCTCTTTCCGTCAATTCGTCGCTGCTAAACAGCTCTCTTCTGAAACTTCCACACAAACAGTCAGTCAAGTGTCAATTTCTTCTTCCCTTTCTTTGATCGATCGATCAAAAATCCATCCATGGCCGCTTCCACTAACAGGTCTCCTTCACCAATGTCAAGTAGGCCAACTCCGAACCCTAGCGTAATCTCATCTTCAAATTCAAGAAACCAGTCACAGAAGAGAAGTGCACGAGATGCTGACCATAGGAGAAGTTTCAGTGGTGGGAGTCCGTTCAAAAAACCTGCTGTTGTTCCACACGCGAATCCTTGGAGTTTTAGCTGCAAAACCCCGGCTAATTGTTCTGCAGGTATACCTCTCTTTAAAGTTTCCATTTTCTTTCAATTATTATCTGTACTGTTTGTTCTCTTTATGTCGATTTATGACTTTACATTCATCTCCTCTTCCCGGAAATCGGTCTTAAATTTTGTTTTCGGTGGAATTAAATATTCTTCTTGACTTCTGTGGTTGGTTTATGTGTTCAGATTTCAGTCGAAGTATCTCAATGGGAAGAGAAAACTCTGTTGGTTCCTTTCAGGACGACGAACACAAAGAGAACGAGAACATCCCAACTTTAAAATCATCCGGCAGAGCCCGTTCATCTTCTGTTCCAAAGAGCTCAAAGCACTTCATGTGCCCAACCATATCTGCAGTTTCAAAGGTCACACCTTCCCCTAAAAAGAAAGTGTTGGCGGAGAGGAAAGAATCGATCCGAACCTCTGCTTCTCTCTCTGATGGCAAGTTCCTCTTCTTCACCTCCAATTCCATGAGTTCTGGTGAGGTTAAAGGTAAGATGGAGACGGAGGAAGATCAGTATCGAATGCTTCGAAAATCTGATGATGAAATGTCGAATGTGACCACCGAGGATCTCAACAGAGAGCGCGGTGAGTTCAGCTCCCGGAAGGAGGAAAGTAAGACTCCTGCCACTGAGCCAAAGAAAAAGGTCAGATTTGATGACGATTTAGTGATACTCAGCCCTGATTTTGCTTTGCCCGTGTCTGGAATCCCACCTAATGATGATAATGCGACTAACAATGACAAAGGGAGTTTTCAATCGCCTTCTTTGATTGCCCCTCTTGATGCTGACCCTGCCATCTCTGCACCATATGACCCCGTAACCAATTATCTATCCCCACGACCCCAATTTCTTCGCTATAACCCTAACCCAAAAACCGAAGTACAACCAGCAGATAGTAGTTGCAGCTCTGAAACCGTTTCTGGTGATTCTGAGAGCACTGGAAATGATGAAACTCAGTCGGAAGTAATCTCAGCGGGCCCTGTAGATTCTTCATCTGTGGCGGTGGTTCCGCAAGCGGTTCAGGAACCTTTGGAGGAAAAGGTTGAACGTTGTGACTATTCTGCTCAAACAACTGCAGAAGTAAAGGTTGAACCTTGTGATAATTCTTTTCAAGAACCTGCGGAGGTGAACTTCGAACCTTGTATAATCTCTGCTCAAGAACCCACGGAGGTGAAGTTAGAGCCTCGTAAAAGCTCTGCTCAAGAACCCACGGAGGTAAAGGTCAAAACCTGTGAGGATTCTGTTGATTCCCGTCAGCATGTAAATAATTCTCCTGCTGCTGTCAAAGCGAGAGTTATTTCATCAAAGCCTCGGTTCTTCTCAGTCTCACGAGCAATCAGTTTGCTCTTGTTACTATCGTCGGTTGCTTTCTTATCTGTTACCTGGGTTAATCATCGTCTGGATGAAAGCAGTGGATTGACGCTGCCCCCATATCAGACATTGTCTGGGCTGTATCACAATCCACGACCACTTGGTGAGTTTGCAAGGCAGAGTTTTAATGGGCTTTTGCAGAATGCGAGGGAATGTTCTGTCCATTTTGTGAGCTATATGTCTGTAGTTCTCAGTCATACTGAAGTCGCCAAGTACAACCAACTTCAGTATACCAATCTGACTTCATTAGATGAAAAGTATCCAAATCATCTGATCAGTCAGACACGGGTAGATTTTCTGGATAACTTGCCAGTCTCCCAAGATGGAGGAGACTTTATTACACCATCTGGGGCCATTGGAGACAGTAATACTATTTTGGTAACGGAGGAGTCCAGCCGCAGCCGCAGCCTAGAGTATGAACAGCTTGCTGCTCCCACTTCTGAACTGCCAGCACTGGTGCAACCAACTGAGTGTGATGATTCAAAACTGAAAAAGAGCATTTCTTCCCCATCCTCTCTTTCTCCTGATCATGAACAGGAAGCTACAGAGCATTATATTGTTACGAATGATGGTTTGGAGCTGAATTATGTTGAAGTTGTTGAACAAACTAATTCTGAGACAGAAACTACGCATCTCAAGGTAGAGAAGGTCCAAGAAACGGATGGACCTGCTGCCTTTGTTCATCCAACAGAGCCTGTAAATGACTTTGAGGATTCACTTGCTGATGAGCAGACAACTTTCCTGATAGAAACCACGCAACTGGATGCCCAACAGATCCAAGAAACAGAGCCAGTAAACGACTTTGAGGATTCACTTGCTAATGAGCAAACAACTTTCCTGATGGAAACCACGCAACTGGAGACAGAACTGATGCAAGACACTACTGCAGCTGCTTATCTTCATACGAGAGAGTCGTTAGATGACATAATGGACCACACTGAGGATACCATCAGTGAGGAGGCGGTACATGGTGAAATGGAATATGATGTTGACAGCAATCTTGACACTGGAAACCAGGGAGTATTTAAAGCCACTGTTGAACACCTCCAATTTTTAATAACGCAGATTCATGTTGGAGTTCTTTTTGGCGTGCCTCTCCTGGCAGCTACATTTTTTATTTTTACCAAGTATGTGACGTCAAAGAACAAGGCATCCTCATCTTCTTTGAAGAAAGCTGCGTTTGAGAAATCAAAAATAGCTGAGAAGTCTGTCAAAGATGAACTGCCAATGTCTACCAAGGAGGAGCATCCTTCTACCAACTCTGGCAGGATTGATGAGGTTGTGGACATGAATGGTGAATCATACCCATCTGGAGAGATGAGCAGCTACCAAAAAAGCTCATTTTCTGACCACAGAAACAACAAAAGAGCAGCAGCTGTTGAGGAAGAAAGTGAAGTTGACAGCAAGGAGATCAAGAGGTCAGTGAAGAAGCACCAACAGAGTGGTAGGAACTTTAACAACTCCAGGCGTGAGTCGCTAGCCTCATCTTCATCAGAATTCTCTATTGCATCTGCTTCTTATGGAAGCTTCACAACCTACAGTATAAGGCCACGTAGACATGTAAGTTTCTTATATGTCAGAGCTCGTCATTTTTTTTGATATTTACATGGATTTTGCTTATTCAAATGCAATTTTCTGTAAATTGAGAATGTTACTTTGATTGGTGATGCAGGGAGACGACGAAGTTGTGACTCCTGTTAGACGATCAAGCCGAATCAGGAGCAAGGGTGGTTCTCCGTGATAGAAGCTCACAAGGGTGGTTCTCCGTGAATGTTGCTCGGTTTCCACGGTGGTTTTATTAGACATCTAGTGTGAGTTTAGAGTACTATCTTTTCTCTAGTTTGTATGACATCTGATTAGCTAATGACTTGACTTAGTTTGTATGGAATTTGTTCCATCAAATTTCTTTTGATGGGTTTGTTGTTGCAACTTTCTGTACTGTAGCTAGGATAATTAATCATCTCTGTTGATGGGAGTGATTCCCGTCCATCGCTTCCATATTGCGGTATTAATCTTAACCAAGAATTTGTGGCTCGTGATCTTCTTGATCTGTAACACCCAAAGATTTTACAGGTGTATCCTTTGTGTTCCTTGATTCGAATCTTGTGGCTGTCCGTCCCTATTTGAATATATAGATGTACCTCGGGATCTCACCAGGTGTTGGTACGTATTTGAATAT
This sequence comes from Limonium bicolor, assembly GCA_023374045.1. Classification (NCBI taxonomy): domain Eukaryota; kingdom Viridiplantae; phylum Streptophyta; class Magnoliopsida; order Caryophyllales; family Plumbaginaceae; genus Limonium; species Limonium bicolor. The sequence continues at coordinate 163,371,310 of CM041778.1, read as the reverse complement.
ATAGATGTACCTCGGGATCTCACCGGGTCTTGGCACGTGTATGTTTCTGAAGGTGATCTATGGGATTAGAAATGGCTTGGAGTCGGAGAGCAGGACACTACATAAATAACTTTGCTGGTGGAATTGCATTCTCAAGCGGTCTGTCTGCTTTTTGACTAATGATGCAGAATGCTATCAATCGTCATTTGGTGTCAGCGGTTAACGACTGGCTTAAAGGGGATTGGATTTGTCAATGTTTCCCATGTGTACAGAGCAGGACACTTAAGTGGCGGACAAGCTTGCTAATCTTACTTTTGATCTCCCAGGAGAAACTTATGGCCAATATTATTGACGACTTCGACTTCATGATTGAGAAAACAAAATAAATATTAGTCAGTTTAGCATTGAGATGTAAAAAGTTATTTTTTCCTATAAAAAATCCCTAATGTAGACGAAACAAACTGAAAACAGTATCTATTATGCGATAAGATACCCAATTTAGCATTGAGTTTTGCTGGTCTAAATATACCAACCACTGGAAGAATGAAAACCAATCTACTATAGTATATAAGCATGTTGAAAAAAAGAAGATTGGGTTTGTCTTCCTTCTGGGCGATACAAACAAAGATAATCAGCCGCTTTTTATACAATAAATGGCCTTTCCTGTTTTGCTACGTTTTGCTTAAATGTTCTTAATCGGATGATTTAAGGATCAACAAAATTCTCACTTTCATTAATTGATACATCAGGGGTAACATTCAGCAAATGACTCACCAACATTCCAAATCCAATCATTGTTTATTAGAACTCTATCAAACTTGCAATATGTCCTAGCATCAGGTACATGTTTGTTGAAACAAGTATTACAGGCTTAAAAGAAAAAAGGAAGTAACAAACCTATCCTCCCTCCCCCTTTGTGCTGCTTTCGTCCCCGACGTCCTGCTTTCCTTCCTCTGCGCCGTCGTGTTCCCCCTGTCTCCCTCCTTCTGAGCCGCCTCCCCTAGCCCCCCTCGTCGCCAGGCCGCCTCTGGTGGCTAGGCCTGGTGCGGTGCTTCCTCGTCCTATCCCTCCCCTGCTAGCTTGCTCTGGTAGCCTCGTTCGTCGGTCAGTCGCCTCCAGCCGGTGCCTCCTCTTTGCCCCCGCCTACCGTCCCCCGGAGTAGTGGTTTGCCTCGTCAGCCATCTCCCCCCTCTTCGAAGCGTTCTGCCAGTACCACCTCTTTGCCTTCGCCTCCTGTCCCCCAGAGAAGTGGTTTGCCTTTTCAGCCTTCTTCCCCCTATTCGAAGCATTCTACGGCTTCCCCGATTACTCTTCTGATGGCATCTGGTTCTTCCCTCCTCCACTCAGTGGACGCGCTGCCCTCCTCCATAGAGACTGGTGCCCTGGCTGCTTCCGCTGTTGCGCCGTCCACTGCGGCTGTTGCCCCTTCTGTTGCGCCTCCCGCGGCGGCTATGTCGCCCAGCGAGATAGACGTGGCTCTTGTACCTATGATGTCAACCTCGGATCTGGTCTATCAATCGGAGGCTACGATCCCGCCCTCGTATGTTGGTGGTCCGCCTGGCTGGATTGGGAAATATCTAAACCAAGCCTCTCCTAGTGCTTTCACAGCCCCGACTGTGATCCCGAGTCCCGAGTGTGCTGGGCTGACCGATTGTTTGGAGACTACTCTCGGCCCTAGTCTAGGATTGGAGGAAGATGGCAACTCCCCGATTGTCGTTATCGTGAACGATCCTTCATATTGTTCGGACCATGAGTTACACCTCGTGGTTGACCTTCAGGGGCCGTCCCCTCTCCCGGAGTCCTCTTTTCAGGCACCCGCCTTGAAGATTTCATCCTCTTCCTCTCAACTTGCTAGGTCCGCTACCCGGTTGCCGATCAAATTACAAGTGTTTGAGGCTATCAATCCGGCCCCCTCCAAGGCCACCTTCCCCGACGTCCGAGTCCCCTCTGCAAATAGTACATCTCTAGCAGGCCCTCCAGAGGATGTGATGTTACAGGAGTACCTAAACCAACTTGCTCCCTCTTCCTCGAAAGAGATGGATAAGGATTTTCCGCCCCTCCCCAAAGCCCCGGGTGCTTCAGGTAAGAAGATAGCTCTGGCTAGATGAACCCCTCGGCCTTACCCATCGAGTAAAACGACGTCAGGTAAGAACTCTAACCTTTCTTTCCTTGACACGCTTCTTGCTAGACAAAAGTCAAATTGTGACATGTCTTTACGTTTAGATGATAATGATATTTTAGACACTAATATCCCGTATGTTACAATTGAGTAAAATGATATATTGCCTGAGATTGACTACTAGAGAAATGCCCTTGTTGGTCATATTTGGGGGAAAAAATTTGATTTCAATATCGTTAAAGAATATGTGAAGAGGGCTTGGAATTTTGTAGCCACCCCCCAAATTCTCCTCCATGATGAGGGATGGTTCTTATTCCGCTTTGATAGTGAAGAGGACCTCCAACAAGTGCTAGAAAAAGGCCCCTGGCTCCTCTACTTATCCCCCTTGGTCCTAAAGAAATGGTCTCCTGAATTTTCTTTAAATCCAAAAGATCTCAATCGCATCCCTGTCTGGATTCAACTCTCTAGCCTCCACACTAACCTTAGGTCCTAATCCAGCCTTGCTAAGATTTGCACCGAGTTGGGTTCTCCTCTTTATACCGACCAAGCTATAACCTCCAAATCTAGAATCTCCTATGTTAGAATCTGGGTCTAAGTTTATTTCAATCTGGATCTTGTTAGAGAAATCGAGATCCGTGCCCCTAGTGGCACTAATTTCCAGAAGGTCGTCTATGAATGGGAACCTGTTTCTTGCTCCCTCTGTAGTCTCCTAGGACACTCTTCCACCCGTTGCCCAAAATCTGTTCGCTCTGGACCAAGTCATGCTCAGGGGTCTTTGTTAGGCCTCCCTAACCTTCCGGGGTAAGTCCCCATCCCCTCTTCTTTAGCCCAGGTTGCCCAAGTAGATAGGGAGACTCCTCGGCCAACCACAGTTCCCGGTTCCCAATCCCACCCCGCTGTTTCTCTATCCAGCCATCCTCCCCTATCTGGTCAGCCGTCTGTGGCTCCTTCGCCTAGTCTCGCCCAGGCCTCTGGCCCTCCCTCCCGCTCTAGTGCCTCTTGCTTTTCTTCCTCCGCCACCTCCTCTACTCCCCCGGTGAGCAGATGTCACCCTCCCTCAACCTCCTGCTCGACCCCAACATTGATAATGCCTGGTAAGTGGTTCTTTCTAATGGTAGGAACCCTAGTAAAACCCCTTGTAAGGCCCTGAATCCTATACCCGATGACCTCTTGCTCCTACTCACTAATACCTTTGATATTCTTGAGGAGAGCACTGCTCTTCCTACCCCCTCCCACAATACTCCATCTTTATGAATCTTGCAATATGGAATGTTAGGGGTTGCAATGATCAACCCAAACTCCTTGAGATCCAAAAGTTTGTGGCCAACAATAATCCGTGTGCGTTTGGCCTTCTCGAAACTCATGTTTCCTTCAACAACTACCCCTCTATTCTCGCTCGTTTCTTCCCCTCTTGGAGTGTTGTCCATAACTATGGTGCTCATCAGAGTGGCCGCATCTGGATTCTTTTTAATCCTTCCATCGTTACTCTCTCCCCATCCATTCCTCTGACCAAATCCTCACCTGCAAAGTGTCTATTTTGGGCTCGATGAACTTTACCTTATCTGTAGTCTACGGGAGGAACAACCAAGCTCTGAGATCCCAGCTTTGGGAAGATATTATAAAACTCAGCCAGAGCACCATTGGCCCCTGGGTAGTTATTGGGGATTTCAATAATATCCTCTATGCTCAAGATAGGCTTAGTAGTCACAACCCCCCTAGAGACTACCGAGACTTTGCTGACTGCGTCTCTAAGGCGGTCTTGTAAGACCTTCGCTTTTATGGGAGATTCTTCACCTGGTGGAATAATCATTCTGACCATGGCCGCGTTTTAGGGAAAATTGATCGAGTCTTAGTGAACGAAGAATGGCTCCTGGCGTTCCCCACCAGCTATGCTTCCTTCCTTCCTCCTCTGGTGTCGGATCATAGCCCCATGGTAATCTCCCTTCCAGCTCCAACCCATCGTAAGAGAAGCTTTAAGTTCCTCAACCTATGGACCAATGACCCCTCATTTCTCCCCCTTGTTCGAGACGCGTGGGATCTTGCCCCGAGTGGGAGCCACCTCTTCACTATCGTCCAAAGGCTTAAACATCTTAGAAAAGGGCTCATCCATCTTCATAAATCTGAATTTGGATCCCTCGGGGACAAAGGCCAAAGAATCAGAAATAAGCTTAGTGACATCCAAAGATGCTTGGACCTTGACCCTTGGAACCCAACCCTTATCTCTCAGGAAAAATCTCTTAGGCACAACCTCATTGTTAGGGACTCCAAGAGATTCTTTTCCTTCGCCAGCTCTCGAAAACCTGTTGGCTTAAATGGGCAGACTCTAATACTTCCTTTTTCCATAGAGCCATTAAGGCTAGGAGGAATAAAAACTCCATTACGTCCATTATAAACGAGCTTGGGGGACCCTTTAGACCCCTTCCGACATAGAAAACTGCCTGGTTGACCACTTCTGTCAATTTCTAGGCTCCAGGACTCCCCCGCAGTGCTCCTTGGCTAACCTTAACTTGGACAATGTCAGAACTTTTGACCGCTCTTCATGGACTCTTTTAACCCAGCCTATTGAGAGTAGTGACATTAGATCAGCCCTTTTCTCCATTGGGGACGATAAAGCCCCAGGCCCGGATGGCTACACAGCTAAATTCTTCAAAGCTGCCTGGGACGTTATTGGAGAGGACATTTGTGGAGCCATCAAAAGTTTCTTCCATAGTGGTCAGCTCCTTAAAGAAATTAATGCCACTCTTATCACCCTTATTCCCAAAACAGACAATGCCTTGTCCTCGGGGGACTATAGGCCCATCTCCTGTTGCAATACCCTGTATAAAATCATTAGCAAAATTATGGCTGATAGACTCAAAAGCGTCCTCCTTTTTCTTGTGAATCCCAGCCAAGGAGCCTTTATCAAAGGGCGCCTTATCTCTGATAACATCCAGCTCTGCTCGTGCCTTATGAAAAACTACCAAAGAGCCAACATTCCCCCCCCCCCGATGTACCATGAAAATGGACATTAGGAAGGCATTTAACACTATAGACTGGAATTTCCTCCGGGACACTCTCCTTCCTAAACTTCCCCCCTGAATTTAGTAACTGGATCATACAATGTGTCACCTCCACCTCCGTCTCGACCAACACAAATGGATCTCCTTCAACATCTTTCAAAGGGGAAAGAGGGTTGCGCCAAGGCGATCCCCTCTCCCCCTACCTCTTTGCGCTTATTATAGACATGCTATCTCGGTTGCTCGACCAGCTCCCTACCACCCCCAATTTCAGCTATCACCCATCATGCAAACCTCTTCGTATCACCCACCTCTTTTTTGCTGATGATGCCCTCTTATTCTGTAGAGGCGACCAAAACTCCATAACAACCATGCTCAACAAAGTCAAGCTCTTCTCTGAAGTCTCAGGTCTTATGCTTAACCCTTCCAAATCTGATATTTTTCTTGATGGGGTTAACCCCCCACTACGGATGCGCTAATTCATCTTACGGGATTTAAACTTGGCACATTTCCGTTCCGCTATCTAGGCATTCCTATCACTGCTAGAAAGCCTAAAGTAGCGGACTTTAACCCCCTTATTGACAGTTATCGTAAAATAATCACCTCTTGGGGAAGTAAATCCCTCTCTTTTGCAGGCCGAATCTCCCTCATCTAGAGTATTCTCTTTGGCGTTGTTGGCTTCTGGGCCTCATACATCACTATTCCTAAAAACGTCATCAAAAGAGTCACTAGCTGTTTTCGGTCTTTCCTTTGGTCGAGGGATGCTGACAGTAATGCCACCCCTCTAGTGGCCTGGAACGCCATCAAAAATACCAAGAAAAATGGTGGCCTAAGGTTGAAGGATATCCACAAAAGACCATCTCAGCCATCGCTCACGGCTCGAAGCGCCTTTGGATTCAATGGATCCATAAGCTCTTCTTACCGTATCCTAGCAGCATCTGGACAGCTAATGCTAAAAGTAATTATCCATGGACTTGGAAAGCTATCCTGCATGCCAAGGACTGGTGGATGAAGCAATGTGGCTCTCCTGATGATGCCATCTCTCTTTTCAGCTCCTACCCTCCCTGCCCTAGGGTTAGCTGGTTCTATAAGGACATTTCCACCCCTCCCCAGATCTTCCAATGGTACAATGTCTGCTGGAAAAATTGGTCTATCCCTAAAGCCAAATTTATTTTGTGGGTTACCCTGAAAGGTAGGCTTAAAACCTGTGATAAGCTCCAATCTTGGGGCATATGTCTTGCTAACAGATGTTGGCTCTGTGAGCGTGCTCAAGAGACAAGCAACCATCTCTTCTTCCAATGCAAGTACTCTTGTAGGGTCTGGTGGATGATCTACGACTGGCTAGGAATCCCTACTAATCGGAGAAGTCTTCGTAGCTGTGAAACCTGGATCCTTCGCTATTGCAAGAGGCACCGACCAATTGATTTGGTGAAAAAAGTAGCAGTAGCCAACGTTGTCTATCATATCTGGATTGAAAGGTGCAAGCGAGCCATGGCCAACCAAACCAGAGAGCCCAAGCTCATTATTGCTAACATCAAAACAACTACTAAAGCCACTATTTGGACTAAGATGAAACGTTCCAGCACAGACTTCGATTGGCTAGATAGGGTTCTCTGCTCCTAGGAGCGTCTATTTTTGACTTTGGGCGTACATGCTTATTTTGGTCAGCTTCATGCTGCTTTTGTTCTCTAGTTGATTTCAGGTGTACATGCTTATTTTGGTCAGCTATACACTGCTTTTGTTCACTAGCTAGGGTATTTATTGTACTAGCTCTATGTTGTTTTTGTTTCATTACTAGGGTGGACTTTTGTATATCCACCCCCTAGGAGAGATACACCCATTTGGTTATCAGATATATAGGTCTTCTATGTATCTAACACTATATTTTCTCCTTTTTGATACCTAGTGGCATATTGGTGGTTTTTAAAAATAATTGTTAAGCTTCTGATTTTTTTCCTATCGGTAAGTTAGAGTGACATTCTGTAAATTAGGACAAAATTTAATACAGTTTGTAGCATTTCAAAAGTATATATATTTCATGAATGAAGAAAAAGCTTAGTGGTATTCTATTAACTTTCCCAAAATAAAATAACAAGGTGTTTCAGAGCAACAATAATTTAACTGCACACTTTAATGGTTTGTTTGGTTAATAGATTATTGCTCAATAGTATTTAAATACAAAGTGACATAAATCATCTTATTTAGTGAATGTACATCCATATGTCTTTTAGACTATCTATATCCTTCATTGGTGTAACTCTCGAAACCTCCTCAAGACTCTTCATTTGTGCAACTGTCAAAAACCTTTGATGTTTGTGTTCCCACCTTAGTAATGGTTCACTCAAGGTTCGGTAAAAGAAGACATCTTGTACTATAAGGGCATGACATAAAATGCAAGAATGATAGAAAACATTGTGTATCTCCTTATCTTCTACTTTCTCTTCTTCTCTCAATTTTATAACAGGTTATCAGCACGCGGCAGACTTTATGACAAAGATAATGAGTCGCTTTCCCCATTACCATCTTTCAGATGATGGTTATTGTTTATCTACACTTCTATTTAAATCGTTATGGTTTATAAAGAATATGCGCTGCCAAAAAGTCTATACATTAGAGCTGTATCTGATGTATACCTTATCAACTGCAAAAAGGTAAGTAAGTTTTTTTTAATGAAAAGATCATATATTAAGATTTAGAGTACATACCTATGACTAACTAGAATCCAAGAAAACCCAAACAAAAATTCCTCTAAAAGTATGCTAATTGCCTAATTTGATACATAAAGGGAAACAGACAAAGCCCCCGGGGTCCATGTGCAACATTATCCATAAAGGAAGTTTCTTGAGCGAGCAAGCATTGATTGAACCAATTCTTGGCAGATATTGGTCACTGCAGCAATCTTGGATGCTTGAGATAACAATTAGTACAAAATGGTACTACCCATGTTTGCACTCCTAACCCCGAAGACAAGATAACATAAAACTAGTCAGACTTAAAACAAAAATATTACAAATCCACACCATAAGAGGTGCCACAACCATTCTTCCACTATCACCTCTACTAGGATGCAAGACGACAACAGATCCAAGATGCAGAGCCAATGAACTTCTTCTATACTTTGGTAGGGTGTCAAAATATGGAGCATATTAAAACATCTCCTGAGTGAATACCAACGAGAGCTCTAGTAGCGATCCACCGATGTTTGGGCGGTGGCCACACCTCGCAGCCACCCCCACTTTTTTTTTTGAGAATTAAGGCTTAAAGCCATTTTATTAAAATAAAGTGAGTGGCATATATCGGGCCTCATTAAAACCTCCCTAGGCAAAACCCGGGGGGAAAAGCCCAGGAAGGAAAAAGAGTACCTACCAACTCAAATTACAACTTAGTAATTTACCACTAATACAAGGCCAACCCAGCCCCAACACTCTAATGTACCCAGCCGTCCCGCCTCCCACAACCAAACAAATACCTCACACGAAAACCTTTGAAGAAAAAACTACTAAAAGAAAAAACCTAACCAATAGAAGGAACACACTGCTACCAAACTAATTCCATATGCCTAAACACACAGATATGTACCCTAATAAGTACATGCTCCAAAGGGGGCTACAGACCAGCCTAGGACAAGCGACCACCAACACCTTAAAAGCAAAATGAACAAACCACCACTAAAGTATAGCAGCCTATACTATTGCTCTCATCTAGGCCCCACAGATTTCACAAATGCGTTTAGATTTGGCTTATAATATTAACTTTGGTCTGGGTTGGGTTCGGCACATGACACCCTAACTGCCTTAATAATTTGATGCCTTCATTTCCTTCTGCATCAGGGTTGATGATTTTCCCATTTTCATCCCTTGCTGGGATCATATTCCTTGCATGAGTAGTTGGAGGGCCACTACAAACTAAATAGACAAAAAGATCTATCCCCTCCTTGTCAACTGATGAATTCTCTAAATATAGTGCCAATATTTCTAGGGCTAGAGACTGTCAAGGCGTTTCTTGGAAAAAATCATCGGGGATACAAAAGAACTCCCCCTCCTGCTCTGCATGGGACTGACGCACAGCTATTTCCGTTTTGTCTCCATCTGTGTCCCACCCGGTCACAATCACTAGGAGATGCCCCGACCAATTGACTAGAGAAATTATCTTCATATCTTGTTTTTCCCATCCCTAATAAAACTATCCGTATCCGCCTGATCAATAATAGTAATATCATCATTACTTTTTTTTCTTTCCTGAACATGGTCACCGAGGGGAGCCACCTCGCCCGTAATCTTGGAACTGCTGCCAAGGGAAACGCTGTGACCATCAGACTCACCGCCTCCTTCTTTTTGCGAGTGGTCAATATTGCTACCGTTTTGTTAATCATGGTTACGGGCATTCTCATCATGTGGAATTTGGACTATACTCTCAATAGGATCTGCATCTTTGTGAAAGGTCTTCCCGTCACCCACTTCAACTATAGCCACCAGGAAGCTATGACCCTCAACATTAACCGCAATTTTCCAATTTATCAATTGGAGGATCGATATTTCTATATGGATCCAAATTTCGGCATTCTCCATAAATTGGTTTTCTTCCTCTTCTATCTTAATGATGTCTCTTACTATTTGTGTAATTTTTCGCACATTAACCTTGTTTCAAGCATGGAGGGGAATTCCACGAATGGTGACCCAAGTCCTACGTTTTTCAACTTGGTCATCTATAACCCATGAACGAGCATCCAATTTTTCCCGTGTCTGGGTAACGACTTCCTTCGCCTCCTTAGATGTATTGAACAACATGAGAAATTTTCTCCTCGAAAGCACAAGAAACCCGGACAGGTTAGGCCATCGGCTAAGAAGGAACTCCATTGCTTCCCCTGGATTCTTCTCATCTTGGAGGGTAGTGACCGTACATTTGGGTAGACTAGCCTTCACCCTTCATTGGCTTTGATCTTTATTGAGAGCCTAGACTTCACGTTGCTATTCTCCTCTTTGGCCTGGAAAGATGCCTTTCTGGGTTGAGAATAACTCCGAGCAAGAGTATCTCTTCTCTCTCTTTCTCTATGTCCTTGGAACTCCATTCTCCCCCAGAGACTACACCCGTTTATGTTCCATCCTTTGATACCTTCAATTACCCTTTTGGCTTCCTCAACATGGTGAACATCAACAAAGGCACAAGCATTACAGTTCCACGGTATCCATTTTCTACTAATGTATAACCTACTCCACCGAGCAAACCTCCTCACTAACCTGCCCAGCTGGTACTCCGATACATCCTTATGAATGTTATCAATGAATATTGTAGCCATAGAGTTACCTTGTGAATTGCTTTTACCAAGACAGGGATCTGGAACATGTTCATACTTTGGCTTGTAAACACGCGGTTCACGCTTGCTAGATGTATCATGGTATCTCCCTCTTTAACTGCTAAGTTGTAGGTTCTTCCGTCTGATAGAACGGCTACCGCTTGTTCTCCGACCTCCCCTCCACGCTATAGATCCATCTCTCCCCTTCCACGGCCACCCCCACTAATTCCTATTTTCCTCTCCATACTCTTTCATTAGCCATGGATGACTCAGAACCAATCCAAAAAATTTCCAAGAACACTTGTAATATGGAACCATTTGAAATAATACTTAGAATGTGATCTCTGGCTCACCACAAGAAATTCATTCAAGAATGTGATCTCAGGCTGACCACCACCAAATGTTTCATGGACGGGCAATGATGTAGAGTTGGATGAAATCTCAAACGATGAGGAAGAATACATGGAGGATGATGATCCAAAGTGCCCTTCTATTGTAATTACCAAAGAATAGAAGAAGCAGTACATGTTACCATGGAATAATGCCATTATTGTCAAACTACTAGGAAAGAACTTACCAATGAATATACACCTTGACCAACTGAAGGGTAGATGGAAAACTAAGGGGAATTTTTCCATGGATGACCTCACAAACGGGTTCTTCAAAATTACCTTTGCAAATTTGGGTGATCGCTAGTACGTGCTCTCTGAAGAACCGTGGCCCATCAATTTAGACCTGGCAAAGGTGACCCAAACCAGAAAAATCGACCCGATCCTACCCGATCCGAACCCGAATTTAAACCGAATGATGTGACCCAAAATGTGACCCGAAAATCCAAACCGAACTAGACCAAAACCGAATCAAACCAAAGTTTGATATACCCGAATTGACCCGAACCGAATTGACCTGAACTGAATTCATCCGAACAAGATTCACCTAAACCACATATGAAACTAGACAAACTTCCATTATCCTTTTGTTTAAAATTAATATTAAAAATATTGTCATCTAATTTGATTATGTATAAACAATAAAACACACAAACTTTTCAATTAATAAATATACTAACCACGATTGATGTGTAGATGTTGAAGAATAAAGATTACAAAACTTACACCTTACTTAATAAAGATTACAATATCAAGCTTGGGAATGGCTTAAATGTGTATCTGTATATATCATCACATCACTACTTAGGTTTCTTATTAATACCACAAAAGAATAAAGATTACAAAACTTACATCTCATGTAAATATATCTATATGTATAATTAAATTAAATTAGGGGTAAATATTGACAAAATAAGAAGATAAAGGGACAAACCCTGTAAGGGAGCAATAAGCTACTAGATGACGCTTGCACGAGGCGCGCACAGGAGACGGTGATCAGTGGCACACACACAACATGAAGTCATGGACGCGAGGTGATGACATGCGCATAAGGACACATGCATAAGGTGGTGATGGATTGGCATAGGCGCGTGACACTCGCTCGAGATGACGGGCGTTGACGCAGGACACATACGGGATGTGATGGGTGCGGGATGACGGGAGGCACAGGCATAGCGTCGGGCGTAGGGGGGGATAAACTCGGCGTCGAGTGCCAAATATTGACCACTGATTCACCAAATTTTAAATTTATACTTGGTCGATACAATTAATAAAATTATAGTTAAAAATTAATATTGAAAATGTTGTCATCCAATTTGTTATGTATAACCAACCAATACACAATAGCAATCTTCATCACGAGTAACACTATATTAAGAGAATTTGGATCCAAATATGAAAATCAATAAAAGTTACAAAGGTTGCTTACATTTGTACTTCAAAATTTTTGTCAAGTAAGCATAACACGGTAAGTCACCCGAATTTGACCCATAACCCGGAAAAACCAAAAAATGTAGAGGCTAACCCGAACCAAAAGCACATGGACCCGAAAATCAACCAAACCGAAGTCACCCGAAGTTAATTTTAACCAGATAACCCGACCCGATTCGAACCGAACCAAATAGTGAATATCTGCAAATTGACCTGAAAAGAACCGAACCCGAACCGAGTGACCCAAATTTCCAGGTCTACTCATCATGGATCATTACCTTACAATCCGCAGATGGTGCCCTAATTTCAACCCCAATACAGAAGCCATCTCCAGTATTGAAGTGCTGGTTCGCTTCTCTGACCTTCCTAGTGAATAGTATAATAAAGAGTTCCTATCCATTCTAGGGGCCAAGATAGGTAAACTAAAGAAAGTAGACTTATCTCTAATTTTTGGGAAATTGCGGCTGGCCAGAGTGGCCATGGAAGTAGATCTTACGAAGACTCTTATCGCCAAATATAGATTTCACCGGTGAACTATGAAGATTGAATATGAGGGTCTTCATTTAGTTTATTTCTCTTGTGGATGCAATGGTCACAAGGATTCTGAATGTCCATTTCGGGATTTCGATCAACCAGTTAAACAGTAAGGAGTTTGGCTTATTCAAGAAACTAACTCTGTGGCCAGTAGTCTCATAACAGTTGATTATGGCGAGTGGATCATACCTAAAAGGCGAAATCTGGCAAGGTCTAGTTCTAAAATTAGTATGGATGCTCCGGATGATCAATAGAAACCTAATTTGGCAAGTTCTTGATTTAATATTATTGCTACGAATCCCAAATTGCTTCCTTCTAGGGTGAAAATCTCCTTCGGTCACCTGATGGAAACTCCAACAAACCTACTTCCCTGTCAATCAGGGTGCTCGATTGTCATGATCTTGCGCCTGCTGAAGATCCTGACCCTCCTCAACAATCTCTGGGAAATAAATCTAGATATTCGAATCGTATTCCTGCTTCCAGTGAATATGTTTCCCCACAATCCTCTGATCACTTGAAGAGGAACCTACCCGTAGTGAGTGGTACTTAAATTTTTCTCCAAACATCCTATAATTTATGAATATGAAGATTCTCTTTTAAAATGTCAAGGAAGCATTAAAACCAGGCTTTCATAGGGCCATGAAAGAATTTTTAAGATCTGAGCATCCTTCTATTGTTGCTATACTAGAGCCTAGGGTTAGTGGTACCGTAGCGCTGATTTACGAGAAGTTGAGATTTGATCATGTATTTTGGGAGGAAGCTCAGGGTTTCAGTAGAGGAATCTGGTTGTTGTGGAATAATTTTATGGATGTCCAAATTATCTCATCAAATAGACAATTCATCCACTGCCAAGTCAGGGATGCAAACAATCTATTCTTTCTCACTATAGTGTATGCTAACCCTAATCGTACTCCGAGGAATCAGCTTTGGCAAGATATTAACTTAATTTAAACCACCTACAACACCCCTTGGATTGGTGGTGATTTCAACATGACACTTTTTTTTGAGGGATAAAAAGAATTCTCTGGCTAGAAATTTCAGAATTGATCAAGAATTTATATACAGGTTTCATGGTAGGGCCTTGTAGAGATTGGGGCATCCGGGGTCCCTTTCACTTGGTCTACTGGTAATCATTGTGCCTTATTGAATAGAGTTCTGGGATTTGTTCAATGTTGAAATTCTTTTCCGGATGCTGCTGAGAACCTTCCTCGATTTTCTTCATACCATGGTCTTATCTCTTTGTACCTCAATGATAAGTGGTCTATGACTATTAGATATCAGCTATTAAAATTCTTGGCAGCCTAGTTCTCCCATCCAGAGTTTAGAAGCACGATGGTTCAAATTTGGAAGGTTGAATATGGTCTTAGTAAAGCTCGAGGGAGTTTGAGTACCTTTATGCACAAATGGAAAAGGAAAGTGTTTGGGCCTATTACTTCTAACAAAGACCTCATTTTGGCTCAGATAAAAGGAATTCAAAATGCTATGGATTTGAGAGGGGAGGTATGTCTCAGAATCTTAAGGTGTGGCTTCAAAAAGAAAAGGCCTTGTGGTTTCAAAAATCAAGGGACCAATGGATCCGGTTAGGGGATAGGAATTCTAACTACTTTCATACTAAGACCAGGCGCTAGAAAAACTAAAATTTTAAAGGTTTGGGATCTGATGGCTGTTGGGTTACCAAGGACAGTGAGTTATGCTCTCTTGTTTCATATCACTTTCACAAACTATTTGATTGCAATGATGAAAACCTTGTGCCGTTGGAAAGTTATGAATTTTCACCCCTATCTCTAGATGTTATTGAATCTCTATCTAAACCGGTCTCTAAGGAGGAAGCTGTCCTAGCCTTGCACAGTATGAAAGCTTATAAAGCTCCTAGGAAAGATGGTTTTCCGGCATGATTCTTTCAGCAGTTTTGGCAACAATTGGCTCGGATGTCTTTAATTTCATACAAAACTGGTTCTATGATTGCTCTGCTGATCCCGAGCTAAACCAAACTATCCTAGTTCTTATACCAAAGGTGGATCAGCCCACCATAATAGCCCGCTTCCAGCCCATCTCTTTTTGTTAGATGCAATAGTCTCAGTGGACAAGATCCAACTTCACTCTCGGTGGCCGATTTCCTGCTTTCCCAAGGACATGCATACTGAACTTGCAATGCGAAGTCCCTTGATCTTCCCTTCACTTACTCAGTTCCCCATATTTTAAGCCAACGGTTCCAGCGACTCTCTCACACTTCTTCCTACTCATCTCTCCCTATGAAACCTCAAAATCTCATCTTTGGTAAACCCAGTCTCCCTTGTTTACTATTTGTCACTCGGTACCAATATATGGATACGATTATGATCAACGGTTTGAGCTTGGTAATCATGAGATTTTTGGTAGCTCAGTTATTCTCGGTCATTCCAATCTATACAACTACACTAGCCCTAATCCTTCAAGGATATTGGACCGAATTTGGGGGCTTCCGCTTCACGGAGGTAGGCATGAACCTCTTCATCTTTGAATTCGACATAGTGGAGGGGATGTAAGAGATCCATATTAGAGGCCTTTGGACGATTAACAACAATCTCCTAGCAATTCAGAGCTTAGATCCATCAAAGTCGGTCACTCAACTGGAATTTAGCAAGATTCCTTTTTGGGTGAGCGTTTATGATGTTCCGCAACATCGCCACACCCTAGAATTCGTAAGAAGGTTTGTGAAGAAGATCAGACATTTTTTTAGTGCGATTGAGGACAGAGAGGCATCGGGCTTCCGGTTCTTACCCCCAAAAGTCTTAATCAACATTCAAATACCTATCATTCAAACTTTAACCAATGATAGTGGATGGTCAGTATTTCATGTTCCCTATTTCTTACGATAACATGCCGCTTATTTGCTCTATATGTGGTTATTCACCCACATGACTGCTGCATGTCCACACACTTGGCCCATGGAGGAGGAAGGTGCCCCCTTTGGAATGTGGTTATCTACATAAACCTTTTTTGCAAGGATAAGAGCAGAAGAGAAGGAGTTCACCGACCCGTGAAGTTCCCCGACTAAGGTGGGAAACAATCACATCTGGGATCCTGTCCTGCCAAACTCTCCAACTTGGATAATGAAACCAGTGGCCATGCAGGAGGGTTTTTAGGTGGATTCCTCAAATTGCCTGCATAAGAGAAAATTTGGTGAGGTTCTTTCAGAAGCTTCATGTGCTGAATATTGAGAGTTACAGCTCCCGAATGTACGAAGAAGGGGAAAAGGTAAGGCTACTACAACTGTGACCATGGCGAAATCGGCCCCAAATCAGAAGAAGTGTAAGGAGGGTGTCCAGAGGAATGGACAAGAGCAGGGAGAGTGATTAAATGGCAGGAATACAAGGCTGGACACTACCTTGGCATTCCGGAATTTTGATTTAGTGTCCTGTTTGTGTCCTTTTCTTAATTTTTTACGACTATGTAAATGCAGTTTTGAGTATTCAAAAAAGTTACAGACATAGCTTGAGTCAAAGACACATATTTCAGAAGGCTTAACAGAAGATGTATTCAGGTCTATCTACGT
Source organism: Limonium bicolor (assembly GCA_023374045.1). Classification (NCBI taxonomy): domain Eukaryota; kingdom Viridiplantae; phylum Streptophyta; class Magnoliopsida; order Caryophyllales; family Plumbaginaceae; genus Limonium; species Limonium bicolor. Next base: position 163,355,034 of record CM041778.1, on the reverse strand, counting down.
GAATTTAGGAAATCAGTTGGATTTTTTTATTTATTGATATTCTTAAAAAAGAAAATCTAGGAAGATTATCTTTATTTGACAAGTCTTTATTTTAGCTTAGTTTATTTAGTAAATATTATCTTTAGAGATATTAAATCTTAAAGATAAAAATACGATTTTTATTCCTTTTTACGCTTATAAGTATCCGAGCTGTGGATATTATAAGGTGGGGTTTTCGGTATGAGAACGGTTATGCGGAGAGAGTGTTATCACGTGAATCTGTTCTAGATTATGGTCTTGTAATTAAAAAAAAGGAATTGTGAGAGATCTTTGAATTACGTGTTTGCTCGACTGATATTATGTTCTCAAGGAGCTTGTGGGTGTATTGCTCTTCGATACATGTCAATGTGATGTGATTTCTACTTAAACATAATCTCACATATGTTTTCAATTTCATGTTCTTAGTGAGTCCGTTACTCAAGATCTAAGTTATCGATTCTCATTCAACTAAGGAACTTTCAGTGAAGGCTCACGTGAAATTATCTGTCTTCTGTCTCAATTCCAGCTCTCATTATATCTGTTCTTGGTGAGACTATAACACAATCACAAAGTTCTTTGTGAGTAACCGACTAAAAAAGAATAGAGTATGAACTTTCAATTGGTATTAGAGCAAGGTTCCCTTTCAATAGGTAAAGATAAATCTTCAAGGGAGGTCGAGATGAGTTCCTATAACGTCAAGGCTCCAAAGCTTATGAAGTTCAACTATGCCCGATGGTGTGAATAGATAAGTGATCAGCTCATGTCAATCTACTATGATTTGTGGACAGTTGTTGCTGAAGGAGACTTGGTTTCATAAGTGATTGAAGCGGGTGTTTCTAAACCGAAACCTAAAAAGGATTAGAATGACAATGATAAGAAATTACTGAGAAAAAATAAGCAGGCTCTATGAGTAATTGTCTCATCTTTGTCTGAGGGTGATCAACAAAAGGTACTTGGAATTCGCACCGCTAAAGAAGTCTGGAGTTTCCTCAAAACAGCTTATAAAGGAACTGATTCCATCAGAAAGGCTAAATGTAAACAATTTAGAAAGCAATTTGAAAATTTCAAGATGCAAGAGGGTGAGTCCATAACACAGACTTTGGAAAAGTTCGAGAAAATCCTTAGTGACATGAAAGACGTAGGTGTTACTTTAGAAAATCATGTCATTAATAAGAGATGTCTTGATAGTTTAGGCAAGGAATGGCTAAACAATACTACTCATTTGGAAGCTATGAAAGATTTGTCTAAACTGCCTCTAGAAGCGTTGAGTTCTGGACTAATGGTCTATAACAGAAAGTTGAAAGGAGAAACTTCTACCTCGTCATCACATGTCAATGATTTGGCCTTGAAAGCATATGATACTATAACAGAGTCAGAGGATGAGGATTTTGATGTTGATGAGGAAATCACTTCAATAGTAAATCAAATTTGGATGCTACTTGGTGGACAACGAGGCTCAAAATGACAACATGATCGGTACAAGTCAAAGAAAGAACAACTCATATGTTTTAAGTGTAACAAGCCCGGTCATATCATCAAGAATTGTCCTCTATAGCAGAAAGAAAATTGTTAGACGAGGTTAGAAAAACTCCCACACACAACGGCAGCAGCATGGGGATATGACATCTTAGTTACAGACTCAGAACCAGAGGAGAAAACTTAGTTATGTATGACGACAGTTGCTCATGAAGATGATGAAGTCAATAATGAGCACTTCATAAAGAAGAAGGATAACTGGAAGGACAAACTCTAAAAAGAAGAGATGCTTACTAAATTAACCACTACACTCTCTGAGATAAAAGTGTTGAAGCATCAGTATGTTGTAGAGATAAAAAAATTGAAGCTAAAGTGAGAGATTTGAGTAAGTCTTCGACTGAAAACAAAAACTGTGTCAAAGAGAGTCTGGATAAGCCAAGGATCAACTTTGTTAGTCCTTTGGTGACTAGAATTCTCAGTTTCCATGGTAGGCACAAGATAAAGTGAATTACCTTTTAGATCGTAACAAATCACTAAAATGGGAATGTGAAACTCTCTCAGGCATGTTAGCTGACGCAAATCGAACGTTAGAGCTTTAGACAACGACAAATCCCACTTGGTATACTGGAAAGGCAAATCTGAATCAGGTGTTGTTACATAACAACTCAGATAAGTACGGATTGAGATAGAAACCAGAGAAACCCACTCAGTCTAAGACGAGGAAGTTGAAGACTCAACCTGGACATTCTAAGTCAAGACTGAACTCGTGTCGGTACTACCATCAACTAGGATACAAGATAAGATGGTGTCCCAAACTGTTGAGTAAACAATTGCGTGACGGCCAAACAATATATTCTACACTAAAAGATGGGTTCCTATAAATCAGTCTAAGTGCGTGTCTACGTCGAAGGCCAAACAAGCTTGGATACCAAAGTCTAATCAGCATTATTAGACTCGTCAAGAAGGCATCTTACCTCTTTCAGATTTTTCATCATGTTCCCAATGACCCGTCCATGACACACCATTGCCCCCCACTTAAGTTTCTTTTTGATTCGGCAAAAGGGGGAAAGATGTCTTGAACATATGTTTATATGTATGTGTGTTTGTCTAAATCTATATGACTATGAAGAAAGATGCAACAATTCAGGGGGAACTTTCTTAGTTCCATGCACAAGCTTTTGAGCGATGACAATGGATGAATACACAAAATAATGAAGCAGCTACTAAGGGGGAACATACATGAGTTCAAGACTTAGAGTTTGCCCAATCAAAAAGGGAGAAATTATAAATGCAGTTTTTATTGTTCAAACAAGTTACTGACGCAACCTGAGTCACAGACACAGTTTCAGAAGGCTTAACGGAAGATGTCTTCAGGTCTATCTTCGTGAATTTAGGAAATCAGTTCAATTTTATTTTATTTATAGATTTTCTCATAAAGGAAAATCTAAGAAGATTATCTTTATTTGACACGTCTTTATTTTAGATTAGTTTGTTTAGTAAATATTATCTCTAAAGATATTAAATCTTCAAGATAAAAATAAAATTTATATTCCTCTATACGCTTATAAATATTCGAGTTGTGGATATTATTAGTTGAGGTTTTCAGTAGGAGAAAAACAGTTATGCGGAGAGAGTGTTATCACGTGAATCTATTTTAGATTATGGTCTTGTAATTTAAAAAGAGGAATTGTGAGAGATCTTTGAATTACATGTTTTCTCAACTGAGATTGTGTTCTCAAGGAGCGTGTGAGTATATTGCTCTTCAATACATGTCAATGTATGTGACATGATTTCTACTTAAACACAATCTCACCTCTGTTTTCAATTTCGTGTTCTTAGTGAGTCTGCTACTCATGATCTAAGTTCTTGATTCTCATTCAACTAAGGAACTTTCAGTGAAGGCTCACGTGAAATTATCTGTCTCAATTCCAGCTCTCGTTATGTCTGTTCTTGGGAAGACAGTAACACAATTACAAAGTTCTTCATGAGTTACTGACTCAAGAAGAACAAAGTATGAACTTTCAGACTACTAGCCGCAGTGTATGGTATTTGTCTTAGTAAGTCCTACGGTTGGTTAGTGTTTGTGTTGGCTCTGTCTTTATTAAGTGTCATTGGTGGAAATTTTGGTGTTTTTCGGGATAGTACGAGGTATGTTAATGGGGGACCGGATCGAAAGGTGGTAGCTCAGACTTATCACTGAGGGTGTTGTTGCTTCTTAATTGGATGGGGCCGAGCGCGGTGTTCCTATGGCGAGGAGGCGAGGAGTTGCTCACCGGAATAGTTACAAAGATGATCGGTGTGTTTTTGTTTGGTGGTGTTTTTCGTTTCAATTGAAACGATGGTTAGTCAAACATGTTTAGTCAAATTGATCACCTCTTCTAACCCTTTAACCCATATCCAAATCACTATTAGTTATATCAATGTACTTCAGACATACAACTTCTGTTCTTGCATACATATAAGTGATACCCAAATTAACTTCTTATAGTTTAGTGCACTATTGAATCTTAGCTAGGCTGCACAAACCAATTAGATTGTATTTTAAGATTTATAGTTAAAGGTTTATGATCTTAAAATCGATCAATAAATGCGGAATAAATAAAGCTAAAAACAAACAATCCATAAACCTAAAGATATTATAAACCGTTAAATTACTAAAGCATTATTACACTTCTAGTCAAATACTATATGTAACCAATGCCTAAATGTAACAAAGTTCATAGATGCAGCCAACAATTTATCAATTTCAAATGGCATCTTTCCAAATTTGCGTAAGTAAATAATTCAGGAGTGTGGATGTCATCATCTCTTCCTTTGCTCTCTTTCAGGGCCTGCTCTGAGGCGGGGCAGGGCAACCGTCCCAAAATTTGGGGCCTAATTTTTATACGTAATTTCTTGGCTACCGCTGGGTGTAGCCATCTTTGGCTACTTCGAGTGTTTTTTTTTAAAAAAATTTTGAGATGGAGCGCTAATGTATTTGTTTTTTTTATCATAAAACTTTAAGTTGTTATAACTTTTAATATGTAAGTCCAAAATGAAAAAATATTATATCATTGTTCATCTAAATTCAAGCTCTTCAAAATAAGACCAGTCATGGATATGTTTTGACAACTTTTTTTAAAAAATATTTTTACATGTATACGATGATACACTAAATTAATGATGTACATGTTTTTAATGAACATTTGTACAAGTTTTAGTGTGATGATGTACATGTTCAAATGTGAGAATGTACATATTCAATTATGAGAATGTATATGTTTTTATGAATATCTGTACATGTTTGTATGACCGTCTGTACAAGTGTTCTTCCTTATATGTACATGTTTTAATCTAAAGATGTCCATATTTAATTATTCGTACAGGTTTATATGACTATCTATATGTTTTTAATATGATGTACATGTTTTTACGTGATGATATACATGTTTTAATGAACATTTGTACAGGTTTGTATGACCATCTGTACAAGTTTATTTTATGTACTGTGAAAAAGTTGTCAAAATATATCCATGACTAGTCTTGTTTTGAAGAGGTTGAAATAAGATAAACAATGATATAATTTTTTTTCATTTTAGACTTATATATTAAAAATTACATCAATTTAAAGTTTTTGTAATAAAAAAAAATTAAAACAAAAAACAAAACAAAAGATAGCAGCGTCCGACGATTGCTGAAAGAATAAAAAAAAAAGAAGAAAGTTGCCCTCACGCGCCTGTATGTAGCCAACTGTGACTACAGTTGATTGTAGGCAAGACAGCCTCATTTTTATATAGAGTGAGTCTTGGCTACAAGTAAATGTAGCCAGTTGCCTACATCTACTCCTGCGCGGGCTCGTCGTCGTTTTTTTTAACACGCCGGTGCCCTTTGTTTTCATTTTTAATTTTTTTTTCTTTTTTATAATAAAACTTTAAATTGTTGTAACTTTTAATATATAAGTTCAAAATGAAAAAAAATTATATCATTGTTCATCTAAATTCAAGCTCTTTAAAACAAGACAAGTCATGAATATATTTTGACAACTTTAAAAAAAATTATTTTTATATGTATAGTGTACAGAACATAAAAGAAAACTTGTACAGATGGTCATACAAATCTGTACAAATGTTCATTAAAACATGTACATCCTCACGTAAAAACATGTACATCCTCGCATTAAAAACATGTAGATGGTCATATAAATCTGTACGAATAATTAAATATGTACATCCTTAGATTAAAACATGTACATATAAGGAAGAAAACATGTACAGATGGTCATACAAACATGTACATATGACCATACAAACATGTACAGATGTTCATTAAAGAACATGTACATTCTCACATTTGAACATGTACATCGTCACATTAAAACATGTACATCGTCACATTAAAACATGTACATTCTCACATTAAAATATGTACATACATCCTAACGTTAACATATCATGGTATACATGTAAAAATATTTTTTTTTACAAGTTGTCAAAACATATCTATGATTGGTCTTGTTTTGAAGAGCTCAGATTTAAATGAACAATGATATAATTTTTTTTCATTTTAGACTTATATAATAAAAGTTACAACAATTTTAAGTTTTTGTGATAAAGAAAAAAAAATTCAAAAAAAAAAATAGAAGTACAAACGATTCGATGTTGTGCTACCCTCCCCTCCCATTTCTTTTATTTTTATTTGACTAAAATATTTTCACATGTAGCCATCCTAGCTACATTCACTTGTAGGTAAGAATTTGCCTTTTATATATGTCATTGAGATTTATTTTGGGGCCTAATTTTTATATATGTCATTGAGATTTTATCATAAGAAAATTATATATTTTCAAATTTATTTTGAATGGAGTATCAAAATATTATGTTTTAAATACATTTAAACATTATAAACATCACCATTGTGAATGTGTAATTTAATTTAATAATTTTTTTATATTTACATAATTTAATTGATTAAGGGACATAACACCCTCTATAATTAGTAAATTCTTAATACTACTAGTATCAAAGAGAAAGAATCAATTTAGATTGCTGTAGTTGTTCGAAATACTAGAATTTATTGCGCTGTAAGTTCGGGGGAAAATATGAAGTGGTTTATTAAACGGCGTGGAGACCCTGGCTCTTACGCCAGGGTATAATATGGAGATGGACAAATGTTAATATGAGGTTGGCTAAATAAATGAAGAAATATAAAGAAAAACAAAAAATAGTAGAGGAAAAGAAAAAATAGGGAAAAATATCTGTGCTTGTGTACGAGAGTAAGTCTAGAATGCTGAATGTGACTTTATTAGGAGGAGAGAGAAAATAATATTTTTTTCAAAATGTTATAACTTACAAATTAAAAGTGTAAAATAAAAAAAAATTATCATTGTTCATCATTTTTATGTTCTTCAAACAAGATGCACCATGAATATGTTTTGGTAAACTTAAAATTTATATTTTTAGAATGAGTATATATTAGGTATTTTTAAAGTGAATCTTATTCATTAGCAAAATGAATCTTCTTAATAATAAAATGAATCTTATTCATTAGCAAAATGAATCTTAACCCAAACACTCTAAAGGCCACCATAGTAAAGTTAAAAACGTCGAAGATTTTTATGGTTTGTAGTGTAGGGTTTTAGGGTAACCGCAAACCCTAAAAAACTGTCGAGTCAATTAATAAAGTATAATACTAATGCCAAAAGATACCCTACCCCCCAAACACCCTCAAAACCACCCTATGCTAAAAACGTCGAAGGCGTTTTTATGGTTTGTACCCTAAACCCTAACCACAAAACCCTAAAAAACTGTCGAGTAGTGACGACAATATAAAGTGTAAACTAATACCAAAAAGATTACCCTACCTCCCCCCCCCCCCCCCCCCCAACACCCTAAAACCACCTCGCATAAGTTTGTGGTAGAATTAACTTTTACTAGTATTAAACAAAATATTGAATTTTCTTAAACATTTGATTCACCTTTAAAAAACCTTTGATTCACTTTTCTTAAAACTCTGGTTCAATTTTTTTTTAATTTTTCTATTCACTTTAGTTAAAACAATTTCTATTTACAAGAATCACTTTTAAACGTATGATTCACTTTATAAAAACCTCTGATTCATTTCTTTAACCTTTTAATCTATGCTTACGAGATTCACTTTTCTTGTTACTCCGATTCACTTTGTAACAACTTGTGATTTACTTTTTGACAACCTTTGATTCACTTTTCTAAACCCTCTCATTCACACCAGTCAAACTCAGAATCACTTTAGTTAAACAATCTCTGTTTATGAGATTCACTTTTTTAAACCTCTTATTCACTTTTAAGCAACTCTTTGATTCACTTTTTAACAACCTTGGATTCACTTTGTAACAACCGTTGATTCACTTTTCTTAAACTTAAGATTCACAACGAGTCTTAAAAAACATGTACATACAAAAAATGAAAAATAAAAAATTATCAAAACATACTCATGTTTGGTCTTATTTTGAAGAGCACGAAAAATGATGAACAATGATATAATTTTTTTATTTTTGTAATTATATATTATAAGTTATGACATTTTGAAGAAAAAAATTTCTCTCTCCTCACTCTCTCTCCTCCTGGTGTGTGCATGTCTACTCTTAACAAATCCTCTTTTTTTTTTTTCTTTATTTCTCTCCAATAGAATGTTGACATGTGGTAAAGTGATAAAAGACCAAAAGGGCCATCTCTATATTACAATGTGGAGACATCTCTAGGTTCGAATTCGCGTTATTAAAAGAGTGTTGCGTGATGCAGATGCGAATAACAATGTCAGCTAGAGTTACGCCTACGATTAAGTAAGATTGCAACTTGTAGCACTAATTAATACTCCTCCATTATATAAATTATAAGTGGTTTTTGCGGAGGGCAAATTTCCAGCAGCGATGTCTGAACTGCTTATAGAAAAAACTATTTTAAGAATTTTTTTGAAAACCGAAAAAACTATTTTAAGATAGTCACTAGCCTTTGTACCATGGGTACGTAGATCTGAAAGCCCTCAACTTGAAAGCAGCGTTCACGTATCATTGAGATCTGGAGTACTATTATATATTCTAATTTCTTGGCTATAACTAACTATACTTGTAAATTTATTCATTTAAAATTGTACATTTGGTGATGTATATCTGAATCAATGTATACAATGAATTCTGATATATCTGAATGTGTAGTCTGTTTGTGGACCTTATTGGATTTTGTTAGCTTTTGTCATCAATTATGTGTTAATTCCACAATTTCTCCTTTGTTTTATTCAAATAGTTACTTTTGAAACTATTTTGACAGATAACATTATCACACCCAATTTCTTCTATGCTTTATTCTCACAGTTGCATTTGAAAGCTGACCACTAACGAACTAAAAACTATACAATAAATTTATAATACATATACTTTTAGTCGATGCAAACTGTATCCAGTGGCGGACCCAAAATTTTAAATTAGGTGTGTCAAACTTATGAATTCAGATTTTTGAAGTTAACAATAAGCTTTTATATAATGTTATATTGAAGTTGTGATCATATTGACAATATAGATACTAGTTTTACATTGTCTATAGTAAAATAAATTTTAATTATATTCTTAAAAACATAAAAAAACATATTATTCTTAATCAAAGTTAGTAACGCATCATTCATGAACAATCTAGAAGAATAAATTTGGTTGACAAGTAGCAAATGTTAACCAACAAATTAAGTAATTTGCTTTAGGGCCTTTGTTGTTCTTAGAGATAAAAAAGGTGGAATGGTGGGGGAGTGCATAATAAATCAAGATTTGGAGAAAATAAACAATATTAGGTGAGAAAAGAAAGATACAATTAAAATATATAAGGACTAAAACAAAACTAAAAAATTTAAAAACAAAATAAAAATACACAAATGAAGAGTGATTTACAAAGTGAAATACAACTATTATTAAGTTCATTCTTTAGCCTTGAACTCAATTTATTTTACATATATTAGATGATATTTTGTAATGAAATAAACAAATTTCATTAACCATATTTGAACTCAACTCATATTTATCAACTCATGAGTGTCAAACCACCTAACTAAACATGATTAGTTATAGCATATAAATAAATTTTAGCTTTATTATGAATTATATGTGTGTCAGTTGACACACTACGCTCTACATTGGGTCTACCCCTGACTGTATCATAGAAAATGTGGCCACAGATAACTAAAAGTGGTGTAGCTAAGACTCTTTTGTATATATATTGGCTGCGTTCGGACACACATATATGTGGTATAAATGTGACATTTTTGAGTTTGGCATTTTTGACAAAAAATACTAAACCACCATCACCGAACACCAATTTTCAAAACAGCCACAAATATACCAGCACAAACCAACCACAAACCAACCAACAATTTATCCTGCAAATATAATGAATACCGTAAACAGAAGCGGAGCCAGAAAACTGTAATTAAGGGGGCGAAAATATTTTAATAATATTAATTAATTTATTAAAAATTAATTTTTAATAAATTAATTTAAATTTTCAATATTTATAATTAAATTTTAAAAATGATATTATATATTAAATTTGACACAAAATAAAATTAAAATTGAAATATATAGATTAATATATTATAAATTAGTTTATTTTCCCTTTTTTATTTTTAGTTTTTTTTATAAATATTGGTATACTAAATTATAAATTAATGAAAATAATACATAATAATAGTTTTAAACTAGTAGTATTTTTCTAAATTGTTTATTTAGATACGGATAAATAGTCTCTTAAAACTATTACTATCTATCAATTCTAATAAAATATTCTACAAGGAAAATATCGAACTAATAAAAATTACGATGTAAACTTTCAATTATATCAAAATTATTAGAGTACAAACTATTTGTAGTATGATTTAGAAATATCAATTATAAGTATTCAACTTGCTAAGTAATAATTAATTACAAAACTGTTTGTACAAACTATTATGGTTCGTCAGTATATAAAAGTTAGGGAAATTTCATGATATACCCCCGAGGTTTAAGCGAATTTCACGAGATACCCCGAGGTTTCATTTTCATTATGAGATACCCCCGAGGTTTCATTTTTTTTTACGATATACCCCTGAGGTATCATTTTCATTACGATATACCCCTGAGGTTTCAATTTTTTTACGAGATGCCCTTCAGTTCAGATTCTGATATATTATATTTTTCATATCCTAATTTTACCCTCGGACCAATATTTCCCGCAATAACCTCACGGGTTTATGGTCAAATTTTTAAAAAATTTAAAATACGAACAAAGTGCACATAAAAATTAAAGATCAAATAAAATTTTAATTCAATTTAAAAACATAAATAAAAGTATAAAAAATTAGAATCATAAAAAATTTAAAATAAATAGAAATGACTAAACAACAAAAAAATTTATTTAAAAAACTTATATTGTTACATAATTTAAAAAATATCATAGCGATGACTTAAAATCGTACTTTTTTTATAAAAATTATATTAAATAAAAGAAATCATTAAACAATTTTATTAAATATAGTATGAGTTTATTAACAAATATTATTTGATATCAATAATCACAGAGAAATGATCATATTTTATGGTTTGTACACTTTATTTTCTAATTTAAAATGATGATTTTTTCTATGTACTATATGAAACTGTTGTTTTTAATATTCTTCATATTATTGTTATACAGTTTTTATTTTTTAATAAATATCTAGGTAACTCCCTAGCAAGTTATGTTTATTTTTCAAAATAATTTAATATTAATTTTTAGCCATTTCTTTTTTTAAATTTTATGTTTTTTGTTTATTTAATTATATTCACTTTTTGATATTGATGTCAAAATTTAATTTTTTGAACATTTTATTTAAGTTTCAAATTCAAACAAAACTTTGACTATATATCCTTGAGGTTATTAGGGGGCATATGGTGCGAGGTAAAATGAGGATACAAACAATATAATATATCAGAATCTGACTGAGGGGCATCTCGTAAAAAAATTGAAACCTCAGGGGTATATCGTAATGAAAATGGTACCTCAGGGGTATATCGTAAAAAAAATGAAACCTCGGGGGTATCTCATAATGAAAATGAAACCTCGGGGGTATCTCGTAAAATTCGCTTAAACCTCGGGGGTATATTGTGAAATTTCCCTAAAAGTTATTATATGTTTTATACCGTGCTTAATAATTAAAGAATAATTTTATATGCGAATATACGTTATTTTTCATTTCTTGACATATCCAGTATTAAATTTAAATTTATGTTTTTGAATTTCATTAAATTATATTTAATTGAATAGAATATATTGTTTTAACTACAAATATATAAAATAAATATTTTATCAACAATTAAACAATATATAATAAAAAAATAATAAGTAATAGCTATATTATATATATATAATATATATTCGCTTACAGTCAATTATTTTATTATTATAAAAAATTGCTTTTTCATTTCAATGATATTATTTTTTTGATTAAAAATTAAAATATCTTAAATATTAATACATTTTAAATACTAATATATAATCCGTAAAATTTTATTTTTATATATAACATCTAATATATTTACTCTAAATATAATGGTTTTTTTAAAAAAAAATATGTAAAAAATTTATTTATAAATTAATATGTATACATATTATAAATTAATTGTCACTAAAATATTAATAAAGAATAATAACTATAAAGGTTATAATTGAATATCTACATATATTTTAACTTTATTAACAAAAAATTGTTTTAAAATGTAATATAAAATTTTTAATTGTAATAACGAAAACGGTAAACGCACCGCACAAAACTAACTTATCCAAAATAGACAGACGAAACCGCCGTCTGCCGAACACTAGTTTTCAAAATAGCCACAAAACAACCAACACAAAAAAACCAACAAAACTACCACAAAACAACCAACCAAAACAACCAGACCAAAACTACCAATAAAATTCACGCCGAACGCAGCCATTAACCCGTCGCACCGAGAACAGCACCCATTAAATAATTGTTTGACAGGTTGAGGCGATTTTATCGCTCCCTAGGCGATTCAGAGGCGATCTTCTTCGTTCTCGATTGATCTTTCAACGAGATTCTACCCAGTGAGAAGCATCTTCTCCAGGGTCTCTATCCTCTGGCCTCTTTTGGTCTTTCTTCTCGGGGTGCTAGGGCTTGGGCTGTCTTCAGTTTTCGGTTGAGCTTCTCTTCCACCCTTCGTCTCTGCCTGGTAGCCGGAATTTTTGGTGTTCTTCGCGTGGGGTTCCCTTAGCGATAGCAGATTGAAGTGTTCCTGTGGCAGCTGTGTGGTTTTGTTTCTGTAGTTGGCTCAATTTTTCTCGTTTTTCCAGATTGGGGTTCGATTGGGGCTGCTCTCTCAGCGTTGAGGTTTGGGTCCTGGGGTTTTTTCTGTCTGTCAGTGTGCACTGTGTTCCTCGCCGAATTGGGTTGGGTGTTTCTCAGGTTGTCCGGTGTTAGTTGATTGGGATAGTCTTGGGTGTGTTTGCAAGGTGGACCTAGCGGTTAGGGCTCTTCCTTCACGGATTGGAAGCCGTCTTTTGGACTGTTGCTTCCTAAATTTTCCTGGCTTGTGTGTTCTTGGATTTTAGGTTCTATTTTGCCCTCCCCGGGATGTATACTCGGGAGTAATTTTTCCCAATTCGGCTTGGGTGTAGGCGGGGCTTTCCCAGAGCCTTGGTCCTCTCTTGGTCTGGTGATTGAAGTGTCTTCTGGGTCGGATATTTGATGTTGAGTTTCTGATTCGGTGGTGCTCTTCTGGTGGGTGGTGTCTGGTCTGTTGGTTTCAGGGCTGGTTGTGCATTCGGCGCCAGATAGGTGGCCTCTCAGGGTTGTTGGTCAGTTAGTGGGAATTCAATTGTGTTTGTGCCTACTTTGGTGTGCTGGCAGTTCGGTTGATTGGTTTGGTCTGCCTCAAGCCTTTGGGGTCCTCCCAGCTTCCATTGTTTTGATGAGTTGCTTAACTCTAAACTGTAGGGGTTTAGGAAAATCTAAGGCAGTTTATTGGGTTAAGAGGTTGATCCTTAAACTTAACCCGGACATTATCTTCCTTAGTGAGACACATAAGTCCGATGTTGATATGGATTTCTTCTTTGGACATTTTCCATTATATCTTGGGATGGCGGTTTCTAGCAGGGGAAGGAGTGGTGGTCTTTGTCTTATGTGGAAAAGTTTCATAGGATGTTCGATGATTTCTCAATCTAGGCCTCATATGTCAGCCATTATAACACTCCCGGGTGAACTCCAATGGGTTTTCACGGGGTTTTATGGGTGGTCTAACTGGAATCTGAAGCATTTGTCTTGGAAGCTTCTCCGGCTGATTAGTAAGCAAGTCTGTTTACCCTGGGTGATAGCTGGAGATTTCAACCAGATTCTTCATGCCTCTGAGAAGATCGGGGGCAAAATCAGACAAGAATCGCACATGGCCCCGTTTAGGGATGCCATCAATGAGTGTGATCTCCATGACATCGGTTTTTTTGGAGAGAGCTCTACTTATACAAATTATCGGGACGGGGTGTTTCATTCCCATAGTAGATTGGATAGAGTCTTCTGCTCCTCTACGAGTCTCCAGGCCTTTCCCAATATATCTGTGGAACATCTTCCTCGTGAAGCTTCAGATCATTGTCCTCTATTTATCAGATTCTTTGGTAATCATAAAGTCCCGGCAAAAGTTTTCAGGTTCGAAAATGGATGGTGCTTGGACCCTAAGTGCGAAGAGATAGTTATTGATGTTTGGAGTAAAAATATTCCCAACATTACTACCTCTCTGGATTTGTGTGCTCGAAAGCTAAGTGAGTGGAAGGGGTGGTCTATTTCAAAGATTAAATGGAAGAATAACAACAAGAAGGAGCTAGGAAATATTTCTATCAGTGATAGCTCTTTGGGAGCTAGTAACAATAGAAAGAGACTCCTTTTGGAAATTGAGTTACTTTCATTCCGTGAGGAAATCTGGTGGAAACAACGATCGAGAGACAGGTGGATTAAAGAAGGAGATAAGAATACGGGTTATTTTCATGCGAGGGCTTCTTCTATCAAAAGAGATTTTTGGTCTTTTAGATTCTGGGAATATTATGCAATATTCATGGCAGAGGATTGAATATATTGCCAGAGATTATTTCCAAAATCTGTTTACTTCTTCCCATCCCCAGGCAGATAGAGATTTCCTGGATGCAGTGGAGGGTCGGCTCATTGCCAGATATACCTCTGAGCTCAATAGGCCTTATACCACAGAGGAAATCATTGCTGCAGTAAAACAATTAGGAGTTATCAAAGCTCCTGGCCCTAATGGATTCAATGGTAAATTCTATATTTCTTTTTGGCATATCATTGGGAATCAGATTATTGACGTGGTCATGCCCATTCTTAGAGGTCATCCTCTCCCTGACTCTTTGAACGACTACTTCATTACTCTTATCCCTAAGATGGTGGGAGCAACCGAGATTGATAAATTCAGACCGATTGCTCTTTGTAACTTCGTGTATAAGATTGCCTCCAAAACCCTGGCGAATAGGATTTAGCATATTCTTCCCCATCTCATCTCTCACAATCAATCAGGATTTGTGAAAGGAAGACTTATCACGGATAACATCATCCTAGCAGGCGAGCTTCAACACTTTCTAGAGAAAAATCAAGCTGTCAAGAATGGTTTCTTTGCTCTCAAGATTGACTTCAGTAAGGCGTATGACAGGTTAGAGTGGTCTTTTCTCCAAGATGTTCTCTTATCTATGAGATTCCCTTTGAATTGGATTACCCCTGTCATGAATTGTGTCCGCTCAGTCAGATGCTCTATCCTCATCAATGGCAAGCCAGGTAACACCTTTAGTCAGTCTAGAGGCATCAGACAAGGTGATCTTCTTTCCCCTTTCCTATTTATTTTGGCCCAGGAAGCTCTGTCCAGTTTCCTCAATAAGTCTGATATTTCTGGAGATTACCATGGGATTAAGCTCTCCCCTCTTTGCCTGTCTATCTCTCATCTAGCTTTTGCAGATGATCTTCTCCTGTTTGGTAAAGCCAATAGCACCAATATCACTCGCCTGAACCAAATTCTCAACAAATTTCTCATGGCTTCTGGTCACAAAATTAACCAGCTCAAATCTGAGCTGGTGTTTAGTAGAAGATTATCCCTCCCCATCAAAGATAACCTCTCCAGCTTACTGAATGTCCAAGAGGTCCCACACTTCTCCAAATATCTGGGTCTTCCCCTAAAGATAGGAAGGAGAAAAGTTGATCTTTTCACCTATCTTCTTGAGTCCGTCCACAAAAGGGTTTCTAGCTGGACCAAACCTATGGCCCATTCAGCTAGACCTATCATGGTGTCGAGTGTTCTCCAATATATCCCCAATTATACCATGTCCCTCTTTGCTCTTCCCAGGGGCATTATTTCAAAACTTAATGCAGCCTTCTCCTCTTTCTGGTGGAGTGGTAAGGTTGACAAAAAAGCCCTCCATTGGACTAAATGGTCCAAGGTTTGTGAGAGTGTGGACCAAGGTGGTCTTGGATTCAGAGAAGTGGAGAATTTTAACAAAGCTCTTTTGGTAAAACAGCTTTGGAGATTGCTCTCTAATCCGGGGTCTTTAGTTGCGCAAGTTATGAAGCATCTTTATTATCCTCATAACAATATTAGAGAGTGTTATCCTTTGGTTAAAGGTAGCACTATCTGGAAGTCCATTTCCTCGGTTGTGGATTTGCTTAGAGAAGGCTCTCGGTTTCCTTCTACCTTGGAGGATATGATTGTGTCCTCGCCGACTCAAGACATGGCTAGTATTACTCAGTGGATCTGGGTTCCTTCCAAAGATAAAAAGTTCTCGGTCAAATCAACTTATAACTTTCTAGTGAAGGCTTCAGGTGGGGAGAGCTCTTCCAACCCTTCCCATGTCTTCGGAAGGGTTGGAAAGAAGATCATTACTTCTATCTGTTGTCCTAGAGTCAAGCTCAATCTCTGGAAGTTCCTGGGTAATATTATCCCTTGTCAGGATAATCTGGCAAGACGAATTGGAGGTGATTCACATTGCTTCTTCTGTGGGGATAAGGATAATTTGGCTCATTGTTTTTTCCATTGTTGTGCAGTTAGCGACCTATGGAGGGGTTTGGTTGATGTTCATGGTGTTCCAAAAAATGTGGAGGGTATGTTAGACTGGTTTCTTCGGATGACCGAGGTGTGGAGTGTGAAGAAGCTATCGCTTATAGCTAATAAGCTCTGGGTCATCTATGCTTCGAGGAATAAAGTCAAGCATACTTCTGAGCTGTCATGGTGGAAAGAAGATGAGGTAAATAGCTCTTTTGTTGAGGCTTATATTTCGGTGATGAAGGCCTCTTCTCCCCTCTTCTCGCATAGGATGTGGCAGCCTCCGCCCATGGGTTATCTCAACATACTCACGAGTATGTTTTCTAGTCGGTATGGGGACCGGCTCATAGCCGGACTTATTCGGGATGACCTCGGTGAGCCCATTGCAGCTTTCAATCGAAGAATTTTTAGCACTAGTACAGTGCAGTATGCTGACATCAAGGCAAAAAGGATTGCTATGGAGCTTGCTATCTCGGTGGGTAGCCATAGCATTTGCATTGAGTCAGTTGAAAAGTATTTCGAGGATGTCCTCAATTGGGGCGAGATCAAAAGTGATAATCCTATTTGGGAAGACATCTCTTTGGTTAGGGGATTACTACCTAATTTTGCTAGTATTGTTAGGAGTAATTCCAATTTGTATGACAATTATCTGGTTAAGCTTATATGTAATTTGGGGAACCCCCTTCTCGAGAGCAATCGGTTTTGGGTGGGGGAGCATGTCCCCCCCAATATCTCTATGGCTTGTAAACTTGATATGGACCTAGCTTGACAAGGGGACCTTTACCCCTTGTAGCTAGTCGGTGTATTTCCGTTCTATTATATGGTTATATCAATTTTCATAAAAAAAAACCCGTCGCACCGGGAGTTCCATTGGTCGATACCTGAATCACGCTGTAATATTTTTTTTAATCAATGGCGCTATAACAACTATAATGATGAAGTTCATCAAGAATTATAGCCTCGGCAGCCAGTGCAAGAACAAATAATCATCTTTAGTAAAATAAAAACACCAAACCTAGACAGTTAAACAACATTAAAGAAAATAAGATTATGAATATTTCAAGGCAAGCACCACTCCTATTTAATTTGGGGGACTCCCTCATAATAGTGTTAGAATGTAACGAGTAAGAAAAAAAGACTGAATATTTCAACATTGATCAAACACCTCCTTAACCAAATGATCAGCTTAAGTAGAGTGGTAGGAGTCCCTCAGAATAGTGTAATTAGAATGTAACGAGTAAGAATTAGGGATGTCAATGGGTCAGCGGGTACTTATTTCACCCGGTCACCCGACCCGCTAAACTGGGTGAAAACCCCGCATAAAACGGGTGAAAAACGGGTGGAACGGGTGGGGGTGCGGATCGGGTGACGGGTGAACATTTTTCACCCATCACCCGACCCGCTCACCCGCATAGATTATATATATATATTATACTAAATTGTTACTTATTATTCATTCTCCTTCACTCACAATTTTTGTAACCCTAACTAGTAAACAAGGAACATTCATGCTCTGGGTGGCTGCGCCATTATTTATTCTCACCACTTTTGTAACCCTAACATACTTGCTCTGTGTAGTTTTTAATTATCTTCACTGAAGGTAATTACAACCCTAACTGGCAAACATGGAACAAAGATGCTCCGTGCCTCTATTTTCTTTCTTCACACTTGGTAATTTTGAAACCCTAACTGAAAAACAAATAATTTACATGCTCTGCGAAGTTTTTTATTCTCTTCACTTAAGGTAATTTTGCAATCCTAACAGGCGAACATTGAGCATACATGCTCTGCGCCTCTATTTTCTCTCTTCACTCATGGTAATTTTGCAACCACAATTGGCGAACATGGAACATACATGCTCTGTGCAATATTTCATTATTTTCTCTGAAGTAAATTTCGCAAACCCTAACCGGTGAAAATAGAACATACATGCTTTGCATCTCTATTTTCTTTCCACTCACAGTAATTTGCAAACCTAACTGGTGAACAAGGAAAAAGAAAAACAAACGGGTAAACGGGTTCACCCGCTTCACCCGCGGGTGACGGGTGAAACGGATGATGGGTGATACATAACGGGTGATGGGTCGGGTACGGGTGGAGCGGGTGAAGTCGGGTGACGGGTGCGGGTGATGGTCCACCCGACCCAAACCCGACCCATTGCCATCCCTAGTAAGAATGATGAGTGCCAAACGATTAGGACAAACATTTTATGTTCAAAAATTCTGCGTAGTGTATATCAAAGGAAAATTTAGTTTGTCAGAACCAGTCTTGCTACCCCCGATCCAGCAACGTTCTTTCCATTTTATTACAAAGCAAGGCTAGAAAGCCCCAAAGGGGCATAAAGCCATAACAATTCTATGATAAAGGACTAAACAAATCAAAAAAGTAACTCAAGCTTGAACGAAATACAACAAATATAGGAGAAAATCTGAAGAGATATTAAATCTTTTTAGAGGCTCAAAGCCAAACTTATCAAAAAAAATTAAATATTTTTAGAGAATGATAATGTTATGTGTATACGTTTGTAAATAAGAGATTATGTATTGATTGAATGATAAGTTACAAACTTTAGTCTCATTGACTATCAATACATATATACAACTTTTGTAACCGCACCCCTATTTATGAGCAATAAGATAAAACCAGATTCGGTAATATCTCAGAGAATCTAGAAATACAAAGCTGTTAAACAAACTAATAACAAACTAATCTAGTTACAAATCTGATGGTGGGCTTAATAATAAATGGGCTTATCTATTAGCCCCAATACCCCCCTCAAGCTATAGGTAAGGGTATGTTACCTAGGTTTGACTAATCACTGTGGTGCATACACATTTGTGGCAACTGCTTCTTATACCCGGTTTTTGGAAGAATCTTGGTCATCATATCCGCAAGTTAATTAGAAGTGTGAGTATAGACGATGTCCACAAGACCTTGTTGAATTTTGTTCCGCACAAAGTGGCAATCGATCTCTATGTGCTTTGTGCGCTCATGAAAAACAGGATTACAAGCTATGTAAATAGCTGATTGATTGTCACACTTGGCAGGTATAGGTGTCACATTACCTACGACAAGTTCGTGTAACAAACGAGTAAGCCAGGTTAATTCTACAGTAACACACCGTAAAGAACGATATTCCGCCTCGGCACTCGAAATAGAAATAGATCCCTGCTTTTTGGTTTTCTAAGAGATAGGGCTGTCTCCGAGGAAAATATAAAACCTAGATACTGAATTTCTCGTGTTAGGACAAGCTACCCAATCCGAATCACAATATGCTACAAGATCAAGGTTTTGACTATGAGTGAGAATGATTCCATAGTTGACTGTGCCCTTGATATAACTAAACGTATGCATGGCTGCATCCATATGTATATCGCTTGGATGTTGCATGAATTGGCTAAGGATTTGAACTGTGAAGCTGATGTCAGGTCTTGAGTTGGATAAGTGATTGATCTTTCCTACTAATCTTCTGTAAGTTGTAGGATCACGGAGAGGGGTACCATCTATGACAAGTAATTGTTTCCCTACCACCATTGGCCCTTTGGTGGCTCTCCTTTCATGACAATCAAACTCTTTCAATAGCTCCATGCAAAACTTTCTTTGAGAAAGAATCTATCCTTGTTTGGTGCGGATAAACTCTATCCCTAAGAAGTAGTGCAGACTTCCCAAGTATTTAATCTTGAAGTTGTCGTCTAGAAAGTGTTTTATTTCTTGTTGATTAGACCCAACAATCAACATGTCATCAACATAGACAGCAATGAAGATCTTCGCGTCTTTACTCTCTTTGTGAAACAGGGAGTAATCATTCTTAGGTTGTGCAAAGTTGAGAGTTTTGAGAAAATTTGCCAACTTAGAGAACCATTGTCTAGAAGCCTGTTTCAGCCCATATAATGATTTCTTCAAACGACATGCTTTGTTAGTTCCTGATACCTCAAGGCCTTGTGGCAACCTCATATAAACTTCTTCATCTAGATCCCCATGCAAGAAAGCATTGTTGACATCCAGTTGGTTGATTATCCAGCCTTCGTTAAGTGCAACAATGATAAGAGAACGGATCGGTATTAACTTAACTACGGGTTAAAAAAACCGTGATAATCCAACCCATGACATTGAGTGAATCCTTTGGCTACTAACCATGCTTTGTATCTTTCCAGTGTCCCATCAGACTTGAGTTTAACCTTGTAAACCCATTTGCATCCAACAAACTTTATTTCCACGTGGTCACGTGGCCACGTCCCATGTGTTGTTTTCCTCCAAAGCTTGTAATTCATTTTGCATGGCCATGCACCAATGCTCATTGACTACGACTGCGTTATAATCATGCGGTTCATGTATAACATGATCATCCCTGGTGTGAGTCCCTTTGGAAAGAAGGGCTATAGTCTGACCCGATGTTGTCTCTGTCAAACTATCACAATTCTGAAGGAGATTCTTATGCTTATCATGGCTATAAACTCTCTCATGCAGAATTTCCTGAAAAGGCGTGTCGCATATATAATCTGCCAAGTAACTTGGTTTGTGGCTCACCCTACTAGAACGTCGTAAGTCAGTCTGTGCAACATCTTGATCAATGATATGTTCCTCTCCTGTAACATGCCCTTATCATATGTTATTTTCTTCATCTAAGAGAATTAGAAGTTGATAATTATTTTCAGCCTTGTCGTCTGGAATGGTGAGCTGGTTTAATTGCATCTCAGTGAAAGGAAAATTCTGAACATGAAACTTCACATCCCTGCAGATGTCAACTATTCGAGTGCTCAAACTCATGATTTTATGCCCTTTATTTCTAGAATTCTCTCCTAGATACACACTAGCTTCTCTCCTTGGTTTAAATTTTTCTCACTTTGGAGCAACAAATGTTTTGTAGCACAAGCATCCAAAGGGTTTGATCTCTTCGTATGTGGGTTTAACATTGAATTAGCTCTCAAACGGTGTCTTACAATGCAAAGCCTTTGTAGGAATTCTGTTTATCAAGAAGGTCGCAAATAATATGTATTCTCCCCAATAAACCTAGGGAACATGTGACTGAAAATACACTGCTCTTGTTGTTTCTAAGAGATACTTGTGTTTTCTTTCAACAACAGCATTTTGTTGAGGCGTGTATGAACAAGAACTTTGATGTATCATCCCTTCTTGTGCATAAAACCTCTTTTCTTCATTTGAACTTTCAAGCTCTTTGGCATTATCCGTTCTAACCACCTTTACTTTTGTCACAAATTGTCGCTCCACCATCCTGATAAAATTCACAATAGCTTCCCAAGCATTCCCCTTTTTCTTTATGAGAGTAACCCAAGTCGTGCGGGTAAAATCATCAACAAAGCAAACGAAATATTTATAGCCATTATAATTGTCGGTGTTGAACGGTCCCCAAACATCTATGTGTATAATCTCAAATGATTTCATTGTTTTGCTAAACGAACTCGTGAACGGTAGTCGCTGAGCTCTAGACTTATAACAAACATCGCAAGCATAATTGGAAGAAAATTCTGCTTCTTTTATTAAACCGAGCTTTACAAGTTTCCGAAAGGGGACGTGCCCAAGCCTAACATGAATTTCTTTAGCTCTTGAACTTTTCCCTTTTACATTTGTAAACCCAGAATTATTACAGCTCACTCTGGCCCACACATCGGCTGCACCCGCATTCAAGACATAGAGATTGTCCTGGCCCAGCCCGAACTGATGCTCAACCTGATTTGTGGTACGGTCCTGTACAAAAAAATCCGTGTTCATAAAAATCAGAATGCAATTCAGTTGCTTAACAATATTCTTCACATAGATGAGATTAAACATGAAATTAGGGATATACAACACTTCCTTCAACCATAATTTGTCCCCGATTTTGACGTCTCTGACTAGATTGCATTCTGTGGACTTCCGTCTGGTAAGATCACTATCCTCTCGCTGTCAAGCTTTCTCCAATTTTCAAACAGATTTCCAGCTCCCGAAATATGGTCAGTAGCATAGGAATCGATTATCCATTTTCCCTTAAACTGATTATTTGTGTAATTACTCATGAGGCAAAGCTTATTACTGAAACAAAAGGGTCGATTACTTGAGAAATTGTAGTAATCAATTTCTTCCGTCTTTGTTTCCGTGTTTGCGCTCTAAATCATCTGAGCAATTTTTTGTAACTGTCAGGGAGTTTGTCCATCTCCTTGCTCGATCTCTGCAGTGTCACCTTGCTCTGTGATTTTTGCTGTGTTTGCGAAGCCCCACTTCTTACAGGCTAACTCCTTGTCTCGACCATGAAATTGGTAGCACTCTGCCGTGTGCCCCATTCTCTCGCAATGGGTGCAACTTTGGCATTGATAGCACACTTCATAGCTATGCCCGGGTTTTTGGTAGTGGGAGCAGGTAACTTTCTTCTTCTCAAACTTTCTGCTAGGGTTTCTGGAATTTTCATCAACTGTGGTTGTGGCTTGACTGTAAAACGACATGGGCTCGTCTTTTATTTGTTCTCTTCCTCTTTGCTCCTCTTCCTGAACAATCAACGAGTAAGCTTTCTCCAAGCTTGGCGTATTCTACATTGCCAAAATTTGGCCCCTAATTGATAAATACTTTCAATTTAACCCCATCAAGAAGTGTATAAGTTTACCCTCATCTGCCTACTTTCTGATTGAACCTCTGACTGTGCAGCTACACCCTGTGCAACCACACTTTGGCAAGGGTCGAGCTAAGTCCAACTCTCCCCAAATCTTTTTAAGTTTCGTGTAATATTCACTTATACTGTCTTCTCCTTGGCTGATCTCTATTAGTTCACGTTTCAGGTTGTGAACAATGGCCAAATTGTTGTGCTCGAATCTTCCACACAGGGAACCCCACAACTCTTTCAGATCATCACAGAAACGGACACTTTGAGCGATGGTTAGATCTAACACCATCTTCAACCAGGAAAGAACAAGGGAGTTAGATTTTTCTCGGGCACCATAGCGTATCTCATCCTTTTCACTTGGCTTTGTAACCTTCCCTGTCACAAAACAAAACTTATTTTTTGCCTTCATTGCTGTGATCATATCCCACTTCCACCCCAAGAATCCCGTACCATTAAACTTTGGTACATGACTCAAGCCGAGGTCACTAGTAGGAAAACACCCTATGGCGGCGGTTCAAAACCGCTGAAACGGGTGCCACCGCGGTAGGTGAGACACCTATTGCAGCGGTTGTAGAACCGCTGAGGTAGGTGATCTATTGCAATGGTTCTTTAAACAACCGCCGCGGTAGACAGCCGATAAAGTCATGATATAATGACATCTATCGTGGTGGTTCATACCTTACAACCATCGAGATAGAGCCTGGGTTGGTCCCCGGGTCGGTCCAATGCAGAAAGTATTCTGGAACCGACCGACCCGGATCCTGGGTCGGTCCCAAGGTCGGTCAATTCCAAAATACTTTCTGCAATGGACCAACCCGGACGCTGGGTCGGTCCCAAGGTCGGTCGAGGCTATTGCGGTGGTTGTTAACAACAACCGCTGCAATAGGTTGTTATCAGATAGCCTTAGCAGGGTCTATTGCAGCGGTTGTTGTTAAGAACCGCTGTAATAGGGTTTTTTTTCCATTCCACCCTACAATTGTACCAAACACACCCAAAAATCAATCAAACCTGTTAAAATTTAACAATTAACAATGCCACCACAGTGGGGCAGTAGATCGACCATTACGCCATTTAAATGGCCACCAAACCCATCAACGGGCAATAATGCACTTTCACTTACAAATATAAGCAATTTAATCAAACATCAACAAAATCATTACACAAACCACAATTGTTCCGTTAGAATTTCAAAAACATCCTACTCAATCCTATCTAACACTAAAAGCAACCTACATTAACACTCATGTATTCTGCCCATTCCTCGAGCATCTCGGTTATATGTCCTTTACCGTACTCACCAGCTACCAATTCTTCAAAAGCCTTGAAATTAACAAAAAAAGAATTATGATTAGTTGCTAAAAACTTTGAGTTGAAGAATCAATGTTAAAAAGTATATACAAAACCAAAATATTTTGAGAATGCTACTTACCTTGTCTAGAGACTTCTCTGGCAAGAGTGTCGATGCCGCTACCAAGTCACTCATAAACCGCATGACAAAGTAGCCACATTCTGAACCTCCTGGCTGCTGTGGACACTGCACATTCATATACGTATATATATATATATTCAAAATCGATTTAACTTAAATTATAATACTGTTCCTATTTCAAAACTAATGAACAAATTACAAAATTTGAATAAGGACTACAAAAATACCTTGACTACATTAATTCCACTTAATGTTCTTAATTCTCGTTCCCCGGATTTGTGTTAATACAACTTGAAAGGTACTAGAATTCATACACACGGATAAAGTAAAAGTTATCAACCAAATGATTAAGAAATAACTAAAAATTGTTAATTAATCAAGTTAAGTAATTCACCTCAGCAACATGTTACATATAAATGGCTTCTTGGGATAGACAGAGCAAAGACCAGTGTCGGTTGTTCATGGATTGCAACCCAAGCAGAACTTAATTCAATCAAATACATAATACAAGTATCATAATTTTTAAATTAACTTAATATTTGATAAAATTCTTAACCTTGATGAAGTGGTAGCAGTATGTAAGATTTATCAGCACATGCACATGCATGTATCATTGTTGACAAGTACTGGACCAAAGCTTTGGGGTCAGATCCCATATTAGCTTCAGAGCAGTAGTCAGGTCATAAGAACTCAAAACTACTATTATCATACACTTGGACCGCCTTGTCATCAACATACCCGCACAATATAAAGAAACCAATAGTAGTGATTTAATTTTCAAATATACAGAGTAAAATGTGTACAAGGTATGCTAGTTACTCACATGCAAGCCGATTTGAGAATCGACACACTCAACCAATCCTTCGTGAATAACTCCACAAAATCACTAAGGTAGATTTCAAATCTATGAGCGCCTTCATATTGAAAAAGATTCGGTCTTGGTTCCACTGTAACCGAATCTCTTGTCGGCGGCATTATCAACAGTGTGGAGTGTAATATTTTCAGCTTGGGGGGTAAGACATTTAGAACCGCCGATTCCAGCAAATTTGATCTCATCATAACTCTAGTGATGGATGCCATCGAAGGATTAGCTGGTGAAACAACAACTCTCTTTCCTTTTGCCTTATCACAATTTGATTGAATGTGTTCCTGATATATTAAATTAATAAGTATACGTTTCTACCCTAGGATATGTTTAAGAATAAGTTTTTTCGTGTTCTTACCTGCTACTCCCCAAGATTAATCAATCTAATTGGCCACTGTACTGTCCTGGATTGCACTTGACAAAGGGTGGACATGTCTGCACTGGGCACCGGTAGCTGAACATCCCTATACACTGGTGTGTAATCATCAACAAGCACCCGAGCATGGTACTCTCGGGGCGCTTCATTCCTCACGGTGTCACCAAGATTGGGTCATTGACATCAATGACATTACTACTAAAGGAAATTTCTGATACGAGACCTTTTCCTTTGCTGGAGTCTTCTGCCGCCGCCATGCTTGTGAAGACCAAAGAATGCTAGAATCAAAACTGAGGTCTTGATACCATAATAGATTTGTATGTGTATACGTTTGTAAATAAGAGATTATGTATTGATTGAATGATAATGTTAAGTTGCAGACTTTAGTCACATTGACTATCAATACATTTATACAACTCTTAGTAACTGCACCCCTATCTATGAGCAATAAGATAAAACCAAATTCGGTAATATCTCAAAGAATCTAGAAACACAAAGCTGTTAAACAAAATAATAACAAAACTAATCTAGTTACAAATCTGATGGTGGGCTTAATAGAAAAGGGGCTTATCTACTAGCCCCAATAATTTCTTCTAAGTAAAGATTCTCTTCTTTGTTAGGGATGTATTATAATTGTTCGCATAGAGCACAAATTCGAAGTATATATAGATGTTAAGACGTGCGTATCGCCAACAAAAATGACTTTCTACTGTAAATTAAAAGAAGTTAGATTATAGAGAGATATGAGAGACAACTGATATTCTTAATCCAATATGAGTATACAAGACTTTTATCTATAGAGGATATAATACATAGGGAAACCCTAATTACATAAGTAAAATATTTATATATAAGGTCATAGATATATCTATTCAGAACACTTTCTTATTTTATTTTTGTAGGGCATTTGCGGTTGCTTTTACAAGTCACATATTGAGGAATATGTACCAGTATGTGGTAGAGATTGCAAACGGCTTATTTGATGTATTAAAAGCCAAGAAATAATCCTAGAAAGTAATAAATCAACAGACCGTCGTGTTGCAAAAATCCCAGTCACAATAGTATAGCAATTAAGAAGCAACCAGGTATCAATCCACGGGATTTGAGGTAAATAAGTCTAGCCTTAGGCAATGGGTAACTAAAGAGGGGTTGTTTTTGTTTTGGGATTTAAATAAATAAC
Organism: Limonium bicolor; assembly: GCA_023374045.1. NCBI lineage: Eukaryota > Viridiplantae > Streptophyta > Magnoliopsida > Caryophyllales > Plumbaginaceae > Limonium > Limonium bicolor. The sequence continues at coordinate 163,328,046 of CM041778.1, read as the reverse complement.
AAGAACGAGATAATTAAAATAACAGATAGGAAAATAAATAACAGATAAAGTGATAGATGATATGGATGAGCAGGACTCTGGGTTCAGGTTAAAACCGTTTGATCAATTATGTCTACTGGTTAATTAAAGACAGATTGGCAAAATTCCTAATATTTTCTTAAGAGCTAAATCATAGTCTCAGAAGAACTCGTTTACCAGAAATGCGGGGTCTAGTATAGACTCGAGCAGAAACATATGTAAACGGATTAAGTACGAGGAATAATAATTTGCGTCTGTAGGAATAATTAATTAATCCAATCAATAATTCCACAGATATACAGATTAATTTAACCGAACTATTTATCACCTGGTCGGATCAAAATAGATTTAGTAAAGCAGTTCAATAAACTCATGACATTTATTAAAAAGCGCAAGAATAACATTAATCGTAACAATCCGTAATTAATTAAAACCAGAAAATATAAATTACATAATTAAAACAAACTGAAATAAACCATCCCCAGAGTAAATCCTCTAAACCGACATAATAAATAAATTGAAAGAATGAGAAATCATCTTATCTGACATCCTGATATTGCCTTGTTATTTGGACTGATAATATATCGGTTTATAGGTTGGAAAATGGGTGTGAATGGAAAATTGATGAATGGATGATGAATGTGAGTGAGGTGCTGTACGGGTGGTGATGTTGTAAATGAAATGGAATGGAGGATTACTATGTGTGAGATGGAGTGGGATGGAATTGTGTACGGTGAGGGGATGAAGGTGTAGTCGTGTAGTAGTAGTGTTGTACACTACGTACTGGTTTGGGATAGTAATAATCTGTTCTATTTATAGAACTTGCAAATGTGCAATCGACAGAATGGTGATGGATGAAATGATGGTGCTTAATGATTTAATAATGAATGTGATTATGTGGGTTGGTTGGAAAGAAGGGAAATAATTAACGTGGATGAGTGCTAGAGGAATAATAGGCTGGAATGGAATAAGTATGGGGTGGCTGTTAATCGTGAGATAATATATGTTAACATATTTCTTTTCATCACGATCGCGCTGCAGAATTTGTCTCTGTGTGACGTCCGTGTTTGTGTCCGCGTTGGTGTCCACAAGCGGACGTGACTCAAAGAGGCTGTCCGCGTTGGTGTCCGCGTGCGGACGTTAGTGTCCTGGTGAGATCTATTCTTGTTCGCATTTCTGTCCGCGTGCGGACGTGAGTGTAGAGAGGAGGAAACTCGATCTTGAGATGTCCGCGAATGTGTCCGTGTCTGCCCATCCGGACGCATATCCAGACATGTGTAAATTTTCCTCTTTTTATTCCAAAAGCTCTAAACTCCTTACTAATCACGTCCTAAGCCAAAATAACATGAAAACAAGAAGGTAAATGCATAAATCTAAGTAAAAGATATGGAAAACAAGGGTTTAAAGCACTCAAAAGATAGATCAATAATCAGTGCATCAGAGATATTTAGTTTAACAAATTCATGCTATTTCTTTGCCTATTCCCGAAAATGACATTTGGAGGCTCTAAAATCGATACATAACTTAAAGGCTCCGGCACACTAGTTTCAGTGTCATGTTTTATAATTTGTCCTGATGTCCTTCGTTCAATTGTTGATGTTTGCCTAGGTGCTTTGATTCTGAGTAAGAGTTTGGCTCCTAGTGTCATTGAAGAAGTGGTTAAGTCTTTTTTATGCACATAAGTGTTTAAGTCTTTTTTTATGCACATAAGTGGTTAAGTCTTATTCCTTCCTATTCAAAATATCTGTCATTTTAGAGATGAATCTAGACATATTTAAGTCCAGATTCATCTCTAAAATGACAAATATTTTGTATAAAAGAGAGTATTAGAGAAAAAAAAATTCTTCTAAATGGAGATTGTAAACTAACATTCGCAAGTTAAACTACTTTATTGATGGGAACTTTCAGAAGATAGCTTGAAAGGTTTTGGTATTGGTGATCAACTTATTCAATTGTTTGATGGTATGTGTTACCACACCTTCTCATCATAGTGCTACACCCAGTAACTCAGGTTAACTTGAATGCGATTAAAAATGTAAACGGAATGACAACGATATCAAATTTTAACGTATTAACAGTTAACCGGTCTACGGTAAACCGTACCACGAACACCCCTATTCTCAACAATGATGGAAAATGCTATATATGGTTTCCCCTTTCTATGTATGCATGAAATTCTTTAGGAACCTTCAAGCAATCAAGCTTGTTTGCATCTAGGGTGAAACTTGAAACTAACACCATTCCTTGATTTTTCTTTTGCTGAGCTTTCATAAAAAAAGGAATGATGCTAGTTTCAAGTTTCACCCTAGATGCAAAAAATTTAACCTCTTCGATATTGTGATAGTGGCCTAGTTGACTGAGTAGTGCAGGCATGTCTGTCTCCATGATGATGGGGTGAGTGTTGGTAATCTACTGGTGTGACATTGTGTTGCATGGTTTGTGCGGTTGTAGGTCCATGATGGTAGGGAAGTTTCACTCCTACGACTATAGGGCTTTGAACAATCCTGGAGTTTTCTTAGCACAACAAACATTAGTAACTAGAAAGCATGGAAGAGGGTGATTCAAGGGGACTGATTTTAAGGATGGGTTGGGGTGTTGTGCATCGTGGAGAATACAAGATTGGTGTAGTGTGCCTGTAAAGTATGGTGAGGCAGTGGCGGATGCAGAAGGGCCAGGGCACACACATGCCTCAATACTTTTGAAAATTAGTTATCATGTTGTCTTTAAAATTTTATGTAATAATTTTTTTAAAATAGTGTCCTAAATTTTTTTACCCTAGACAGTTCGATCGTGGGTTATCCTAGAATTGCACCAAGTTTTTTTGAGGCCAAACCAATTATCCTATGTCTAAAGATTGCAAAAGATGTTGAGATTAAGAGTCTCTTGGTGCTCTCCGAGTCCATTTGATAGGTTGGACATAAATGCAGCGAGTAGCTAAAGTGGGGGCCCATTTTATTATTGGAATGTGGTGTCGATGTTAGGGACTAGGTACTCAAGGTCCCACTACTTCTACCCGTGGGGATTGAGTCAAGGGGCAGGCCCGACCCAGATATACCATCGGTGGAATGAAGATCTCAATACCCTCCCAAACCCTGCTCAACCTATGGACCGTGCACCGACATGTTTTAATGTCCTGTGCAATATCAAGAAATAATTATCAGCAAAAAGGAAAGAGATTAATCTCGAAGTGTAGAACCGACACAAACCAAAGTGTAGATTAATCCCGCATTGCACCCTGCTTGGACCCCACTTGGTACTGGGCTGGTCCCTTCTCTTGGTTTAGGCTGACATAGTCCAATTCTACAGTACTGGCCCGGTCCCTTCTCCGTGACACAGTCCATTTTTACTCGGGTATCCATTAGATAGTAGTGCATTACCCAAGGCTGAACTCTGGCTTTGATACCATGTTAGAAATATTGTGGGGGGAGAATTGGCCCAATGAAGAGAATTATATAAATACCCATATAGACTAGTAAGGTCCAACAACCCACGAGGTTCCATCCTAAAACCAATTGGAATTACTAGATATATAATTTTTCAATGTGGGACTCACAATTGTTCTTCAACACAAAAAGGTAAAATACCCCAAACCTAAATATGGTAATTAAACATCAATTTATGATGTAATAAGGATAAAACATGCCTTAGAAACATTGGTAGACAATTTAAACTAAAGAAAACACTATAAAGTCAATTTAAGCAAATACTTGCTCTAGACTTGGTGTAACCTTGATTAGGACCCAAAGGTCATTCCTATACCTTATTAACATGATAATGAACATGTTAAATCAATTACCAAAGAAAAACAAGCTCAAAAACAAGTTAAAACACAAATTGTGCTTTAAGACTTCTTAAAGCACATTTTTGAAAAATTGTCTTAGAAATGAGTTTTAAGTGGCTAGTTGACCAAGATTATACCTTAATCAACATGTGTACTACTTATTATCACATTAGGAAGCCTAAAAAAATGAGAAATCAAAAATTTCACAAATTTGTGCACTAATTATGAATATTACCCAAATAGTGCCCACAATAAGTCAAATGACTTCTTAATTGGTCAATGGTCAAACCACTCCCTAAAATATCAAGGGGCACGGTTTTATATGGTGAGTCATCACCTTTATCTGCAAGCCTTAGTATAAAATAAGAGGAAATGGGGGGGGGGGGGAAGAAACTATTCATCACTTTTGACAAAAGTAACAAATATCTCACTTTGCCTTCCTCCACCCTCTCTCTACTCTCTTCTTATTCCTTCTCCCCAGAATTTTTCTTCATTCTCTTATGTTCCAAACCATGGAATCTACAACAACATGGCTTCTTCATCTTCTTTTGCTTGCTAAATCCAACACAAAAGTCCAAATCCAAAACAAAACAGATATTTGTGCTAGTTGAGTCAATGACTTCAAAGTGATCTTTTCAAAACTACAAAAACTGAAGTTGGACTCCATTTAAGGAGCTCCATTTGAAGAGGAAAATCATATTCAAGAGCTAGTATGTGCTCTCTTTGGTTTAAGGTAAGAAAAGCTTAAGAAAAATCATGTTTCTTCCATTTTTGTACTTGGCTGAAAATTGCCATTTGAAGTGCCTTGTTTTACTCCTTGAATTAGCTTTGATTCAATCTTCAAAATAATAAAGGAGGTCTTGCCTTGATTCTTTATCAAAGTCCATTCCAAATTCCTAAGGTAAACACTCATTTTAGTGCACTAAGCACTCCTTTGTAACCTAAGGATGATTCCATGAGTCTAGGTATGATACTTAGTACTCATTATACCTATTTGAATGTTGATTAGAAGTTTAGCAAGAGAGGAACCTCCTTGGCCAATTTTCAATCAAGAAAACCAAGAGGAAGATAATGAGAGAAAGGCTTAAAATCATAAGGTAAATTACTTGCCTTAATGTAGTTTAATACCTTAAGGAATGGTGGCTATAATTGATACAAATGAAGCCTAGGGCTTACATTATAAATATGGGTTATGTTAACTTTGGAAAGAATTTGAACAAGCTTATGAACTTATAACTAAAGAGCTAATGGTATATGAGTTAGAAGAACAATCATAAGAGGAAGCATAAGAGCTTTTATGTATGCCATGGGAATATTGTTGAGTGCAGGTGGCTAAGAGAAATTCAGTGTTTAAATTATGTCATTTAAGGGCCTAAGATCCATGTCATTTAAGAGCCACTAGTACAAATAAGTCCTATTTCGGCAGTTGTTTTGGGCCTATTTTGGCGGTTCTAAACAGCCAAAATGGGGTGCGCCGAGATAGGTGTGCGACCCTATCTCAGCGGTTGAAAAACCGCCGAAATAGGTAGTCTATTTCGGCGGTTGTTAGCTAAGAACCGCCAAAATAGGTGCGGTTTAGAACGAAAAAAACAACCTATTTCGGCGGTTCCTGGCTAACAACCACCGAACTAGGTCTATTTTTAAAAAAACACCTATTTCGGCGGTTCCTAGCTAACAACCGCCGAAATAGGTCTATTTTTTTAAAAAAACACCTATTTCGGCGGTTCCTAGCTAACAACCGCCGAAATAGGTCTATTTTTTTTAAAAAAATCGATACTATTGCCCCGTCTTCAACCTCTCGCTCACGAGATGCAGTAGTTCCAGTGATTCATATGAGGCGCAGGCACAAGATGATAATGAAAGAGGCAAGAGCATGTATGCTCCTTGTTCGCCTTGTAAATTACCGTGATTCAAGAGATTACAAGCGTAGAGAATGAATAGAGGCGCAGAGCATGAATAGAGGCGCAGTTAGGGTTTCAAAAATTACCGTGAGGGCGCAGAGCATGTTCGAGTCCTTGTTCGCCAGTTAGGGTTGCAAAATTGACATGAGGCGTAGAGCATGTTGTTGCTCGCCAGTTAGGGTTACAAAATGTGTGAGCATGTATGTTCCTAGTTTTCCTGAGAGAAAAATATAAGTTTGAGTATATTACCGATTTCGGAATGAACAGATTCAACCCTGTCTTCAATCTGGTGAGTGAGATTCAGCAATTCGAGGAGCAGACACAAGAAGAGAATGAAGGAGGACACGCAGAAGGTTGCGAAATTATAGTGCGTGAAGAGAATTAAGAGAGAGGGAGAAGTGAAAGGCCGGAAAAAGAATTTGGAGGGGCGGGAATTCGAAAAATTAACGAAAAAAACCGGGAATGCGAAAATGGAACAGGAAAATTGACCTATTTTGGCGGTTCCTAGCTAACAACCGCCGAAATAGGTGTCATTGTTTAGACACAGAATTTTCAGTGACCCTATTTCGGCGGTTCCTAGCTAACAACCGCCGAAATAGGTGTCTTTTTTTGGCACAAATTTTTCAGGGCCCTGGGCGCTGAAATAGGCCTTTTTGTACTAGTGAGCCTTAGTGCTATGCAATTTAAGATTAATGCAAAGTATTGTGGATTGATGTATGTGAGTACAAATGGTGTTTAGAGAAAATCCACTAAGGATTTAGTTAACTTGTATTGATTAGAGGAGAAAAACTATGCATATGGGCATGATAATATACTAGAGACGCTATGGCAAAATTTAAGTGGAAACCAAGTGTTTTTGGTTGTAGTTGTGAGTTTTATGACCTAAGTTGTACTAGGAATCATTAAAGGAGGTTTAGGTAGAAATGACTAAACTAAAGTGTTCTTGAGGATTAGAATGTCCTAGAGTTGTCTAGGAGGAATTAGAGGTTAGGTGGGTGTATTAAACACACCAAAATCATGGTATGAGGAATGTTAAGAATTGTGCAAAAATCTGTAGGAAATGATGTATAATGTCTTGTGATGATTTAGATATGAATTGGAGAATATAACCTTGAGAGTTTTGGGTAGCTTGTGTAAAGGGGATAAAGATGACTAGTAGTGAATTAGTAAGTGTATAACTTATATGGTAATGAGTGGACTTGGATGATGAAAAAGGAAATGTCTAAGAATTATTTAGCATGGTCAAGGTGAATGAGGAAAGAATGTTAAGTGTTAAGAGTATGACTAGGGATGCATATGTATTTGCAAGTTTGAAAAGGATGAGTAGCAATTAGCAAACGTAAAGGAAAGGAAATTGTGTAAGGAGATGCAATGAGACTAAGTCTAGTATAACTAGGTTGGTAAACAAGGAGTTATGAAGTTAGAATTGAAGAGATGAGGTTAACACACTCTAGGAAGAGTTGTGAAAAGAATTGGTAAGTAGTACCACTTGGGATGAGGTTAGAAATGTGTTATAAGGAAGTAATGTAAGAATGTTCAAGGTTTTAAGTGTAAACAAATTACAATATTTGAGTGAATGTGTAATGGAGTTGTAACCAAAGGATGAGAGGGTTTAAGGGGCTAAAATGATGTTAGAACATGTTGGGATACATGTGGAGAGATCATAAGAAGATTGGACAAAAGAACAAGTGGAGAATAAAGTTCAAAACTATAAAATTTAACAGTTTAATGTATGGTCCGGGACTTGGTCCTTGGATACTGTCCCAGACCAGCACTAAAAACTTGCCGAAAGTGTATTTCAGGAGTGGTCTGGGACCTAGGATAGGTACCAAGACTTGGACCACCCCTTATTTAGAGCCGAGAACCAATACAGGCATTTGTCCAGGACTATATGTCCGGACCATGTCCCGGACCAGTACAATTTGTACATAAAATGGTTGTTTTAAGAGGGGAATGAAGGGGGCTTGTTAGGTAATGTTATTATATGATTGTTAGGGGATGTTTGGTGACATTTTATGGTCATTAAGGGTGTGAACAGGTGTGAGGAATAATGAGAAGTAAACAACATAAGTGGTTAAGTTTGAACTACAATGACTTAGTGGTGTTTAGTTGGAAATCATTAGTGATGATATGGGTTAGGTTAATTAAAAGAAATTAACCACCTGATTCGATTAATGTTTTAGGGTTTGGGTAAGTGGAACTCCGGAGGAGAATAGACAACCGACGTCAACGGTGAACAGTATGGTTTTCTTGTAGCCTTCTTGCTAACGAGGTGTACCTCGGCTTGTGTGCTATTTGTTTATATGTTCTGACTAAACAACAAAAAGCATGCAACCGGTTTATTGTATGTGTTGTGTGTTGTAAAAAACGAACACAACCTACCTTTGAGAACTTACTAACTAATGTTTAGTAAACAATTGTATGAGAACATAACACTCCCTAATATTGCTTGGTTAATAACCGAAAGAGGTTTAACTAACACCTTCGTCTTTGAGACTTCTACTAACTGGAACTTGGGGGAGTGAGGAATCTGGAATGGTTCAGTCATGTATGTGTTAAGGGGAGGTCGGTTACCTTTTATTAGCGCCGACTTCCAAATGGGCTGGTCCTCGGACTCGTCGCCTAGGGTCGACAAATAGACCCGGCCACCTTAAAATATAGTTCGAGGTGGGAGGTCAGATTAAGATGGTGTGGTGGGATCTACCTAAATCCCAACTAATTTGAGAATTATTGTTTATTCAACCAGTGCAGTTCTCGGCCGCTGGCTAGGGTTACTTTTGACCTGACAAAAATAAACAATGGACTAAGTATAACCGAATCTATTTAAAGAACGGTTGTCATATTTGAGATAAGAGGAAATACGAGAACTAAATGTTTCTCAAATTTAAGGAGTTAAAAACTAACTCGTTTACTTAAGGAACGCATGTTAAGTCGTTCAATGTTTTTGAGCTAAGAGTTGCTTCATATGTTGTGTGGTGTTTATTGTACTTCTTATTAATGTTGTATTAATAATCAACCGCATGTTTACGACAAAGTAGTCGTCATAGCCCCGTTAGCTTGAGGGCTATAAGTTAATCGTACCAACAAAGGTGCTGAGCCCCTAGGGGCATCCATATTATTTTGCAAGTAAACGACGGAAGACGACCATCCTGAGAGTAGGAGCGGATAGACGTTCTTCGGGTTTTCCTTTTGTTAAACAAGATGTGCATGTACACTCGTCTATAGATAGTATAAGTTATAGAATGATATATAAGGATATGAGATACTATGTACTGAGAATATGTAATTGGTTAAGCTTTAGTATACACTAATGTTCGGTATATTCGGGTCCATCAGACCGTAGCTAGCAATGGAACTTGGTTGTGAAGTTTATAAAAAGAATAAAGCTATGGAGAATTTCAAGACAAGGTACTTTGAGTCAAGCAAAGGTTATTTGGAGGGGGATAGGAGAAAGATGCAATGACAAGCTGGCACAATTCTGTCCATTAAGGGGTGTATTGGGCCAATAATCACGGTCCCCAAACTAAAAAAAAGAGTTCGGCGAATCATTCCTTTTCCTTAGCATCTATTTTATTAACATTTAAAATTTGGAGGTTCAAATTGTGTACAACAATAATTTTAAGAGTCAAAGTTACAATATTGAAATTTTGTTTTAAACAATAATTTGCTTACCTTGGCTGAAATAAAATCTGATAAAAATATAGCATTTAAGATGATATGATGAGATTACAAGAAAGCATTACTCCTCACCCTCTCCCATCGGCGGGAGGTTTCCTTGCTCCTTGGGTCCTTATGAAAGTTTCTTGCCTTTCCATGCCCGTTTTTTCAGATGGCTCCTTTCAGTTATTCGTGTTTTTCTTCTTTTGCCCTTTGTTTTCTTTGTTATCTTCTTCTTTTTTTTTAAGAAAATGCACCAGTTTTTTATATTATATTAAAAGGATTATTTGCAAGTCAACACATGTACAAAAGATACAATCTCATACCCAACTTCCAACATGTGTCCTCAAAGTAAAGAAGCTTGCATGATAGCTTTCATCCTCACACTGAGCAACCACCATTGTCGCTACCGGCACCACCGCCACCATCACCGCCATTCGAGGCTTCACAGACATTGGAATCCACTATTTGCTACCATGAGGAGTGAAATACCCCGAACTTAAATATAGTGATTAAAATTATTCTAATATGTATTTAAGGGCCTAATAGTGCCTAAGTAATATTGGTAAGGAAAATAAATCCAAAAAGAAATGAAGAAACACTTAAAAAGTGAAAAACGCTAAATAAGCGTTAAACAACCGTAGGAGGTATGAGACCTCGGTTAGAGTATTATGTGGATTCCTAAGGCTTATTTATGCCTAATTAGTGTACGGGAACAATTCCCAAGAAAACGGATCCAAATAATGTATAAACGCTAATAGAGCTTTAGCGCACGTTTTTCGAGAAAACCCAAAAACGTGACTTTAAGTGGTCAAATGAACCCGTAAAAATTATAGATCATTAAATAACAATATTTAAGCATTAATGGAAGCTTAATAACCAATAAAATTCAAGAAACGAGAAAATTCCAGAAAATGGGCCCGGTTAGTGAATAGTACCAAAACCGGGTAAATTAACGAGCGTTTTCTATAAAAGACGAAAAACGCTCTAACTAATAATAATGTAGGGGGGCCAGTTTTACTACTTAAATAAGTCACCCCTCTCTTGTTAAATAAGCTAGAAAGAAAAAGAAAGAAGAGAAAGAAAAGTAATAAAGCAAAAAGCACTCACCTTTTTCTCTCACCTCTCATTTCTCTCTTCTCTCTCCCATTTCTTTTCTTCCAGCTGATTCTCTCTCCTTATCCCCTTGTGGCTGGCAATTTTTGGAGCTTCAAAAACATCCATGGCAGCCCTTCTTCTTCTCCATGCTCAAGCTCCATTTGAACTCCAAATGCAAAAATAAGTATATATTCTTGCTCCTCTCATCATTCTCCACCATTCTCTCTTTTTAGAATTTCAAAATGAGAAAGTTCATCTCCATGGGGTTTCCCCATTTGAAGAGAAAATGGTACCAAATCAAAGCTTGGAATCTCCTCTCTCCATTAAGGTAAAAATCTCCATGAAAAACTCAATTTTTCCTCATCCTTCTTTGTAACCGATTTTGCCCATTTGTAATGCTCTATTTTTCTATCTTTTGAGAATCATTCCAACCTTCTAATAGTGGTGGGATCACCTTCTTGAACCAAGGGCTAAAACCCCTCTTGGAAGTTCCTAAAGGTAACCCTAACTTATGATAATTTAAACCTTTCATTGGATTATTGTTGTTCTAAAGGGTTAGAAGTTTAATTAAATCCTTTTTGTGTAATTTAAGTGTTGGGATGGATTTTGGCAACTCCATTCTCCATATGACCTATTTTGTGCAAGAAAGAGAGAAGGAGGAGAATTGGAAAAGAATGAAGGAATAATAAGCTTAAGGTAATAAATCCTTCTTAATGCTAAATTGTAATGCATTAGAGTAATGGGAATGGGTAAATCAATTAAAGAACCCAAAATATTGTACTAGTATTGTAGTGTATAGAAGTTTGAGTATTTGTGAGCTAGTATTTGAATTGTAGGCCTTAGAGCCAAATAAATTGTGTATGTGTACTAGTATTGTTGTTTAAGGAAGTAGTGATGAATTGATATTGTTTGATTGCTGGTAGGACCCTTGTATGGGTGTGGCTAGTTTAGGAATGAATTTGATGAGAAAGGATGTATGTGGATAAGTGAGAATTGTAGGTGAACTATGGCAAAATTTTAGTAGGAAAATGTGCATTTATGGATGACTTGGTGAATGGGAGAACCAGGGTGTGTATTGGATTGAGTACGGATGTTTAGTAACTATGGAGTAGTAGTTGTAGGATGAGAATAAAAAGGGTGTAAAATCTGTAACAAGAAGTGTAGTAATGCATTGGAAAGTCTAGGAAAAACTAGTGTGCAAGATTTGGTAAAATGAGTGTTGGACTTGGGTATAGATATTGTATTTGCTTGGAAATGAATTGGAATGGTAAAATGGAATTAGAACAAAGTGCAAAATTCCAAGAGAAGTGTAGGAATGCACAAGTGTGCAAAGTGTGAAAATGAAAATGGAAATTTGTAGAAATTGAGCAAGAAGTTGAGTAAGTATTAGACCATGGATTTAAGGAGTTTTAGTGAGTGTTTTAATGTGTTTAAACATGTATGAAACATGTGGAAAGATTATGGAATGATTGGAGGTGGATTAAGGGTTGATTTGGGGTTGAAAAATCCTCTAGTAGCAGTTTTTAGCAGGGTCCGGGACCTAGGATATGTACCAAGTCCCGGACCGCTTCAAAAATTAAGTCAAGAGTAAAAACTGGCATTGGTCCGGGACCTAGGTCCAGGACCAAGTCCCGGACCACAATGAAAAATCAGCCGAGAGTAACTTCTATGAATGGTCCGGGACCTTGGGTCCGGATCAAGTTCCGGGCCACCCCCAAATTCTTGCCGAAAGTATTTTTAGGGTTTAAATGATGGGGGATTGATGGGTAATGGTTTTAGAAGTTGTTAAGGCCTTGTTTGGTGACCTTTAAAGGCCCTAAGAAGTGTAAAAAAGTTTAAGAAGTGATTAAGAAAGTTGTGAGTATAAGAGCATTAAGTTAAACCGAAATAACGGGACAACGGGGTAAGTACGTGAGTAGCAATTATGTATTTACCGTAATGCTTAGTATTAATAGAACCATTTGGCATGTAGTCGGTGGTTCGAGAGTAAGATTCAAGGAACAAGTGTGAACCAAGGAACAAGGGAACACCCGGTAAAGTAAATCCTGGTGAAAGGTATGATTTCTTCATGCTCTGTATCCTAACCTGGTTACCCCGATTTGTGTGCTTATTTGACCACCTTAATAAGATAAATACACGAATCGGACTTTAATGCACTTACTTGTGCTTGTTTTATATTTGTTCTTGTTATATTGTCTTGAACATTTAGTTTGTATAATTCATGAAATGAATGGATGAGAATGAAGTGTACATGTACCTTGTAGTGTACTTGTGTAATGTATTATTGTGTGGTGTGGATGTGTTGACTTCTACTAATTCCTAACTACCTAACACCTAACTTACGTATGAGTAAATTGGAATGAGTAGAAGTCCGATATAGTTTCGGCCATGCGTGAAATGAGGAGACACAAGAGGTTGGATCCGATTCCTGGCTTTAATCTTTTCCACGGCCCAAACCCCTTGAATGGGTAGCATCCTGGATTAGTGAGCCACCTAAAGCCCGGTGGTGGGACGGTGTAGTCCCTGCCCGGAGGTCAGCACGACTTGACTTGAGTAAGTAAGTAAGTAAGTAAAGTATTGTATGAGTAATGATCTTGGCTAGTGTAAATCATTGACCTTGAGTAAAAGAGTAATGACCACCCGATTAACCTGGGTGGGTAAAGAAGCTAACAAACATTGTGTATGTATTGTATAAGCGTAATTCTGTAAGGTAAGTATGTATGGTTGACTTGTAATATATTCCTTGTGTGTATTGAAATGTATGTATGTGTGCTTGTGAAGTATTGTAACGTTATGAATGAAGCATGTATGTATGTATGAGTAAAATGAATTGCATGTATTCGACCAAGTGGTCGGCGTACCCTTGCTAGTACGCGGGGTATGCAAAAGTCATATGCAGCGTAAGCTGAGCCCCTTGGGGCACTGTTTTTATTGTATAGGTACCGAAGCGGTTATGGTCATGGTAAGAGACCAGCGGCTATGCTTACATAGCTAGAAAAGAATTGTAGATAGTAGTGAATTGTATAAGGCTTGTAGCCTTTGATGTAGAAGTGTACCAAGCAGTACACCCTTTTGTATTAGGAAAGTATGTAGTTTGTGAGGATTGGGTAGATGCCAGACTCTTAATGAGTATGTATAAACTTGAAAGAATTATTGTATTGGATTTGGATCTTAGTAAACTCGGTGTATTGTATTGTATTGTATTATGGAGTATTGTATGGAATGGAGCATTGTAGTACTTGGTTGGTAATTAGAGTATGTATTGTAATTGTGTAGTACTCGGGTATTCCGGTCCATCAGACCGATGCTGTAAGTAGTAGTAGGCCTTGTTAGTCACGTGGGTGGTTGAAAACATTGTATCACCCACCATTGTGTAAGTATGTATCCGCTGCGTGAGTATGGAAGTATGAGGAGGTTAGATGGTAATGACGGTATTAGCTGTAGGGGTGTTATAAAAAGTGGTATCAGAGCGAAGTATCGCTCTGATGACTGGAAATACCGAGTTTAGAAAGTACCGAGTTAGAAATTAGAAGCTTAGGGCTACGGGCTGAGTGATAGCGTTAGAGATACGCTAGTTAGGAACCACCGATGTGTACTGAATACCTACAACATCAGACCCGCCCACCGCATCCCCATTGTATAACTTGGGAGAGTGTTGGGGTAAAACCTAACGGCAAGTGTACCGATCAATTCTAGCAAGTTTTAATAGAGAGTATTCCCTAAGTATCGAACCAGAGGAGGCGATGTGTCTAGTTTAAATCTTTATTAAACGGAAAGTGAAATAACAAATTAAAACAGGAAATTGGGGTTTGATTTGATGACAATTAAAAACTGTAAACAAAATGTGAAACAATAACAAGCAGGAAAAATAAATGTTGTGAAACTAATTTGGAAAGGAGATCCCGGTTTACTACTGCACCCTAAATCTGTAATTCCTATCTCTAAGTGATTTCCAAGATAATTCTGAGTAAAACCCTAGAACAAAGATAATTTACCTCCGGTCTCCCGCTTAGCAAATACTAGTTAGCAAAGACCAAATTCTAACTCTCGTTACGAACCCACTGTGTACTAACCGCCTTAAGAACAATCTAGTTTATTGGTCAATTAGCAATTTAGAGGAATTACCGTCTCTAAACTAACCGGTTATTTTCCGGTAATCAATTGAAAGCCGCAGTCGTCACATATAAGCTAACAAAATACTAATCTTTATAATTGGCCAAATTATAACGATTAAAGAAATTAAGCACGGAAAATAACTTTACTCAATCGAATTGCATTAAATCACAAAGGAACAGGAATAGTCAAATTAGGGATACATAGCAAACCGAAATCTAAAGGAAACTACTCAGCCATTGACATGTTTACACTAAGCAAAACTGTAATGAGTAGTTATAAAGAACAAGAAGGAACTCTATTGAGACTTCTGGAGAAGTCTCTGTGATGAACTTCCTACTCTGCTGTGCTCCAAACTCCAAACCAGACTCAAACTCAAACTTAAGCTAATCTCTCTGTATTGTGACAATTTGTGGGCTCTGGAAGCGTCCCTCTAACGTTGGCAGACTTCCCCTTTTATAAGAATCATATTCTATCTCTTAATCTCTAAACACGGCGCTAGTTAAAGATAGAATATTAAACTTCCGTTATTTCCGAAACCGACCTTCTAGCGCTCCGCTTGTATTGTTCCGGGTTTGCAAACAAGAACGCAAACCCGGACTGCATCTGAAAATAGGCAGAAGGTTCTCGCTTGGGGATGGTCCGGGTTTGCAAAGTAGGACACAAACCCGGACCGCGTCTGAAAATAGGCAGAAGGTTCTGCGATGAGATGGTCCGGGTTTATAAACCCAGCTGCAAACCCGGACCCTCAATAAAACACAACAGCGGTCAATGAAAATCTGTATTTGACTCTAGTTTGACTTCCCATGTTGCTCTAACCTCTAAAATCTACATTTAAGCACTTTGTTGAACATTTTATCCTGAAAACATATGAAATTGATCATCGGATACAAATATAACAATAAAGAGTAAATAAAGCATTACGGAGGTAAGTTAATGTCATAATGTAGAAAATTAAGCATGAATTAGTCTAGTAAACTTAGACAAATTCCTGACTTATCAACTTCCTCACACTTAATCTTTGCTTGCCCTCAAGCAAATAGAAACATACTGGAATCCTAGAGAAGGGAGTCGTCAGTTTAGAACTGTGCACAAGGAGATCTAATAATGAAAAGCAGTCATAGAAAACAATGATCCACACTTACAGGTTTTGATAAACAGTGAATTGAGAAGTATTTTGCAAAGGCTTAAGACACATAGTAAAACCACTGACTCCAATTTCACTTAGGGACTACTTTCCAATTAACTTCCCACAATCCATGGACGACAAGGGGTGAGAAGTAATATCTTATTCCATATTACCTTTCATCACCACGTACTCATAATCAAGAAAGACTTTGCATTTTGCATTTGAAATTAATAAATTTCTTCAACTTTATAAACAAGCATTAGCTTTCTCTTTTATATCCCTCAGACTTTTCTCTCCATTCATGTAGCGGCGTTGGGTCTTCTATCCCAGATCAGATGACCTTAGGTAGATGGGTGATGAGGCACCCCGAGGACTTAATTACCAAATGGGCGAGGCCTGTTTTCTGGGTTACAAATTCGATTAGAGGAGTACCTTGCCTTTGTCCTTCCTTCCTTTCATTCAATAATCATTCTCAAAGTCCCCGAGTGAAATCAAAGACAAATAGTTATACCGATGGCTTAACTTTTTAATGAAGAAATAGACAAGCATTAAACAAGACTGTACATACAAGCAGTGCAACCAGAATTCCCACAACTATTTTCTAGCTTCGATCTCACAAAAACTAGTGCTACTCGTGCGGTGTTCCAAACCAACTTATCCAACCACTGAATAAGACTCAAGTATGTTATGCAACCAAAAATTTCTGAGGGCCAACAAAAATGTTGTGAAAATGGAGTGATAGCCTTAAAAATGTTCAAAATTAGCACATTCAAATGTAATTGAGCAAGAGCATGAGTATGTGTAATTTCCCTTCCTCACACTTAAAAATTAGCAATGCCCTCATTGCTTCATGAAAATGATTAAGATGGAAGGAAAACACAAAGTTGCAGAAAACAACGTTTGAAAAATAAAAGAAGTTAGAAAATCACGCCCCTGGAGTATGGTGAGGACAACGTCCTCACACTTATGTAAAACAGCGGGGTGTTGAATTCTGCAGAAAAATCGACAGATTTTCCTTTGGTTTCCTCAATACCTCACACGCATCAAAAAGTAGACCTGTAGCTCAAGAAATAGAACCAGGCAACACGAACTTGCAGAAACAGTAAGTGTGTGAGTGAAACATCATAGTTAAGTGATACAAACATTATGAAACAGGCAGCATTCGAATCCAAAGTAAGATAGAAGTATACGAAAAACACGCCAGTAAGTATTGCGCTTGTGCGGTCCGGGTTTGCAAACCAATACTCAAACCCGGACCACGTCCAAAAGTAGTCAGTATGTAGCGCGCTTGCCAGGTCCGGGTTTGCAAACTCGCCCCTGAACCCGGACCACCCATAAAACATCCCAGTAGCTTCGCCAAACATACGGTCCGGGTTTATAAACAAGCTCCAAACCCGGACCACCCTCAAAAGTGGCCAGAAACTCAAATTGGTAACTGATGTCCCTCCAAACTCCTGAATTCACCTTCAAACCCATGAAAAACTAAACAGAACATGTCTAACAAACTCATTAGCCCAAAAATAAAGAATGAAAAACAATAAAACTTACGAGAATTAAACAAAAACGAAAATAATAAAACTCACAAAACTGGGTTGTCTCCCAGCCAGCCGCCCGTCTTTTCGGTCTTTGGCTAGACCGTGCCTCATTCTCTCAAGAGACTCCAGAGGATTGAGCTGTCTTGGGGTCCCAGCGACAAGAAGTTCGAGATGCTTCCAAAACTTGTTTTGAAGACCTACCAGCATAAAACAGTAGTTGCTCACCTTCTGCATTCAAAGTGATCGTACCGTGAGCAACTTCGATTCGAGCATCGGCTGTTGCTAGGAAGGGTCTTCCAAGGATGATAGGAACTGTTGGATCTGCAGCCATGTCGAGTACGACAAAATCGCAAGGAAAGTACAGATGCTCCACCTTAACCATCACATCCTTAGCAATTCCACAAGGATAAACCATTGAGCGATCTGCTAGCTGAAGCGTCATTCATGTAGGCTGTAAGTCCCCAATCCCAAGCTTTTCAAAAATAGTGTATGGCATGAGACTGATTGATGCTCCCAAATCAGCAAGACAGTGGTCAAAATCAATGTCTCCTACTCTGCAAGGAATTGTGAAACTTCCAGGATCTTTGCATTTTTCTGGTTTGCGCTTTTGTATGATCGCTGAACAAGTTCCTGTAAGCTGAATAGTCCCTGTCTCAACTAACTTTTCCTTATTAGATAAAAGCTTCCTTAAATACTTGGCATAGTTAGGCACCTTCCCAACTAATTCAACAAAAGGAATATCAACATATAGTTGACGAAGTAAAGTAAGAAACTTATCAAACTCACTATCCTCCTTGAAACGCTTGGTTCTGCTTGGGAAGGGAACTGGAGGAGAAACGTCAACTGCAGGCGGTGTAGGTGGAGGAGATTGGGTGGTTTTGCAATTACGCTCATTCTCTAGCACCGGTTCCTCTATATTCACCACCTCAAGCTCATTAGTTTACCTTTACCGCTCCTAGTAGTTACCTTCTTCACTGTTTCCTTTTCCTGCAAAGAAGATTTTTTAGCCAAGATGTCATCTACTAGCTTAGCATAATTTGGCATAAACTAAGCACTTCAGAAAAAGGCATATCCTTAGTTGATTTCTTAAAAATGTTAAGAAATTTTCCAAGCTGTTCATCGAGGTCCCTTTTCTTTAACCTGTCAGGAAAAGGAATAGGTTCTTCAAATTTACGATTAGAAACAGAAGAGTAAGAAGGTTGAGTTTCAGGAGACTCCTTCTCCTTGGGTGTTTCAAAAGCTTTACTAGAGTCCTCAACCTCTTTTCGAACGGGCTGAATGACAGCAACAAGTGGAGCATCATCTTCCACAATAAAACAGCTTTGGCATGCTCTCTTGGATTCTGCTCTGACTGACTAGGCAAAGAACCCAAAGGACGCTGAACTAGCTGCTGAGATATCTGAGACAGCTGAGTCTCGATGTTCCTGTTGAATGTCCTTTGATCAGCGTTGAAAGTCCTCTGCTCCTGATTGCAAGCTTCCAGCTCATTGAACTTCTTCGTGCTAACCGAGATGAAATCATTCATCCTGGCCAGAACTTCATCCATACTAGAAGACGCTCCAGCACCCGAATTCTGTGCTTGCTGATTCTGCAGCGGCTGCTTCTGATAGGAAGGATTATACTGCTGCTGAGGTCTCTGATTGTAGTTGTTGTTACCACCAGCTTGGTAACGGTTCTGCTGCTGAGCTTGGTAACCCGGATTGCCTTGATTCCCAAAATAATTACTCGGTCTGTTACCAACAAAATTCGCTGCCTCTTCTTGTGGTGGAGAGCACTGGCACATGTTAGAAGCTCTACCACAATACTCGCAAGGTGGAAAAACCTCAGGAGCTGCTGCTGCACTTGACTGCGGATTCATCACTGCACACATACGCTCAAACTGCTTTGACATTGCTTCTATCTTGGCAGCCAAGAAAGTGTTTGAATCTACTTCATAAACCCCAGCTGGTTTCTTCGGTGCAGCTTCTCCAGCTCTCGTACCTCCCCACTGATTAGCTGCTGTAGTAATAGTCTCTAGCAGCTCTTTAATCCGTGTAATGGGCAGCTCCATCAAACTACCTCCAGCACAAGTATCAACCAACAACCGGCTAGACGGATCCAAGTCCTTGTAAAAGGACTGTAGTGTAACTTCTTCACCTAGTCCGTGATGTGGCACCTTCCTTACTATCCCCTTAAAACGCTCCCAAGCTTCAGACAAGGACTCACCGGCAAACTGTTTGAAGTTAGTGATTTCTCCTCTCATGGTCAGCATCCGAGAGGGTGGAAAATATTTCGCCAAGAATGCATTAGCCAGCTCTTCCCAAGTAGTGATACTGTCAGGCGTCAGCGAATTTAACCATTCAACTGCTCTATCCCTCAGGGAGAATGGGAACAGAGTGAGCCGAGCCACCTCCTGCGAAGCTGGTGTCGAACACACTCCTACCAATCTCAGGAATGTAGTGAGATAGACATTCGGGTCTTCAGTGACCGTCCGCTGAACTGAGGCGCATTCATCACCATGGTCACATAGTGGGTCTTGAACTGCCACTGCACTCCTACGGGTAGCGCAGGAATCACAATTGGCGACACCAACCCCTCAACACTTGGGCGGGTGTAATCCCTCATCTGTCTCTCGTTGTTCGCCATGTTCACTGCTGGTTGAACTTCCGGACCCTCTTCAACAACAGGTGGTTCGAGCACCCTCTCCTCAACTGGTAGATCCAGGTTCAAGTCCCTTCGAAGCTGTCTCGCAAACCTCTCGATCTCAAGATTGAGTTCGAACTCCGGTTCTCCTGCAGAGCGGGTTTTAACCATAAACCGAGAGTTAGTAAACTGAAACGAAGAAAGCGTAAATTAAAAGAACAGTAGCAATTGAAATTAAACAACAAAAACCAGAGAAAGATAAAAAGAAACAAACTCACAAAACATAAATATCCTAATTACTAAACACAAAATATTCAAATAAAGAAAAAAATCAGAAATAAAATCTGGAAGATAAAAGAATATCTAAAACAAAATGTAAAACAGAAATCAAAACAAAATAGTGAAATTAAAGAAGGAAAATCTAAAAAAAACTGAAACGATTAAACTAGCCTAAAAACCAATGGTATTAAAAACAAAACAAGAAAAGAAAGAAAATAAGGAAACCTATCTTACTGGGACGGACCGCTCACACGAAACAAAATTCAAACGTGAATAGACTCACCAAAACAAATAATAGTAACTGAAATTAAATAAACGAGAGTAAATAACAGGAAGTAAACTAAACGAAACATAATAAATAATAAAATAAATAAAGACTAAACTAAATAACCGTGCCTCCCCGGCAACGGCGCCAAAAACGTGTTGGGGTAAAACCTAACGGCAAGTGTACCGATCAATTCTAGCAAGTTTTAATAGAGAGTATTCCCTAAGTATCGAACCAGAGGAGGCGATGTGTCTAGTTTAAATCTTTATTAAACGGAAAGTGAAATAACAAATTAAAACAGGAAATTGGGGTTTGATTTGATGACAATTAAAAACTGTAAACAGAATGTGAAACAATAACAAGCAGGAAAAATAAATGTTGTGAAACTAATTTGGAAAGGAGATCCCGGTTTACTACTGCACCCTAAATCTGTAATTCCTATCCCTAAGTGATTTCCAAGATAATTCTGAGTAAAACCCTAGAACAAAGATAATTTACCTCCGGTCTCCCGCTTAGCAAATACTAGTTAGCAAAGACCAAATTCTAGCTCTCGTTACGAACCCACTGTGTACTAACCGCCTTAAGAACAATCTAGTTTATTGGTCAATTAGCAATTTAGAGGAATTACCGTCTCTAAACTAACCGGTTATTTTCCTGTAATCAATTGAAAGCCGCAGTCGTCACATATAAGCTAACAAAATACTAATCTTTATAATTGGCTAAATTATAACGATTAAAGAAATTAAGCAAGGAAAATAACTTAACTCAATCGAATTGCATTAAATCACAAAGGAACAGGAATAGTCAATTTAGGGATACATAGCAAACCGAAATCTAAAGGAAACTACTCAGCCATTGACATGTTTACACTAAGCAAAACTGTAATGAGTAGTTATAAAGAACAAGAAGGAACTCTATTGAGACTTCTGGAGAAATCTCCGTGATGAACTTCCTACTCTGCTCTGCTCCAAACTCCAAACCAGACTCAAACTCAAACTTAAGCTAATCTCTCTGTATCGTGACAATTTGTGGGCTCTGGAAGCGTCCCTCTAACGTTGGCAGGACTTCCCCTTTTATAAGAATCATATTCTATCTCTTAATCTCTAAACACGGCGCTAGTTAAAGATAGAATATTAAACTTCCGTTATTTCCGAAACCGACCTTCTAGCGCTCCGCTTGTATTGGTCCGGGTTTGCAAACAAGTACGCAAACCCGGACCGCGTCTGAAAATAGGCAGAAGGTTCTGCGATGAGATGGTCCGGGTTTATAAACCCAGCTGCAAACCCGGACCCTCAATAAACACAGCCGTCAATGAAAATCTGTATTTGACTCTGGTTTGACTTCCCATGTTGCTCTAACCTCTAAAATCTTCATTTAAGCACTTTGTTGAGCATTTTATCCTGAAAACATATGAAATCGATCATCGGATACAAATATAACAATAAAGAGTAAATAAAGCATTACAGAGGTAAGTTAATGTCATAATGTAGAAAATTAAGCATGAATTAGTCTAGTAAACTTAGACAAATTCCTGACTTATCAGAGAGAACGTCAGAGAGAAGGAAAGTCCTCTCATACTCGGGAAAACCCGATTCGGCAGTTGTGAAATCACCGTACGGTAAACAAGAACCTGACATATAGTAGATCCCAAGAATTGGAAGTCCCGGAGTTGGTTTCCGGTTGAACAACAATACCCACATGTAATAGCGGTAGAATGAGTACTCCAACCACCAGGAGGCTGCAACTTACAACAGCATGGGGTGACGTGCTTAGTAGTCGTGAAACCTAGCTAGTCAACCAGCAACAGAGCGGAAAAGGGAACAATAATAAAACCCGAGACACAAGTCTACGGGACAGTAATAGCTAAATAACACCACCAAAGGTATGCTAGCTAACTAAGGACATAATCGGGAGTGGTTAACTCCAAAACTACAATGCCAAAGAGGTTACAATACCTGGCCAGTATGCTTACACAGCTACGAGGACATTCACGGGATATAATCCGACAGGACTACAGGAGTAATGCCTAAACAAGTTATAGCTCAATAACCACGGTAAACATGTGGGAACGAGCAACAAGGAAAAAACACAAAACCAAATAAATAAGGATCTTCAAGGATTGGAGAAGTACCCCGATCAACGAGAGTCACATCAAGATCACTAAGAAGTTACCTAAGAGATCAACTATCACAAACATAAATCAATAGATCAAAGAAGGAGTCGACAAGACTACCAAATACGTGGAAACCATACCATGACCGGTATAGGCTTACCCAAAAACCACCAGTACCACGCACTTGCCATGGCAAGTGCAGTAAGAACAGGAACATGTAGAGGAACCCTAACACACCACAAGTACTTAGTAATGCACCGTGACCGCAATGAAGCAACTGCAGGATCACACATCCTAAAAACTGGAAGAATGGAATCTTGGGAAGGCCTAACGGCCCGACCATTCTATTAAGAACATACCAGTCAGCGAGAAGCTGGACTTGGTCGAGACCTCAGACACGGCCACGCCATGAAGAAACTTCTTTTAACACCGAACTATAATTTTAAAACCCAAAATTTTCTTTCAAAACCACAAACCTTCTTTTAAACCTCGGATTTTTAAAACCAAACCAACAGAATTACAGTGAGTATCATAGAATGATGCCAGAGGAGTTGACAATAGAATACTACACCTAGGCGTGTGACGAGCACTACGAGTGTACCCAACTATGGGATATGGGACGACCGCACTCCGAAGGAGCTTGCGGGCCTGACGGATAGTCGGGTAACTGGTAACGTATCAATAAGGTACCCCACGTATGTATACATGTAGTGTACGAAACACGGGAAGTAGTCAACTCCGTTCTATGGACCATGAGTAAATTTAAAGCAGAACAGCTGGACACCTCAGACAATCAAGGAGAAGGAACTCAGCTAAGTAATAAGTTTAAGGGACTCAGAAAATCCATCTGAAGATAAGGAATGAGGACTAGGAAGTGCAAGGAGCACAAACTAGTAAGTATAGACATTGGATATGTCTCAAAGACTTCAAACGAATACATGGTAGCTGGAGCAAATATCCATCCCAACACAGTAAGGCAAATGCCTAACGTGAACAACGATGTTCAACAAATGGGACGGAGTTCCCAAGAACAATTACCAAAACTACCAGGGAGCATAAACCATCATTGGAGAGGACGTTAAACCTAGTCAAGAACACTAGGAGGAAGCACAAATGGTCTACCCAAGAACGGAGACGTTATAACCCTAAAGGGAATAGCTAAAAATATGATACCATAAGGAGGTATAGTGGACACAACATACCATAAACATTAGCCGGATGCAACGGCGTAACCAACAACACCCAGGAGCAATCCTTGAAGGGTGTCTGAGTAAAAAACAGTCGAACAAGCGTCATGATAAGAGCATAGGAACTAGAACAAACACTCGGTTAGGACGCCGAAGGGATTTCACTTAACAGGAAATACCCTCGACCACTGAAAGGCACTGGTTAACACCAGATTGCCTAATGGGCCTCCTATGAACGGAAGCGTGAAGCCACGACTTGCCATGGAGCCCAGTAAATACCTTCAATTCTATGATGGCATACAAGGAGGTGGAAACATATATAAACAGCCTGCAAGGAGCATAGCTCACAGCAATCTGGCTCAGAAGCCATAAACTAAATACGTTATGTAAACTTTAACGGTTACAGAACCACACTGAATAAGAAGAAGAACTGCCAAGAAGCAGGACGACGATCGAACCGCGTAATTTAAACCCAATATCATGAGTGGCTTGGAGTAATGGCTACCTCAGTGTCACTGGCACTAGAGCTTCAGTCTAGTATACAGTTGACGAAGCTTTTAATTTCCCTTCATGCCTTCTGTAGCAATGGTAGCACAGAGGCACAAGAATCGCAACAATGGCCTAGTCCACACTTGGACACTACGGGAAACTCGAGGAAAGGTACCCCTCGTTAACCGAAGACCACCAATGTGGTGAAGATGTGAACCCTTAGAAAAGGCTTCCATCTACTATAACAACAAGGCTCGCACATGTAGATATTGTCAAGAGACAATCGAATAAGAAAATGAGATTTCCAAACCACTACGCCTAGAAAGAGGCTTAGAGAACAACTGTGAAAACCGAAGAAGAGTCGGTTGAGAAACAAACACAGGATGTGTATAATGTGAACTGTAGAAGCACATCGCTCAAAGCGCATAAAGACTTGAAGGAGTAATGTTAGCAGAAATATGTGTTACTATACTTCTACCTAGGCAGTGTACCTATCGTTTTGCAGAATAGTGAATTGAGTGGGGGTTGTCGATCTCAGGGATCTCGTTCAATTAATTGACAATTTATTTACTAACTGAGAAACTAAATTAAGAAAATAGGAAATGTCACTTTTTCAAGTTTGCTCAATTTAATAAAAAGAAAGACTCAACAAACTAACATAAAATAATAAAACAGTAAAATAAACTAAACGAATAAATAAAACGTAAAACTCTAAATAAAAGGAAGCACCCCGGATTGTTTTGCAAACCTTCACTTTCTAATCTATTAGTAAACTCTCCCCTAATTCTGCAATAAACTTAGAAACTTTAATTAATTCGTCAACGGCTAAGTCTAACGAATCCTAACCAGTTGCTAGAACTAGCAGCAGACTAATGCTCTAATCCGGACACAACTAATCGCATAAAGAACAATTTCTATTTGAGACCGATTAACCTATAGGCGGGATCATGCTTCTAGTCGTTAATCAGGTTTAATTCCTATGTCTTGTTATCTATCTCAGCTCTCGCGTGTTGATTAGAAAACTACAAATATAGCTTTAATAATTGATCAGAGAATTAAAGCGCATGAAGAACAAGAATTAAACTATTGCAATTATAATCAGAGAAAAGATTACAAAATAAACATAAAGATTCAGTTTGCTACCCCAATCCGGGGAGCTAAACTAACTACTCAAACATAATTATAAAAATAACAAACATAACAAAAATAATATGTGGAAGTGGTAGTGGTATGGTGATGGTGGCGCATGACAGACGGTGATGCTGGTGTGACGGTGAACGGTGGTGTGCTTGTGCCTGGTGGTACGTGGAGTACGGTGGTGATGGTAATGGATGGTGATGAAGTGAGGTGGTGATGATGTATGTTGGTGGCGGTGTGAGAGGCGCGAGGCCCTCGACTGGGGCGTGTAACCATATCCCCCAGTAAAGCCCTAATATCTTTTTATATATAGCAGCGGCGATTATTTTGATAAATTTTATCTCGTTATCTTAACCGCCTATGCTCTATGTGTTGTATTCGAATTCAATTTGGCGTGAAAGTTGTAACATGGTTGTTCTCCCGTGGAATAGATCGATGACGTGTATATAACCTCACCGGCCTAACTTGCATTAGCCGCCTTGATCCCTTGGTAGCACACATCGTTTAATCTCCAAAATATTTATCTAGTCCATGTTGTATCATGTGTCGGACAAAAATCAAGGATGAATCTTCACCCCGACGTGAGTGATATCATGAATGATATTCCAATGCACCATTAATTTGATCGTGAATCTCCTTGGTCTGATGCAGCCATTTTGCTCTCCTAAATAAAGTGCAACCGTACGTGACTTTTACCTGTATTTAACACATAAAATATATCAGTTCACATTAAGACATAAATCTAAGGAAAAACATATGATAAGTGAGAAATACGACATGAAATGTTATGAAAATAGGAAGAAGTAAAGCCCTAAAAATAGATGTATTTCACACTTATCAAGTAAGTATACTCCATATGCTATACATAAGCTGACACTAACATAGTAGACATTGTCATGAGAATTACGAGTAGAAATGAACCTCTCAACAGGAACTTTCACTTACCAGTGATAGAATACTCTCCAGTTGGAGAATGAGACCAGAAAACCCTTGAAGTTTCTTGGGATGTCTCGGTGATGTACATGCAAAGTAAAAATGCACAGCTAGAGCCTATCACCAATGCTCCGCACTGGAAGACAGTAATTGTCAAAAACAACCAATGTGAATGCACATTGGGCACCACATATGACCAACGCTCAAGAGAGCTTATAACCCGATAAATCATTTCATCCATTGTCAACCAAGATACTTGGTAAATTGTATCATAAATGATGAAGGAATGTGAGGTAAGCTAACCTACACAAGAAATTTACATTGAAATAAAATATCTCCACATTGGGAAGATAATAATATTGCGGTATGCTACAACAACCGTCATACACACGAATATAGGAAACCCTCGGTGTATTCACACCATAAGGAACTGGTGCCAACGACAATGGAAATGAGTAAAGATAAGCTACCACAGTAACGGAGACCATAAAAATGATGTTGTATAATGAGTAAGGATATGGTGCGCAACAAGCGACCGCTATGGGGAAGTAGTTAGACAATGACATAGAGTTGTAAACACGAGATGACAGGCAGAAGTATGTATTCCTATTGCGATCACATAAGAGATTTACTGCCAATTGTTTACGCCTCTGCACTCTGTATGACTGAGTGTTTTGGTATTGCACTTGTGCAGCTAATGATCTAGTGGGATAGCTAGGAATATGGAAAGTGTAAATTGTGGTAAATCCTTCGTTTCACCAATGATCATGAAATACCCCGAACTTAAATATAGCGATTAAAATAATTCTAATATGTATTTAGGGGCCTAATAGTGCCTAAGTAATATGGGTGAGGAAAAATAAATCCAAAAGAAATGAAGAAATGCTTAAAAAGTGAAAAACGCTAAATAAGCGTTAAATGACCAAAGGAGGTACGAGACCTCGGTTAGAGTATTATATGGATTCTAAAGGCTTAATAAGGCCTAAATAATATATGGGAACAACTCCAGAAGAAAACGAATCCAAATAATGTATTAAAACGCTAATAGAGCTTTAGCGCACGTTTTTCAAGAAAACCGAAAACGTGACTTTGAGTGGTCAAACGAACCCGTAAAAATTATAAATCATCAAATAACAATAATTAAGCATTAATGGAGGGTTAATAACCAATAAAATTAAAGAAACAAGAAAATTCCGGAAACCGGGCCCGTTTAGTGAATAGTGCATAACACGGGTAAATAAACGAGCATTTTCTGTAGAAAACGAAAAACGCTCCTAGCTTATGTACTGTGTGGGGCAGGTTTTATTAATAGAGCATCCCCCTCACACACACACAAAGTAAATAAAGAAAGAAAGAAAAAAAGAAAGAAAGAAGGGAAAAAGTACAAAAAGGCAAAAACCCCCTCTCTCCTCTCATTTCCCTCTTCTCTCTCTTCTCTCTCTTCTTTCTTTCTTCCCCACCATCACCTTCCTCCTCCCCTCTGCATTTGCTGGCGATTTTCTTCCCTTCCATGGCAGCTCACCTTCTCAAGCTTGCCCAAGCTTTATTAAAGCTCCAATCACAAAAGTAATTACATATTCTTCATCTCCTCATCATTCTCTACACTTCCCTCTTTTTAGAATTTCAAAATGAGGAAGTTCATCTCCATGGGGTTTCCCCATTCAAAGAGAAAATGGCACCAATGTAAAGCTTGGAGTCTCCTCTCTCCATTAAGGTAAAAATCTACATGAAAAACTCATGTTTCCTTCATCTTTCCTTGTAACCGATTTTGACCCGTTGGTAATGCTCTATTTTTCTCTCTCTTTTGAGCATCATTCCAACCTTCCAATGGTGGTGGAATCACCTTCTTGAACCAAGGGCTACAACCCCTCTTAAAAGCTTCAAAAGGTAAACCCTAGAATTGATGTTATAAACACTTCAATGAATTAGTATAAATCTAAGGGTTAGTGTTTTAATTACACTTGTTTTTGTGTTCATTGGGTGATGGGAATGGATTTTGGCAACTCCATTCCCCACATAACCGATTTTGTGCAAGTAAAAGAGAATGAGGAGAATTAGAAAAGAAAGAAGGAAATCAAGAGCTTAAGTTAAGAGCTCCTTCTTAAAGCTAAATTTTAATGCATTAGAGTAATGGGAATGGGTAAACTAAAGTAAAGAACCCAAAGTATTGTATTGGTATTGTGGTTATGGAAGTTTGAGTATTTATGAGCAAGTATTTGAATAGTAGACCTTGGAGCCAAATGTAATGTGTATGTGTATTGGTATTATAGTTTGAGGAAGTATTGATGAATTGAGATTTCTTTGAGTGCTGGTAGGACCCTTGTATGATGTGGCTAGAATAGGAATGATATTGGTGAGAAAGTATGTATGTGGATAAGTTAGAATTGTAGGTGAACTATGACAAAATTTTGGTAGGAAATGTGCATTTATGGATGACTTGGTGAATGGGAAAAACCAAGGTATGTATTGGATTGAGTAAGGATGTTTAGTAACCATGGAATGGTAGTTGTGGTATGAGAATGAAAAAACGGTAAAATCTGTGGCAAGAGGAATTGAAATGTGTTGGAGAAACTAGGAAGAATTAGTGTGTAGGACTTAGTAAAATGAGTATTGTACTGAGTAAGACTTGGGTTGAGTATAATGGAAATGAGGAATGAAAGAGCCATGGGATTAGTGGGAAGAAGAAAGGAAAAATCTGTAGAATTTGTTGAAGAACAAAAACTGTAACAGGAGAAAACTGCAGTGGAAAATCTGTTAGTGAACAGATATTGACAGAGGGATATAGAGAGTGGATTAGGCTAGTTTAAAGTGCTTAATCAATGGTAAAACATGCTAAATTATATGTAGGAATATTGGGGAAGAAGTTGGTAGAAGTTTGGAGTTGAAACATAATCAAAAACTAGCATATATGTAAAAATTGCAACTGGTCCGGGTTTGTAAACCAGTATAGAAACCCGGACCAGGCTAAAATCAGTACAGAATCACTAGTAGAAAAAAGGCCTATTTCGGCGGTTCCCAGGGGCCTATTTCGGCGGTTGTAAACCGCTGAAATGAGCACCGCCGAAATAGGTATACCTATCTCGGCGGTTGTAAATAAAACCGCCGAAATAGGTGGGCGCCAAAATCAAATTCTGACGACGTCTATCTCGGCGGTTCTTAGCTCACAACCGCCAAGATAGACTCATGGTCAATCTCAGCATTGGTCAATCCCAGAAGGCACCATGAGTCTATCTCGGCGGTTGTTAGCTAAGAACCGCCGAGATAGGCCTATTTTTGTATCTATTTCGGGGTTCTGCTTAGAACCGCCGAAATAGTTTTTTTTTGTTTTTTTCCATCCCAGCATATATATATATATATTCACCGCATTTGGTTCAATGAGACCTGTAATAAAGCTTCATCCACACAGGGAGCTCCAGCACACATTTAAAAAGTTATAAAAGCTCCCAATTAATACCAACGACGCACCACAATTTGAGAGTTAACAAAACCAATGCAATTACACTTATTACACACTTTCATTACAAATAAAAAACCACATTACAATTCAAATCTACCATTACACCATCCACAAGTGTACAGAGTTACAATTACATACTCGAAAAAGTTCACAAAACATCTTCATGATCATCAATTCATTAAACTTGTGCAGACGAACTCCGACCATTCCTCAAGCATCTCAACAATTTGAGCATCATCTGACCACCTTTGAACACTTCTTCGTAAGCCTTGAAAAAAAATGAACATTAATCTAAAACGTACAAGTCTAACAACATGTAAAGAGCATAACTGAAACTTTCAAAGAATGTTACCTTGTCTAACGAGTGCTCTGGTAAAAGGTTCGACGCTCCTACTATGTCACTCATGAATCTCATGACATAGTATCCACATTCTGAACCCCCAGGCTGCACCGGACACTATACAAACACACATATTGACAGTTATAAACAAGTTTAAACATTATCACACAAATTTATCAATTAATAGAGTACCTTGACAGTGTTCCAAGGGATGTTACTCTTCATTGTTTTATTCTGGAGAGATAATGCAGCTCTCATGGAACTATATACATCAGCAATATATAAGTTTTAAGCATCAGTAGCAAGTTATGAAACAGTTAATGTTAAGTAATAATAATTGTTGTTTACGATAACAAACTAATTACCCCAGTATTGCGGTGGAGATCTTCGGTCTCTTGGCACCCTTACCAAGTGAGTCAAATTGCAAGATTCGTGGGTGCTTCAATCACCAGCACAAGCAATGACCAATGTCGACTGTCCACAAATTACACAATGTGTTGAAATCATTAACAACTAACACAAACTATATGTTTTAGATAATACTAAGAGAAATAGTCAAATATCATACCCTGAATGATATGGCAGCATAATAAATGACTTGTTAGAACATTCAAAGAGGGCATTCGTCATATATTGCATAAGGCCTTCCATATCACTTGTCATCTGGACTTCACTGCACATAGCAGGACACAGGAATCCGAATCTGTGATCTTCATAGACATTGATCGCCTTATATGCACCCACCTATGAGGCAATATCATTAGTCATTAACTTTTTATTCAAACATCTAATTCATCACCAATCAATGAATTCAAAATATAAAAGGTAGAAGTCACTCACATGGCGGCTGACTTGATAATCGACACATTCAACCAATCCCTCCTGAAGCACTCCTCGAAGTCGGACATATACATCCCAAATCGATGTATATCTTCTCCTTGAACTTATAGTGAAATATCCGCTCGGGATCTTCCACAGTGAGGGAATCACAATAGGTGGTAGCAGCAACAACGATGATGCAGAATCTGCATATTAGTCGACAAGCCGGCCAATATTCTTTCTCCACCAAAGCAGGTCTAAGCACGAAATTTGTGGATGCCTTTGATTGCACAGGTGCAGCAATTCTTTTTCCTTTCCCTTATCAGTCTTGGTCGGCTCATATCCTATGATATTAGTAATTAAGTATATGGATGCAAGGTGGTACACCAATAGTTTTATAGCAACGGTTAAGAGTAAATACCTGCCCAGGGAGTTGACCAATCGTACAGGCCACTGCACTGTCGCAGTTTGTGCGGAACGCAAGGTGTCTTTGTGGGATCGGCACCGGTAAACGACGTCAGCATGCTCTGCAACAAATTCGTCCAGAAGCACTCGTGCATGGTAATGTCGGAGTGGTTCACCGTGCACAATATCACTTGGAACGAAGGGAAAAGTTTTCCCCATGCCACCATGACCTCTTCTACTCCAATTTGTAAAAACAGATGGCACTCAGTGGGTGCCTGAGTGTTATGTGGAACTTGTTTAGATAAAAATTGTGAATTCTCTATGATGATATTAGTGATCAAGTGAAAAATCTTAATCGTCATGTACTCAATTGAAATGTTAGTCTAACCTTTAGAGATGCATAGGGAAACGGATCAGCCGAGTGGACACTACTTCCACTACCGGTGCACTCTGATGTGAATGGGTGACTCAACTGGTGGTCGAGAAACCTCTTGGCTGCATGCTCTGTGCTGAAGCCTTGACATAGCCTGAGCGATCCTCTCGTCGACGCTCTGAGTAATCCTCTGCTCCATCTCAGCCACTCTCTCAGGTGCTCCTCGTAGCTAATATCCTTCCCTGTGCATTCTGGACCCGGGTACGCCAAATGCCTGGCGGATACCAACGTGCCCACCAAACCCAATGGCACGACCTGGATGATCCTTCTTACCAAGAGCGCGTGTAAGAGGATCATCATTCCTCTGTGAGGTCCAGGTGCCCTGGGTGAGCTGAGAGCTTAATTCACCCTAATACACACAAATACAGTTATTAGTTTAACATAAGTTCATATACAAATGAAATGAACAGTTTGACTAAAAATGAAATGATATCACTTACCATTTGAGCAATAACTGCTCTCGTGGCTTCATCGTATTGAGGATTTTCGGGAGTAGAGTTCTTCGGAATGTGGCTTAACTCCCACACTTTCATTCTTCTGCCACTGGCATCCAATGAGCCATCCGTGGGCAGATATCCCTTTTGCTCCCATTCTGGTACCCTTTGAGCAATACTTTTTCCACCTAAGTGGTGAGGGTACAGATTCTTCTTAGCATTTGCTTGTTGTTTGCACGGAGAGCCTGCATAAATTAATGGGATCATGTTAGTGAAATTGAACACAAAAACATAAGAAATTAAGATTAATTTATGTATGTATGACAATAAAGTGCACCTGGAACTCCGGTGTGTGACGTCTCAACAAATTGTACCCATTGCTCTTCGGTGATCCCTCGTAAACCTCCCATGGTGGTCTCTCACCGCCACCATGATCTGGATCATCTGGATCAGGCATCTTGTAGATGAACTTGTCAGCCAACTTATTCTTGTGGTCCCGGAACTGTTTCGACATCGCTGATAGCACATCCTTTTTAAGTGCGGGATCCACGGAGAAACGAGACTACTACATGATCATTCAGTTAGTAAAGTAAACATAAATGTTCTATTATTTCACAAAGATCATAGTAATAATGTAGAGATTTACCTGAAGACGCTAAACATAGTATCCTTCAATGATTGAGGCACTTGCTTCCAGTGTGGTTTATGTTGCAATATGACTTCACCAAATGGCTACCGTAAGCGGTGAAGTCATTCTTCCAATTTCCATGGGTTGGTTGAACTGATTGAAGCACCGGTTTTGTAGGAGGGCCCTTTTAGCCTTCAGCCCACGTGTGCACCTCTCTTCTTTTGCTTCTTCGCCTCTGGGGGACAACTGACCTCTTCGGTCTGCTGTGAAGGGCCAGCCTCAGTCTCTCGCGTACTACTGGTTTCTTTTTCTTTCCTCCTCTTGTGACCCGCTTACTTGGTCTATTCGCTGTGGCTCAGGTTCTCCAGTCGAGAAGCGTCCAATGGGGTCATCCATAGGGTGATCATCCACTGCAAAAAAAATAAAGCATTTTCATCAGATAAAGTCATTATAAATAACATAAATACTATGAGCATAACAATAACAGTTAAGATGACATTACAGTCTACATTCTACTAACAACATTACCTGACACGAAAACATAAATCATTTCATATTTTCTACCCAAACACCCTCATCATGGTCTGATCGTGCGTAGAGCAAATCGTTTTCGGTATCATCAATCGAATCCGGTAATCCAGTAGGAAACAAGGATGTTTCCTCTACGTCATTTCATCGTTATCCTCATTTCATTTTCGATTACAACCGGCCTTCTTCCTGGAAGAACAACAGACCATCTGCAGTCTTTCGGATCCTCAACATACCACACTTGTTCGCAATCCTTTCCCAGAACAAATTGATCATCGTATAACCGGTAACGTGAAAGATCAACCAAGGTAAGCCCTCCATCATTTTGGTACCCGCGTCGGTTGTCCACCCACTTGCACCGGAACAACAGAAAGGAATCAATGTCATAGTCTAGTTCCCAGATGTCCTCGATGACACCATAATACCAACTAAGTTACTAACTGGTTGAGATCGGTTACCGCTGTGGTACTCAGTGGCAGCAACTTCAATTTTTACCCCACTATTCTGGTTTATCGATTTGGCATCTTGGCGTGCGGTGTAGTATGTATACCCACTAATATCATACCCCTCAAAGTAATATTAGTTTCAGGTCCGATTGCCAAACATCTGATCTCTTCGCTTACAGCTTCTGGATCTGATGATGCTAATGTCAACACATGATCTTTGAACCATTGGATAAAAACTCGGTTTTGTTCCTTTGTCAGCCAAATGTGGTCTTTCAAAGGATTTTGATGCCTTAACTCAACCATATGGGTTTCCAAATAAGGTTCAACAACCTCAAGATGTTGTAAGACAAACAAATGTGCTTGATGAATAAGTGACGCGAAACTTGCACGATCTTTCTACCAATAACACCTTTACCCTTAAACCTGCCATAGTGTCGTGGTTTTGGGATACCAATAGACTCTGCCTCACTCAAATAATCGGTCACAAATTCCGTGACTTCCTCAGTCACTGTTGCTTCAACAATGCTCCCCTCTGGTCGATACCTATTCTTCATTCTACTTTTCAGAATACCCATGTACCGTTCAAAAGGGTACATGTACCGTAAGTATACCGGACCACAGAACTGTATCTCTCGAACGATGTGCACAATTAGATACCATTATATCAAAGAAAGATGGTGGGAAATACATCTCAAGTTGACATAATGTGACAACAATTTCACGTTGTAGATCATCTAGAGAGGTTACGTCAATTGCCTTGGAGCAAACAGCGTTGAAAAAGAAACATAACCGAGTTAAAGCATTTCTGACATCAGATGGCAATATCCCTCGAATTGCGACCGGAAGAAGATGTAACATCAGTACATGATAATCGTGAGATTTCATGCCTAAAAGTTTTAAATCCTTCATCGATACAATGTTCTTCCAGTTTGAAGAGTACCCAGACGGTACTTTTACCGAGTGCAGACATTTGCAGAAACTAATCTTTTCAGCCTTTGAGAGCGTGTAGCATGCAGGAGGTAGGTAGATTCGTTTCCCATTCTCTTGTGGGTGTAACTCCTTTCGTATACCCATGGTTTGCATGTCCTTTCTGATTTTCAATCCGTCTTTTGTTTTGCCGGGTATATTGAGTAAAGTCCCACTCACTGCCTCACCAACGTTCTTCACAATGTGCATGATGTCTAAGCAGTGTCTCACAGAAGATGACGCCAATAAGGTAGTTCCCAAAAGATAGAACACTTTTTCCAAATGTTTTTCGCCGGTTTTGATGTGTTTCCAAATACATTTGCAATGTCCTTAACCTTTTCGTACACTTCCTCAGAGCTCAGAGGTAGACGGGCCACACGAGTTTCGGCTTGACCATTGAACAACTTTCTCTTCGTTACTCGATAAGGGTGATTCGGGGAGAAGACGTCGATGACACATATAAACATTCTTCCCACAATGTTTTAAACGGTCCGAACAAGTGTCTTCCTCGCATATGGGACATGCAAATGTTCCTTTAACCGTGTAACCGGACAAGTTCCCATACGCAGGGAAGTCATTGACGGTACAGAACAACAAAGCCTTGAGCGTGAAATTCTCTCTTGCATAAGCATCATATACCACGGTCCCCTCATTCCACAATAGCTTCAGATCGTCGATCAGAGGGGCAAGGTACACATCAATGCTATTACCTGGCTGCTTGGGACCAGATATCAGGAGAGATAACATGATGTACTTTCGTTTCATACACAACCATGAGGGCAAATTGTAGATCACTAGCAGAACAGGCCATGTACTGTGTTGACTACTCAATGTGCCGTACGGGTTCATTCCATCAGTACATAACCCAAGCCTCAGATTCCTATCTTCATGTCCGAAATGTTCTTTGTACCGTCTATTGATGTTTCTCCACTGAGGCCCATCTGCTGGATGTCTTATTTCTCATCACTCTTTCTACCCTCCGCATGCCATCGTAAGTTCTTTGCATCTTTCGGATTCGCAAACAACCGTTTGAATCTGGGTATAATCGGCAAATACCAAACAAGTTTTGCTGGAGGGCTTTTTTTCTGAACGGAGGAGTACTCACCATCTTTATGCTTATACCGGGACAACGAACATTTCGGGCAATTGTCCAGATGTTCGTATTCACCCCTGTACAACACACAGTTGTTTGGACACGCGTGAATTTTTTTGTACTCTACTCCCATTGGACACACCCATTTCTTTGCCTCATACGTGGTGGTAGGGAGACCGTTCTCATCCGGTAGCATATCATGAATCAGCTCGAGGAATGCCGTGAAACCTTTGTCACTCAATCCATATCTTCCCTTCAGGTTGAACAAATTCAATATAGCTGTCAATTTCGTGTACTTAGTGCAAGTAGGATACAACGCCGTTTTGGATGCGTCCAACAACCTTTGATACTCATCCGGCCGGTCGACAAATTATCCTCAACGTTATCAAGCATCTCGTCCATTTGCTCATCATGATAAGTCGACTCACTGTCAACATTGACTCCGGAAGCGCTTGGGAGTTCTGACTCGTTAGTAGTATCGAATGTCTGCTCGGTTCTTGAGTTACACCGATCGTGACTGTAGGAAGATGAAGCATTATTTCAACAGGTTCTCCATGAAAAATCCATTTTGTATAATGTGGCATGAAACCACGGGTCTTCACATGGAATTGTACGAGGTTGATGCTTGAATAATGTCTAACCACACCACAATCAACACAAGGACATGGAATTTTCTCCGCCTTTGTCCTGTCCTTGTGTTGCACTGCAGCTTTGCAAAACTCTTTCAGCATTTTGTCAAAATGTTCCCCTCTATCACCATACATCCAGTCACGCTCCATACTACATGTGCAACAGATCACAGGTGTGAGTTATAGCCTTTGTAGAATATGGTCTGTATTAAGTTGCACATGTTTATTTCTTAATGGAGCATGACTGGGATGATTGTCAATTAGTCTAGCCTAACTCTAAGGTTGCAAACACAAAATAAACTAGCATTTTAAATTTAAGAAATTGTTGCACTTCTAAAACAGAAACCGGTGTTTAAAACAATATTACGAATACTTTTTCTACAAAAAATTCGGCATGACCTTTGCATAATTGTACACATCCCGTGCTTATTATTCAGCACTCACCAAAGTCATCACAACCACAAACATTCCAACAATGGCAGCAACCAACAATTAAAATAAATCAATTCTTTACTAGCTAACTGAAAACCAATTGCAAATTCAGATCATCAAACCAAATTTTCAATTCTCCACTGTATAAGTTCAAACCGGTTTAGAGATTAAAAAGAATCGAGAGTTAAAATACGTACTTGTTTTTTAAGGATTTATGGAGAGGGGAGACTGGTGCCTGAGAGGTAGGCTTCTGTGCGAGAGATGCAGCAATACCACTTCTGATATGTCTCTGCAAGGGAGCAACAAAAAATAAATTACAAAAGAAATGCATCAACAAATATGGAATGAAGCTAAATTATGTACTAGCACTTATATTTAAATACATAATTGCATTTATTAAACAAAAAATAAGGTTTAGTTACTTACTTGTGCACAGAGGAGGAAAGTGCAACAGTAATGGAAGAAGGCGGGAAACAAGAGAGGTGATTCACGGACTTGAATGTAGTGAGACCTGATAAAAAAAATTAGATATTGTTAGACATATACACATACATCAAACAATATTAATTACGAAGAATTTTAAAAAAAAATCGGCATGACTTTTGCATAATTTTACCTATCCCATGCTTATTATTAAGCATTCACCAACCATTCATCAACACAAATTTCCATCACAAATCAAACTAATACCAATTTATCCATCAAACCAAATTTTAATAATTTGTGGAAATCAAATACAAAGTAAAAAAAAAAGATAAGTTAGATTGTATTACCGGTTCTTCCAACTCCGCTTTCAATCTACTGTGCAATGACTGAGGAGAGTTTCTTAACCACTTCTTTGTAGACAGAATAGAAACTCATTATTTTACATATGATAATTGTTTGTAATTAGGATTGCAAAATTACACATAATGAGCTTAAAAGATAAAAATGTAGGTTGAGTATATTACGGGTTCATAAATGAAATGTATTCAGCCCCGTACGACTTCAATCTGGTGAACCCATTTAGTGATTTCCCTCTACAAGGACACAACCATGCTTATTATTAAGCATTCACCAATCATTCAACAACACAAATTTCTATCATAAACCAAACTAATATATACCAAATTTATTCATCAAACCAAATTCCAATAATTTGTGGAAATCAAGTACAAAAGAGAAAAAGGATAAGTTAGATTATATTACCGGTTCGTAAATGAATTGTTCTCCACTCCGCTTTCAATCTACCATGAAATGGTTAAGAAGCTTCTTAAGTATTTATCTGTAGAGACACAAATACATATAGATACAAGAGAAACTCAGTAGTTGTGTATGTTCCTTATATGCAGTTAGGTTGCAAATTTACAGTGAGTGAAGAGAATGAAGAGAATGAAGAGTTAAGTTAAAAAAAATTTACCGGTTCCTAAATGAATTGTTTCAGCCCCTCTTCTCAATCGGGCGTGCGAGATTCGTGTAGCAGTACCAATCTCTACAGAGGCAACGCAGACACAAAATAAATATGAATTGAGGGCGCAAAACTATATTGCTTACAATGTTTATAATTAGCTTATAATTATAAGCACAAATAATGCCCAAACATTGTTCCACCCCGTATATAAGCATAATAAATCTAGCCCAAATAAGCTAACCTAA
Organism: Limonium bicolor; assembly: GCA_023374045.1. Classification (NCBI taxonomy): domain Eukaryota; kingdom Viridiplantae; phylum Streptophyta; class Magnoliopsida; order Caryophyllales; family Plumbaginaceae; genus Limonium; species Limonium bicolor. The sequence continues at coordinate 163,289,544 of CM041778.1, read as the reverse complement.
CTATACTTAAAAGAAGGGCCAAAAACAGCAAAAACATTCACTTGGACATTTCGTCAAACACCTTGTGTGCATACATAAATTTACTAGTTTAACAACTAAATCTTGCAAAGATTTCACACACACAATAAATATCAGCATCCACAATCACAATGTGAAAACAATTTATCAATTTTAACAACACATTAACAATTTTTTAAGCAAAACCGAAACTATCAAAGTTGGGGTTTTTTTACCTTTGGTGCGTCTGTTGCTTGGGCGGGAGGAGGGCGGCGACGACCACCGACGCACCCGACGGCAGTGACGTCCGGCGAAGGCGGGAGGAGGGCGGGCGACGGCGGAGCTGTGGTGGCCTTGTGGTGGTGGTAGCGTCGGGGGAGTAGTAAATCGCCGCGGAGAAAACAGAGAAGAGGGATTTGGTGAATGAAAGCGTAACTGCGTCGGGGCTGGGTGGGGGGGGCTATTTTAAACGACCTATTTGACGGTTCTTTGCTAGGAACCACCGAAATAGACCCTCTGTAATAAAATAAAAATAAAAAACCTATTTCGGCGGTTCCTAACAAAGAACCGCCAAAATAGATGATAAATAAAAAAGAAAAATAGAAACACCTATTTCGGCGGTTTCTGGAAAGGAACCGCCGAAATAGGTCTATTTTATTTTTTTTATTATTACATAGGGCCTATTTCGGCGGTTCATATCTAGGAACCGTCGAAATAGGTGCCTTTTTTCAGACTACATACATTTCGGAGTCCTATTTCGGCGGTTTTATCTACAACCGCCGAAATAGGGGCGCCGAAATAGGCATTTTTGTACTAGTGAATGTAATGCGTAAGGAGTGGTCCGGGTTTACAAACCAGGACACTAACCTGGACCACCCCATTTTCACACCCGTAACTTCTCCAGACTTGTGGTTCGGGTTTGCAAAGTAGTATACAAACCCGGACCAGTTGAAAATTATACCTGAGAGTACTAAGACCATGTGGTCCGGGTTTGTAAACCCGGACAGTAACCTGGACCACACCAAATTCTTCACAGAAAGTGTTTTAAAGCTAATCTAAGGTAGGGTAATGATGGGTAATGATGGTATAAGATAATTAAGACATGATTAATGATGTTTAAAGGTCATTAAGGCCATGAACAAACTTAGGAAGTAATTTTAAGTAAGTGACATGAGTAAAGGTATTTGGGTAACAAATAATTAGTAAGTATAATCTGGGAAACCTTAGAAAAGTAATAAGTAAGGTTAATTACAGATAATTAACCACCCAACTCTATGTATGTGATAGGATTCGAATAGTCAAACACCAAAGGGAGTCGGTGAGTCCAAATCAACGGTGACGGGTATGATTTCTTCATGCTCTGTATCCTAACCTGGTTACCCCGATTTGTGTGCTTATTTGATCACCTAAATAAGATAAATGCACGAATCGGACTTTAATGCACTTACTTGTGCTTGTTTATAATTGTTCTTGCTATATAGTCTTGAACACTTAGTTTGTATAATTCATGAAATGAGTGGATGAAGATGAAGTGTATATGTACCTTGTAGTGTACTTGTGTAATGTAATGTACCTTGAATGGATGTGTATGTGAGTAATGTAGTATTTTATGGTCTACGTGTGATGACTTCTACTAATTCCTAACTACCTAATTCCTAACGTAAGTATTGAGTAAATTGGAATGAGTAGAAGTCTGATACAGTTTTGGCCATGCGTGAGGATGAGGAGACACAAGAGGTTGGATCCGATCCCTGGCTTTTAATCTTTTCCACGGCCCAAACCCCTTAAATGGGTAGTATCCTGGATTAGTGAGCCACAGTAAAGCCCGATGGTGGGACGGTGTAGTCCCTGCCCGGAGGTCACTATGACTTGACTTGAGAGTAAGTAAGTAGTAAGTAAGTATTGTATGAGTAATGGTCTTGGCTAGTGTAAGTCATTGACCTTGAGTAAAATAGTAATGCGCACCCATTCTAACTTGTGGTGTATAATGAAGCTAACAAGTATTGCGTATGTATTGGTGAAGTATATTTCTGTAAAGGTAAGTATGAATGGTTGACTTGTATTGTCTTCCTTGTATGTATTGAAATGTATGTATGTGTGCTTGTGAAGTATTGTAATATTATGAATGAAGCATGTATGTATGTATGAGTAAAATGAATTGCATGTATTCGACCAAGTGGTCGGCGTACCCTCGCTAGTACGTGGGGTATGCGGAAGTCATATGCAGCGTAAGCTGAGTCCCTTGGGGCACTGTTCTAAGTGTGCAGGTACCCGAAGCAGTTATGGTCACAGTAAGAGACCGGCAGCTATGTTTAGATAGCTAGGAAAGAATTGTAGATAGTAGTAAATTGTATAAGGCTTGAAGCATTTAAGGTAGAAGTGTACCAGGCGGTACACCCTTCTTGTATTTGGAAAACATGTAGTTTGTGAGGATTGGGTAGATGCTAGACTCTTAATGAGTGTATATAAACTTGAAGGAATTGTTGTATTTGTATTTGGATTTGGATCTTAGTAAACTCAGTGTAATATGTTGTATTGTAATTTTGGGAGTATTGTATGGAATGGAGAATTTGTAGTACCTGGTTGGTAATGGGAATATGTATTGTAACTGTGTAGTACTCGGATATTCCGGTCCATCAGACCGATGCTGTATGTAGTAGTAGGCCTTGTTAGTCACGTGGGTGGCTAACGACATTGTATCACCCACCGTTGTGTAAGTAAGTATCCGCTGCGAAGGTATGTAAGTACGAGATGATTGGACGGTAATGACGGTATTAGAGGTAGGGGTGTTACAAAAAGTGGTATCAGAGCGAAGTATCGCCCTGATGACTGGAAATACTGAGTTTAGGAAATACGGAGTTAGGAATTAGAAGCTTAGGGCTAAGGGCTGAGTGATAGCGTTAGAGATACGCTAGTTAGGAACTCTCGGTGTGTACCGGATACCTACAATACCAGTCCCGCCCACCGCATCCCCACTGTATAACTTGGGAAAGAACGCCAGAGAGAAGGAAAGTCCTCTCATACTCGGGAAAACCCAATCTGGCAGTAGTGAGATATTCCTATAAGAGGAAAGAATCTGACACATAGCAGATTCCAAGAATTGGAAGTCCCGGAGATGGTTCCGGTTGGACGACAATACCCGTACTTAATAGCGGTAGAATGAGCACTCCAACCATAAAGAGACTATAACTTACAACAGCATGGAGCGACGTGCTTAGCAGTCGCGAGAACCTGGCTAGTCAACCAGCAGCAGGAAAAGAAGCACTAAGCGTGCAACAGAGCGGAAAAAGGAACAATAACCAAACCCGAGACACAAGTCTACGGGACAGTAATATCTAAATAATACCACCAACGGTATGCTAGCTGACTGAGGACATAGTTAGGAGTGGTTAACTCCAAAACTGTAACGCCAAAAAGGTTACAATACCTGGCCGACATAGCTCAGACAGCTACAAGAACATTCACGGGATATAATCCGACACAACTACAGGAGTAGTGCCTAAACAAGCTAAGGCTTAGTAACCACAACAAAAGTGTGGGAACGAGCAACAAAGAAATACACAAAGCCAAATAAATGAAAATCTCCAAGGACTGGAGAAGTACCCGGTCAACGACAGTCATGTCAAGATCACTGAGAAGTTACTTAGGGATCGAGTACCCCAAACATAAATCAATAGATCAAAGAAGGAGTCGACAAGACTACCAAATACGAGTGGAAACCATACCGTGACCGGTAGAGGTTTACCCAAAAACCACCAGTACCACGCACTTGCCACGGCAAGTGCAGTAAGAACATGAACATGTAGAGGAACCCTAACATACCACAAGTACTTAGTAATGTACCGTGATCGCAATGAAGCGACTACGGGATCATACATCCTAAAAACTGGAAGAAGGAAACCTTGGAAAGGCCTGATGGCCCGACCATTGTACAAAGAACATACCATTCAGCAAGGAGCTAGATTTGGTCAAGACCTCAGACATGGCTACGCCATGAAGAACTTCTTTTAACACCGAACTGTTATTTCAAAACCACAACCTTTCTTTTAAACCTTGGATTTTTAAAACCAAACCAACAGAATTACGGTGAGTATCATAAAATGATACAAGAGGAGTTGACAATAAAATACTTCACCTAGGAGTGTGACGAGCACTACGAGTATACCCAATTACAGGATGTGGGATGACCGCACTCCGAAGGAGCTTGCGGGCCTGACAGATAGTCGGGTAAGTGGTAACGTATCAACAAGGTACCTCACGTATGTATACATGTAGTGTACGAAACATGGGAAGTAGTCAACACTGTTCTACGTACCATGAGTAAATTCAAACCAGAACAGCTGGACACCTCAGATGATCAAGGAGAAGGAACTCAGCAAGATAATAAGTATAAGAGAACTTAGAGAATCCATCTGAAGATAAGAAATGAGGATTAGGAAGCGCAAAGAGCACAGACTAGTAAGTATAGACATTGGATATGTCTCCAAGACTTCAAGAAAATACATGACAGCTGGAAAGGATACCCAGCCTAAACATAGTAAGGCAAATGCCTAACGTGAACATAACGATGTTCAACAAACGGGACGGAGTTCCCAAGAAAAATTACCAAGACTACTAGGGAGCATAAACTATCATTGGAGAGGATGTTAAACCTAGTCTAGAACACTAGGAGAAAGTATAAACAGTCTACCCAAGACCGAGAGACGTTATAACCCAAAAAGGGTATAACTCAAACTACGATACCACAAGGCGGTATAGTGAACATGGCATATCATAAACATTGTCGGGTGTAACGGCATAACCAACAACACCCAGGAGCAATCCTTGTAGGGTGTCTAAGTTAACAACAGTTGAACAAAGCGTCATGATAAGAGCACAGGAGCTAGAACGAACACTCTGCTAGGACACCGAGGGATTTCGCATAACGGGAAATACCCTAAATTACAAAAGGCACTGATTGACATCAGATTGCCTAAAGGGCCTCCTATGAACGGAAGCGTGATGTCATGAATTGCCATGGAGCCCAGTAATACCTCCAACCTATGGGGTATACAAGGAGTGGAAACATGTATAAGCAGCTTGCAAAGAGCATAGTTTGCAGTAATAAGGCTCAGAAGCCATAAACCAACTACATTGTGTAAACGTAAACGGTTGCAAAACCCACACCATTTAATAACAAGACTTACAAGAGATATTGCTTCCTACGGCAAATAGATCGACAACTAAACCACCCAATTTGACCTCAGCATAATGAGTGGCTTGGAGTAATGGCTATCTCAGTGTCACTGTCACGAGAGCATCAGTCTAGTATACAGTTGACGAAACTTTTAATTCCTATTCATGCCTTCTGTAGCAATGGTAGCATAGAGGCACAAGAATCGCAATAATTCCAATAATGGCCTAGTCCACACTTGGACAATACGGGAAACTCGAGGAAAGGTACCTCTCGTTAACTGAAGACCACCAATGTGGTGAAGATGTGAACCCTTAGAAAAGGCTTCCATCTACTATAACAACAAAGCTCGCACATGTAGTTGTTTCCAAAAGGCAACCGAAAAAGAAGATCTCCAAACCATTACGCCTAAAGGAGGCTTGAGAACAACTGTGAAAACCAAGATGGATCGGTTTAGAAGCAAACCCAGAATGGGTATAATGTAGACTGGAAAAGCACATCGCTTAAAGAGCATAGAGACTTGAAGGAGTAAGTATACTCCATATGCACCCAAGCATACGGTGAACCATTATATAAATAATAACATGGTGAACCTTGTCATGAGACTTATGAGTGGAAACTAACCTCTCAGCATGAACTTTCATTTATCAGTAATAGAGTACTCTTCAATTAGAGGACGGGACCAGACGACCCTTAAAGTTTCATGGGATGTCCCGGTGATGTACATACAAAAGTAAAACTACACAGCTAGAGCCTATAACCAATGCTCAGCACTGGGAGACAGTAATTTTCAAGAACAACCAATGTGAATGCACACTGGACACCACGAATGACCAACGCTCAAGAGAGCTTATAACCCGATAAATCACTTCATCCTTGATCAACCAAGATATTTGGCAAATGATGAAGTAATGTGAGGTAAGCTAACCTACACATGGAACCTAAAGTGAAATAAAACATCTCCACATTGGGAAGATAATAACATTGTGGTATGCTACGACAACCGTCACACACACGAACATAGGAAACCCTCAGTGTATTCACACCATAAGGAAATGGTGCTAACGACAATGGCAATGAGTAAAGATAAGCTACCACAGTAACAGAGACCGTAAAGACGATGTAGTATAATGAGTAAGAATATGGTGCGCAACAAGCGACCGCTATGAGGAAGTAGTTAGACAATGACACGGAGTATAAGTATGAGAAGACAGACATAAGTATTCATTCCTATCACATAAGTGAGTTATTGCCAAGTGTCTACGCCTTTGCACTCTGTATGACTGAGTGTTTTGGTATTGCACTTGTGCAACTAATGATCTAGTGGGATATCGAGGAATATGGAAATGTAAATAGAACCTAAACCCTTCTTTTCACCAACGAAGATGGCATAAGCCAGTCAAGCAAAACCTTAAAAACAAACCGTGCGGCCTAAGGCCAAAGAAGCACAAAGAGTGTAAAACACACCAACAATCACAAGATGTGAATTCCAGTGGAATAAAAAGGTGAAAGGAGACTTAAGAAAGTCACTAGGACCGATGCATACAAAATGTAAGGTCATACAAGTAAGGACACTTGTACTGAACCAGAAGAACTGGTATGATTCAAAAGCTATTGACAACAGAGGAAGCACTACAACTAAGTAGTGACTTAACCTCACCAGACAATAAGTCGGAGGAATTCAGCAAATATCATGGGAGTATGAATAGTATGTATAATAGATTGCTAGAGAGCTGAGGTATAAATCTAAACCCATCGAGTTCAAGCACGGTAAAAGAATACCACACTTGTTAGTAACCTTATTCCCACAATAGAGGGATAAAAAGGCGATGAATGGCACATCTAGAATAATCAAAGAGCGAATTAAGCACTACGGTTATCAGGATCACGCAGCAGAAGCTAGTGGGCCCTACCTAGGGGGTTAATGTACCTAGTAAGTATGAGGAATGGCTATCAATGCCTTGAAGCCTAATAGGCTAGAACCGAATTGGTTATGAGTTAAATAAACTCCAATAGGAATTCTTGGTGCAGGGACTGAACCATTAGTATGGTTGAGACCCTTTGACCAGAGTACTTTATATAATAGACCGTAGTGAAGCTAAATGCTTTGGACTGCCCAAATTGAGTAAACCAATGTTCAATAATAACATATGGTAGATTACGTGGGCGTAATCCCTTTTAAGGGGGGTAGAGCGAAAACCGCTTAATGTAAATTTCACGTATAAAGCATGTAAACTATAATGTGCATAGCAGAAATGAGAATTGATTTGATGATTGGTACTTATGTTAAATAAACATACGTATTCATTCATACTGTAATTATGGTAATTAGGCACGAGAGATGCAAATACCATAGCATGAGTCGGTATAAAACCGATGTTGAACCTAGAGGAAATTGAGTTCCCTAGGTGATTGTTCTGAGACAATTGAGAATTAGTAGTGGACGAAGCCCCACAAGTATTGTATCCTGCAAGATAGTACGAAATGATTGAGAGTAGTTGATGAATGAAGTCCGTGAGTAGTAGTTCTAGGTAAATTATTGGAAGTAAATTGAGGACAACTGAATTTCATAAGTATTGTATTCCTTAGTTAGATTAATTGAGATGATGGAGAGTAATGGATGAAAGTAGCGAAGGTTGATGAAATGAGCACTTAGGTATTGAATCTCGGAGTAAAGTTTTTAGGAAGTAGATTGAGAATGTTTGATGGACTGAATTCCATCCTTTGGCGTTGTATGAATTTGTAATTATGACTAGGAAGAGTGAAAAGATAGAAAATGGAAATAATAGAATTATCTATTTGTCTGAAACTGATGTGGGAAGTCGAACTTGATCCTGATCAGATCAGGGAAACAGAACACAAATTGGGGTGGAAAGATAGTTCAACACTGATGCTGATCACATGAGGGTCGAATGATTCTTGAATCTCCCCTCAAGTGGTCACAAGAATCACACATAGGATAGAAGTAATGAATATAAATTGGAATTTGGAGTTGTGTGTTTTAGAAAATTTCTAATTAGTAGTTGTGAAAGAATTTCCCTTAGACTGGAGGATGAGGATTTGTTAGAAGCTTATACCGGAGAAGATAGTAGTATATCATATTGTATTATTCCAAGGGCGGCAGGACATAGAGGAGTCCTGTGTCTAGAAGACCTGAGTGCCTACGGGATTGTAATGTGTATTGCATTGCTTTGGGGATAGCTTTGCACTGTATGTATGTATAAACCTTGTAATGTGGAACCAGATGGTTGGATGTAATGTGGATTGGAGTAATAATGGAACATTTGTATGGTATGGAAAGTAGAAACCTTGAGTAATGGATTTGGGAAATTGTAAGGAGGAAGAATGTATGACTTTGGAATTAGACATGTATGAATGAGTAAGTATAGTAATCCTATAACCTCGAACAACTTTAAGGACAAAGTTCTTAAGGGGGGTAGATTGAAATACCCCTAACATAAATATAGCGATTAAAATAATTCTAATATGTATTTAGGGGCCTAATAGTGCCTAAGTAATATGGGTGAGGAAAAATAAATCCAAAAGAAATGAAGAAATGCTTAACAAGCGAAAAACGCTAAATAAGCGTTAAATGACCATAGGAGGTACGAGACCTCGGTTAGAGTATTATATCGATTCTAAAGGCTTAATAAGGCCTAAATAATATATGGGAACAACTCCCGAAGAAAACGGATCCAAATAATGTATTAAAACGCTAATAGAGCTTTAGCGCACGTTTTTCGAGAAAACCCGAAAACGTGACTTTGAGTGGTCAAACGAACCCGTAAAAATTATAAATCATCAAATAACAATAAATAAGCATTAATGGAGGCTTAATAACCAATAAAATTAAAGAAACGAGAAAATTCCGGAAACCGGGCCCGGTTAGTGAATAGTGCTAAACCGGGTAAATAAACGAGCATTTTCTGTAGAAAATGAAAAACGCTCCCAGATTATGTACTGTGTGGGGCCAGTTTTATTATATAGCAGCCCCCTCACACACACACAAAGTAAATAAAGTAAGAAAGAAAAAAAGAAAGAAAGGAGGGAAAAAGTACAAAAAGGCAAAACCCCCATCTCTCCTCTCATTTCCCTCTTCTTTCTCTCTTCTTTCTTTCTTTCTTCCCCACCGTCACCTTCCTCCTCCCCTCTGCATTTTCTGGGGATTTTCTTCCTTTCCATGGCAGCTCACCTTCTCAAGCTTGCCCAAGCTTTATTAAAGCTCCAATCACAAAAATAATTACATATTCTTCATCTCCTCATCATTCTCTACACTTCCCTCTTTTTAGAATTTCAAAATGAGGAAGTTCATATCCATGGTTTTTCCCCATTCAAAGAGAAAATGGCACCAATGTAAAGCTTGGAGTCTCCTCTCTCAATTAAGGTAAAATCTACATGAAAGACTCAAGTTTCCTTCATCTTTCCTTGTAACCGATTTTGACCCCTTGGTAATACTCTATTTTTCTCTATCTTTTGAGCATCATTCCAACCTTCCAATGGTGGTGGAATCACCTTCTTGAACCTAGGGCTAAAACCCTTCTTAAAAGCTTCAAAAGGTAAACCCTAGAATTGATGTTATAAACACTTCAATGAATTAGTTTAAATCTAAGGGTTAGTGTTTTAATTACACTTGTTTTTGTGTTCATTGGGTGATGGGAATGGAGTTTGGCAACTCCATTCCCCACATAACCGATTTTGGGCAAGTAAAAGAGAAGGAGGAGAATTGGAAAAGAAAGAAGGAAATCAAGAGCTTAAGGTAAGAGCTCCTTCTTAAAGCTAAATTTTAATGCATTAGAGTAATGGGAATGGGTAAACTAAAGTAAAGAACCTAAAGTATTGTATTGGTATTGTGGTTATGGAAGTTTGAGTATTTATGAGCAAGTATTTGAATGGTAGACCTTGGACTTGGAGCCAAATGTAATGTGTATGTGTATTGGTATTGCAGTTTGAGGAAGTATTGATGAATTGAGATTTCTTTGAGTGCTGGTAGGACCCTTGTATGGGTCTGGTGATAAGCCGTAGACTTATCATATTTTATAAGCTAGATCTGTAATAATATAGTTAAATTACGGTTAGAATCGGTAGTATTTACGTTATTTTATATGTAAATTGATTTTATATGTTCAGTCTTATGTTTTGTGTGTTTATATGCAAGGAGATAAATTCTATGTCAAAAACTAAGTATTGCCGGATATGAAGCCGGATTCCTCACGCACGGCACAGATGCGAAGTTTAAGGAGTCAGGCCGGGCACGATGCCGGATGTTCTGTATCCGGCACAAGCAAAAGATGCGTCGACTCACCAAAAGTTAGTGGTTATTTACCGTTAACTAATTAACCAGTGCCGAGTATGGTGCCGGGCGTCCCTGTCCGGCACAAGTGACTTTTTGCGCCTTGGCGGTTTCGACCGTTATTGGCCGCGCATGTTTTTAAATAGACATGCCGGATCAAACAGACCCGACAAGACATTCGGCATAAGACTTTTTGGAGGCTATAAAAGGAGGCCGAATGTTGCATTTCTGGGCATCATCTTCTATTTACTTATACACTCCAAAAATCCTCAAAAACATCCCGAAGTGCTGCTGGAGGAAGATCTTGCATCATTTACAAGGAGAATAAGAAATTGTCACCGGGTTAAGGCTAAGACCATTCTCCTTCCTCCTTTGATTGTTCTTCTTCCATTTAAGTAGAGGATGCATCAGAATCCTTAGTGGTTACTGATTTGAAGTGGTTCTCTTTGTAAACGTACTACGATTACTCAATAAAAGATATGAGTTTCAACTTGGAATTTTGTGTTTGTTGCAATTGGAATGTAGTTGCTTCTCCTTCCATTACTTCAAATTCTGACCTTGTTAAGGCAGAAAGGTAGGTTGAGGAATTCCAAGTGGTCTTTCCATTTGTCTTTTTCAATTTAGAAGATGAAACTTAAGACTTAGAATTAACCATGTTAATCTCCCCTTCTTGGTCCTTTAATTACCTAAATATTGTTAGTTTTCGGTAATGATTAGGGAGTGCTTAGTTCGGCTTCGAACTGGAAGAGTAATTTGACATTTTGAGAATGCCGGATGGCAAGCTGGGTGCAAGACGTCCGACACATTCAAGGTTCTTGTCTTTGTCGTGCGCATCTTGTCCGGTATAATATCCGTCAGTCTCAAGAGTTGGCTAATTCGAAATTTATTCTTTTCCCTTGATAATCATTTGTGTTTTTATGACATTGACCCTGCGAATATGGGGCGGATCATTGTAAATACCATTTTAGATTAGGTTTAGGAAGTTTTCTTAATTTGCACTTATACACCTTTCCCCCTCTTTTACTTATTACTTATTAAGGCGAGGACTAATTTTCTATACAAGTCCCTAGGGTTCGACTTACTTGGTCCTAATTTGCTTCCCTGCTACTTTTGACCGGGTTTTTTTTTGCTACCCGTATTAGATTGAGTAGGTTTCTATTGTTTAATCTTATGCCGTGCATAGTGCCGGGTATACTTTATCCGGCACATTCTTGATTTTTCCACCGTTTTAGTTTAGTCTTTTGTACATAATTGTGTATATATTACCTACTAAAATCTATGTTAGCAAAATGGCGTCGTTGCCGGGGACTTGGAATTAGTCCAAGTCCTAAAATTGGTAATAGCCTTTTTCTTCTTTTCGTTGGTTTTTGTTTTCCAAATGTTTGAATATGCCGGACTTATTGCCGGACGTCTTATACCCGGTTTAATCAGAGGAAGTCTGTGCCGGATATTAAACTCCTAGCATGAAACCCGGCACATTCTACAATTTCGAAATTGCCCTCCCGATGAATGCTATTTAAATGTTAATTACGTGTTTGGTAATTTTTTACTTGCCGTGTAGGATGCCGGGTTACCATGATCCGGCAAATTCGGAGGAAGTCCCATGCCGAACATTTCCTATCCGGCACGCTACCCGGCGCGTTCAATTTAACATTTATTTTTCTCTTTCTCTTGTTATTTATACATTCCTTCCTCTTACAAATGTCTCACCATTTATCCAACTTTGTACTCAGGATGTCTAGTAACGTTTGGATGGCAAAGTTATAGAGTGAAGAGACCAACCTTTTTCATTTTCTACATATCTATGTAGTAAATGAACTCTACCCTCGTACAGGGGTAGGAATATTTATTAAGAGGAAGAAGATGAGACCTGCCCTTTGTTACCACCACCTTAGGACCACCGCACGCATGAGGGTCATGCCTGTGGATGAACTTAGGCGAAGATTCCCACATTGGGGTATCTTCACTAATAGAATTCACCAAAGGCCCCCCTCCTATGCGATCTTCACTAGTAGAGTTAGGCGGGCTAGGTTTAGGGTTATCTATTAGTATACCTTAGTATCTTATATATAGTTTTATTTTTTAGTATCTTTTATATGTTTTATTTTAGCTTATTTTCTCTTTTATATATTATGTAATGACAATGATATTTCCTATTCAATAAAAGCATATAGTAGTAATTACATGTTCTGTTCAATTACCTAAAAAAAAAACAATTCCTTTTGTCATCTTTTAGGTACTTGTTTAGGAGAATGCTTCTTAGATCACAAGATCTCTCTGACGAAGTAGTAGATTACGATCCTGAGATCGAGAGAACATTCCTTCGTTCCTTGCGACAGAGAAAAAACCACTCTTACCCACAAGAGAAACCAAGTACTTCAAGTGAGATGGCAACAGTACGCAACATCAACAGGCCATCTAACCAGGGCCAGAAGCCAGCCATCAATCTCCCTACTCTCCCCCAAGCCGATTATGACGAATGACAGAAGTTGAAGCCGTATCATCAAATCCGCTGTGTCAAGGAGTTAGGAATGTTTGATGGTTCTAACCTAGATGAAGCTTTGCTCCACGTAACAAAATTCCTGCAACATGTCAATAGCCTCACCGCTACTGACATCATATTGCAGTTTGCTCATCTCTCACTTTTTCCTCACAGTCTCAGTGGAATTGTAAGCAAATGGTACCACAGCCTGACGCCAAACACTATCTCCAAACGTGGGAGACATGGCAACCAAAGTTCTACGACAAATTTCTACCGCCGAGTCGCACTTAGAAATGATCGCTGAAATCTACAATTTCAAGCACTGGATCCGAAAATATTTGTGAAGCTTGGGATAGATTTAAAGGGTTACTTTTGAAGTGTCCACATCATGGTCTCACGAAGGAGCAACTCTCACAGTTGTTCTACAAAGGCTCGTGAACCAGTACAAGACGATGTGTTGTCCTCCCTGGGGCCGACTCCTGAAGAAACCAGGGAGAACAATTTCTAGACGGGATTGAATCTTTATGCGGGAAATCCGTGATTGGGCTACGGGAGGAGAAAAGAGGTAATACTCCAGGTTGTACCACATTGAAGAAAGTGACACCAAATTTGAAAAGTTTGATGAAGAGTCATGAGCAATTGCTAGAGAGCAATGCCAACAATCCACAAAGGTAAGTGCTACAAAAAGTTGTGGGAAACTGGCTATGAGTTTCCCTCCCTCAGCAGGCTAATATTGCTTATACAAGACCAACCACTCAGGTAACCCGCTCTCCCATGTTTTCTATACCACCTTGTGACGTGTCTTGTACACAGTGTGGGGACCACATGATTTTGAGCAATGTCTGAGTTACAAGAACTCAAAGCGTCTGAGGAGGTAAACTACGTCGCCAACAATCAAGGGTTCAGGCAACCTGGCAAAGAGGCGCCCAACCATCCCAAAATTTTCATAATAGTCCCGGCTATCAAGGAGGCAGAGGCACTTCACCCAACCTCCTTATAACAGAATGCCTTCTCACCAACCACCTCAACTTCCATCCAACTCTGAAGCAGAGATGGCAGAAATGAGGGATATGTGATGAAGGCCCTAATGAACAAATCCAGAGATACTCAGGAAGAGATCTGGCCTGCGCAAGGACCAGAAATCCCTACATTCTCAACTTCAGCAGATCCTGACCCAACCTAGCCTTCTAGACATCTACCCTCTCAAACTTACTGAATCCTAGGGAGCATGCTAAGTCAATGCTTATGGAGAGGTCAAAGTGCAAGCGCCATCACCTCCGAAGTGGAAGGGAATTAGTAAAGACAAAAAGAAAAGAAAAAGAAAAGTAAATGATTCCGGGTAATGAGGAGGAGGCAGTACTACCCTCCATACCACCTTAGGGGACACAGGCCCCTACTTCTTCTCCCATACTTCTACTAATGCTTCTAATGGGCTTTCTCCTCCTAATAATCAGTCTTCCACCGAAAAATTGCCATTCCCCACTAGGCTCAAGAAAAAGCACATGGATGAGCAGTTAAGAAATTTTTGGGATTTTTAAGCGTTTAACAATTGACATTCCCTTGATTGATGCTCTTAAGCAGATGCCTACATATGCCAAATTCTTAAGGAATTGATGAGCAACAAGCGTCAAATGGAAGACTTGGAGACGGTCATCCTAACAGAGGAATGTTCGGCGGCCTGGTACGTTCATGCCACCCAAACGGAAGGATCCCGGACTGTCAATAGTGCCTTGTTGCATAGGTGATGTGGATGCGGACGTGGTCTATGTGACCTTGGAGCAAGTATCACATATAATGCCGTATTCCATATTCACCAGGATTCGTGGTTAGCCAACTGAAGCCATTTTCCTTCTGTCTCCAATTAGCGGACCGGTCCTCCATCATAACCCATGGGTATGGTAGAAAACCTGGTGGTGGAGTTGACAAGTTCATCTTCCCTGCGGATTTTGTCGTCCTAGACATCAATGAGGATACTGAAGTCCCGTTGATCCTTGGGCGACCATTTTTTAGCACTGCCAGAGCGGTCATCGATGTGTATGATGGCAAGGTCACCTTCCGATTCGAAGATGAAAAGATTGAGTTCAATATGGCTCAAATGGTAAGGAAGAGTGTCGCTGTCCACACTATCTGTTGTGTAGGACTTTCAGCAGATGGTGGAGAGGACGATTGCACAGTCGATAAAGAATTATTCTCTTTACCTTCCATTGAACCGCATGAGTTGGAGGCTCTTGATCAAGTCTTGATTTCATCTATTGAAGAGTCTCCAATAAAGGAGGTCAATAATGCCATCGCTCAACTAAATAAAGGCATCAAGTTGGATCCTAACTACAGACCATCACTAATCAGTCTAGACCGCTCGCCTCAAAAAGCCCTACCCTCCATTGAGCAGCCACCAGAGGTAAAACTGAAGGAACTTCCTTGTAATCTAAATTACGCCTTCCTTTCAGGTACAAACTCTCTTCCTGTAATTATTTCCTCGCTTCTTTCTTCTGAGCAAGAAGTCAAACTGTTAGAAGTCCTAGGAAAGCATAAGAGAGCGATAGGTTGGTGTCTGGCAGATTTGAAGGGTATTGATCCTAGTTTTTGCACTCACCGTATCTGTATTGAAGGATAATCATAAACCAATGAGGCAAGCTCAAAGGAGGTTGAATCCCAACCTAAAAGAAGTTTTCAAAATGAGGTCCTAAAATTATTGGATGCTGGTATCATATACCCCATTTCTGACAGCCCTTGGGTAAGCCGTCCAGGTGGAACCTAAGAAGGGTGGTATTGAAGCAGTTCCGAACGAAAAAGGGAGTTGATCCCCCAAAGAAAAACTATGGGATGGCGCATGTGCATTGATTATAGAAAATTAAATTCCGTTACTCGAAAGGATCACTTCCCTCTGCCCTTTATAGATCAAATGTTGGAAAGGCTTGCAGGTCAAGAATTTTATTGTTTTCTAGATGGGTATTCGGGGTATTTTCAGATCCCAATGCCACCTGAGGACCAGGAGAAGACCACCTTCACTTGCCCTTACGGTACCTTTGCATATACCCGGATGCCTTTTGGACTTTGCAATACACCTGCTACTTTCCAACGTTGCATGCAGGCAATTTTTACTGATTTTATCGAAAAAAGTATCGAAGTATTCATGGATGATTTCAGTGTATATGGCCCTAACTTTGATGAATGTTTGCAGCAACTAGATCTAATCTTAGCCAGGTGCGAGGAAACCAATTTGGTGCAGAGTTGGGAAAAATGCCACTTATGGTAAGGAGGGCATTGTTTTGGGCCATCGAGTTTCCAAAGCAGGTATTGAAGTGGACCAGACCAAGGTCGAGGTCATCAAAAAGCTCCCTCCTCCTACCTCAGTTAAAGAAGTAAGAGCATTTCTGGGTCATGCTGGTTTCTATCAAAGGTTTATTGCTGATTTCTCAAAGATTGCAAAACCGTTAAGTGATCTGTTGGCCAAGGATACAAGTCAACTTTACAGAGGAATGTCTTGAGGCTTTCGAGATCATAAAAGAGAAGCTTGTCTCAGCCCCTGTGGTCGTTGCCCCTGATTGGTCTCTCCCTTTGAGATCATATGTGATGCAAGTGACTACGCTGTGGGGGCTGCGCTGTGTCAAAAGAAGAATAAAGTACTAAGGATTATAACTTACGCAAGTAAGACTCTTGTGGATGCCCAAAAGAATTACACAACTACAGAGAAAGAGCTTCTTGCTGTTGTCTTCACCCTCGATAAGTTCTGTTCTTATCTATGGGGAAGTGAAGTTATAGTACACACTGATCATTCTGCCCTAAAGTACCTATTCACTAAAGCAGAGACCAAGCCAAGATTGTTGCGTTGGATCTTACTACTACAAGAACTTGATGTGTTAGTTGTGGACAGAAGGGAAGCCACAATGGGGTGGCTGATAACCTTTCTCGCATTGACAAGCCATATGATGGAGTTCCCATTCGGGAGTATTTTCTAGACGAGACAGTGTTCAGTATCGGGCAGATCAAGGACTTATCAGAAAAGAACGTATCCTTCAATTGGGTTCAATTGTTCGATGTGTTGAATGCCAGCACTGACGAACCATGGTATGCAGATATTGCCAACCACTTAGCCTCCGGGGTAATACCTCATGATCTCTCTTCCCAACAAAAGAAGAGATTTCTCTCTCAAATCAACTACTTCTTTGGGATGATCCTTACCTTTTTAAGGTATGTGCTGATGGGGTCATCTGTAGGTGTATCCCTGAAAGTGAGGTCACCTCAGTTCTACACCTCTGTCGCACAAGGGAGGCGGGAGGACATCATGGTTCTACTCGGACTACAGCAAAAGTTCTCAAATCAGGTTTTTTCTGGCCCACACTGCATAAGGATGCATATCAGTTTGTTTCACGGTGTGATAGTTATCAAAGGATGGGCAATATCTCTCGACGTCATGAGATGCCTTTGAACAACATTTTGGAAGTCGAGTTATTCGATGTCTGTGGAATTGACTTTGTGGGTCCCTTTCCCCCATCTCAAGGACATCAATACATCTTAGTCGCTGTGAACTATGTATCCAAATGGGTCGAAGCAATTTCATGCCCTCTGCAGACGCCAAGACAGTTCTCAAATCCTCAAGAAAAATATTTTCACAAGATTCGGGGTGCCTCGGGCAATCATTTCTGATGGGGGTACCCACTTCTGTAACCGCCAATTTTATGCCCTTTTGCATAAATATGGAGTACATCACAAGGTAGCACTCCCTTATCATCCTCAGTGTAATGGGCAGGCTGAAGTTTCCAACCGTGAGTTAAAGGGATCCTTCAGAAAACAGTCAGCTCCTCCCGGCGAGATTGGTCTATGAAGCTTGATGACGCCTTGTGGGCCTATCGCACGGCTTTCAAGACTCCTATAGGGACCACCCTCTTTCACCTGGTGTTTGGTAAGGCATGTCATCTACCCGTAGAGCTTGAGCTCAAAGCCTACTTGTCTCTTAAAGCTTTGAATTTTGATATGACGGTCGCTGGCATCAAAAGAAACTTCCAGGTCCGAACTTGAAGAGTTGCGCCACAACGCTTATGAGAACGCCCAACTTTATAAAGAGCGCACCAAGAAGATCCATGATCAAGCTATCTTACCTCACAGTTTTCAAGTTGGTGATCAAGTCCTCCTCTATAATTCCAGGCTCAGACTTTTTCCTGGGAAGTTGTGATCTCATTTGACTGGATCTTTCACCATCACTGCCGCAATGACTATGGTTTTTTTGAACTTGAGAATGCAAGCGGCGACCGCTGTAAAGTCAATGGATCAAGGTTAAAGAAATATCTAGTAGTGATCCTCGTAAAGCCGTTCCCGTCTTCATGTGTTTCCAAGATAATATCCAAGCACTATCTCCTCCCAAAAAGGTGCAAGAGAAACTTACCTGGCGTCGCTGCTCCCCTCCCTCACGAGCACCGGCAGACGAGGCCAAGTGTAGGGTCGTTCCAAATCCCACGTACCTTCTAGGGGAGTTGTTTTCTTTCTTTACATTAATTTTATATTTACTTCGTTATTTATTTATTTCCTTCTCTATTAAACACTGGGGACAGTGTTCCTACCTAGTGTAGGGCACAAGGGGGGGGACCTCCCTTAAAACTTGATATTAAAAAAAAGGAAAAATTACAGTGCCCACCCACGGGGGGGGTTTTGGGGTTTAACACTGCCCACCCAGAACTTTGAAAATTAACACTGCCCACCCATGGACTATATTGTTTTTACTTCCGTCACCATTTTACCACACTTCCGTTAGTTTAGTTAGTTTAGTTTGTTGACTGTCAAAGACCAAACAAACCACACTTCCGTCACCAACCAAACAGAAGGGATAATATCTCTCATCGACGTGCTCGCCACTTCTTCATCAGTCGTCGTCGCGTATTCTCCCAAAACTCTCTTTCATCTTCCTCATCGTATCCTTAATGCCGCAGAGACTTCATCGCCGTCAACGTCCCCGCTAATTGAGCTCTCTTTTATCGTATCCTTAATCAACGGCAGGACATCAGGAAGTAAGTCAATTACCAGTCTTGCATCATCGCCCGTAACAGAATTCAAGGTCAGGTTAATGACATAACGATAGAGACATAGATATGGAAAATTGAATGTAAACTGTAAATACGACAGTCTCTGTTGTAAGCAAGATCAAGTCCCCACAGAGAGGGCTCACAAACTGTTCGCAGAAGAGGTACTCAAATTATCGGTGGTATACGGCTGAGACTCATTTTGAACAAACAGGGTGTTTTGCCCAAATCAGAACAGAGCAAAAAGTAATAAGAAGACGAAGAAAAGAAAAAAAAAAGGACAACCGAAATCAGTTTAGCCCAAACGCATCAGGAAGGTTGGGCTTCGAATCCGATGCAAACTAAACTATAAAAAAGGATGATATGAGATGGAAATGCAGGTCTCTTGTGTTCCAGAATTGACACGTGAGAAGACGCAAGGCAAGAGCAATTTGTGAAAGCTTAGTGTCGGACGCAACTCCGATATGGTAGCGTCTTTCCCTTCTCAAACAAATATCGAACTATCTACACTAAGCATTCAAGAACCCGATCCCTTTTACAGAAATGCATTTACATGCGTAAACAAACTGTCATTCAGGAGTAGCACAGAGTAAGTTATGAGTTTTCTATTAATCCACCGAATCACGATTTAGGGAGCATGCTAAACAAATATAGATATCAGGCAGGTTGAACAAAAACACTTACAGTACATTCATTAAGCAATTACTGAGACTATTCGAGTGCAGATTACATTACCAGGATGAAGATAATAGAGCTTCCTGTAAAAGAGCTAGAACACCAAGCAAAAGCAAACAGATAACACAATTAGTTCACAACTGTAATCGATCCAACAAAACAAAATTGGAAAGGAAACTGAAACTGTAAAGAAAAACCGAGCTTAAGCTCGACATGTTAATCCCATGCCATGTCACGATTTGCTTCGGGTTTGGGTGAACACGACGACCCCTCTTGAGTTCCTTTCAAAAGAGGGGAGCAACCCGTGAATGAACGAGATAGATGTTTTAACGCCACCGCACTGTCAAGGATCTTGGCAAAGTTGTTCGGAGAGGGAGGAGTCAAATGCGGTTTTCGGGCGACAGTGACAAAAGATTCTCGAGTTGGGTTTGATATTAGAATTTTGGGGTTTGAACGAGGTGTGAGGAAAATGGATCGAACGTTCTAGTACAAGGATAAAAAAAAGTGGTGGTTCAAGGTGGAAGAAAAGCTTCAGATGCAGGTGAAATGCCTCTTCTGCGGAGATTGAGAGTCGATTGGGTATCCATGCGAGATGAGTAGAGGTAGAGGACGCCGCTGACGAGAGTAGCGCACAGCACAAAGCGAAGTCTCTGACTTGGCCGCGGAGGCCGCTGGAAGATGCAGCGTCAGAGGGAAGAAGCGATAGCGAGGAGCGGTTTGATTGCCGCTGGAAGATGCAGCGTCAGGATACAACAACAAGAGAGGAGATGGTTTGAGATGTTGCAGCAGTGTTGTGAGTGTGGGTGAAGGCGGGCGTGGTCTGATGGTCGTGGCGATGGTGGTGATGGCGGGTGTTGAATGGGATGCCAACGGGCGTGAATCGCGACGGAGATGAATGGGAAGGTGGGTGAAGGTGAAGATGGCTGGCGAAGTGATGGTGGTGAATGAATGGTTTCGACGGTGAATGGCGTAATGTGGTGCGGAGAGGCCAGAGCCTCGTTGGAGGCGTTACAGTGATGAAGCGAGAGTGTAGGTGCTGGGATGATGGTAGTCTGAAGATGGTGAGGAGGATGGTGGTGCGGTTACAGTGATGCGAATGAGATACAATTATGAAAGGATGTGGAAAGAAATGAATTTAATATGTGAGAGTTGACAGTCAACAAAACTAAACTAAGGTGTGTGGTAAAATGGTGACGGAAGTAAAAACAATATAAGTCCATGGGTGGGCAGTGTTAATTTTCAAAGTTAGGTGGGTGGGCGGTGTTAAACCCCAAACCCTGTGGTGGGCACTGTAATTTTTCCTAAAAAAAACAAACACATTTATGCACATATACCATGTCTAGTTTATCCAATATAATAAGTTTTAGGGAAAATTACATCGCCCACCCATGACGTTTGGCGAAATTACACAGCCCACCCACGAAGTTTCAAAAATTACGCAGCCCACCCATGTGGTTTCCACAATTTTACATACAACAACTTTTCTAATATTTGATCAACTTAAAAGATGGTTAAATGATATCCAAATTTGATGAAACTTACATGGATGATATTAAGGGTTATATTTTGGTAAAACTTGAAATCCAACGCTTTTTAAGTTCATATATGATCTGTGGGACCCGATGAACGTGTCTCATGTTTCATTGGGTCCCACAGGTCATATATGACGTTAAAAAACTTTGAATTTGGCATTGAACAAAAATATAACACCTTAGCATCGTTCATGTAAAGTTTCATCAATTTTGAACAACATTTAACCATCTTTTAAGTTGATCAAATATTAAAAAAGTTGCTAGATGTAAAATTGTGAAAACCACATGGGTGGGCTGTGTAATTTTTGAAACCTCGTGGGTGAGCTGTGTAATTTCACCCAACGTCATGGGTGGGCGATGTAATTTTCCCTAAGTTTTACGTTTATTTACCTTCTACTCAGCTTTTTGCATGTCCTTGGTTGAGATAACATTAGGGAAGGATAAATATTTGTTCTCTCAAGAGGTAAGCTTTCTGATGCCTTCGAGATGTTAATTTTACTACATGATTATTTTGTTAACATGAGTATATGACCTTACTTCTAATTTTTTCCTTGATCTACTTTTGGGTAATAGATTTCTTTCTTTTCAAAATAGTTCAACTCTTGTGGGGAATATCTTAGATAGGGGTGATGTATGAAAAAAAAAAGCTTCAAGAAAAAGAAAATGAAAAAGGAGAAGGAAAGCAAGAAAAAAATCTTCTTATAAAAAAAACATGAAGCATTATGAGGTTGCAAGATTACCTCGAAATAAAAGCAATAACCGAGAGTTTTTCCTTTTATTTTTCTCTAAATTCCCGTTCTTTAATGAAAAAAATCATGGTTAGATTCATAAACCCTTGCAAAATAGGGCTGAATTGAAAAGAAACCATAGATGAGAGTCTTGGCACATTCAGAAACTCTTGAAAAATAGAGCTGAGTGATGGAAACCAGAAAAAGGAGACATACAATACCCCTTATACAAAATAACCATGAGTCCTTGATCCGTTTTGAGATTGATTGTTTTGTATTATTACCCGCTAGTTATTCTGATGGAATGAGAAAGTAGAATGTGCTATGATCAGAGTCGGGTAGTCAAGAAAGAACTCTAGTTGTCATTATTATGAGTACCTATTTTTGTGAACAGGTAAGTTACTCTTCCTGATTTATTTGCTGAGGACTAGCAAAAGGTAATAAGTGTAGGGCCTTGAAAGTCGTAGACTTATCATATTTATAAGTAGATTTGTAATAATATTCACTAGTGCAGAAAGTGCAGAAAATGTTTTTTACCACGGTTATTTTGCTTATATACCACGGTTAGAGACCGTGGTTTATACTCGCGTGGTATATCGGAAAATTCAAATAAACCACGGTTCGAAACCGTCGTTTAAAAGACGCATTAAACCACGGTTCGTAAAACCGTCGTTTAAAGCCCGTTGTGGCGCGGGAATCAGACGACTTATACCACGGTTGGGACGGAAACCGTGGTATTTAATGTCGTTCCATTGCGTTTTATACGACGGTTCGGGTAATTAACCGTGGTATATGAGTACTTTATACGACGGTTCTTAATAAACCGTGGTTTATACTCGTCGTTCCATTGAGTTTTAAACCACGGTTTTAAGTGAACGTGTGGTTTTTTTTATTTTTTTTTTAGTTTTTTTGTTTTTTAGCATCTACCACATATGTTTTCCAACACAACCCAATTTACAATCGTATATACAACCTGTACAGGGCATCCAACTGGTATTGCCCTTTGATAACCAACCACACTATGACCATAAACCAAGTTGCCAGTTTGAATTGCAACATTGAAAACGAATTGCAAACAAACCCATTCAAACTTTCAAAAATAAGAGAGAGTTGAACTTTACAAACTTTGAGAGTTGCTTCAGCAAAAACAAAAGTCTAAGTCTAACTACGTACACTAGGATATAAGATCTAAGAAACACTCAAGTAATTTTTACACCAAAACTGCGATAAATGATCTCTTACAAAGTCGAGATCCCCTTTGGAATACGTGCTCCCTGCTTGTGTGAAATAAGAAATGATTGTCCATAAAAAGAAACTGATCATCATTAGTACACAATTTTATTTAAAATGCAATAACTTTAACTAAAACTTTGATTGGTATGGGTTACCTTGTCATCATCCTTAAGCGTGTCAATATTTTGTACCATCTCGAACATGTACCGCATCACATAATAGCCACAGCTTTTTGAATCAGGCTGTTGAGGACACTGTCATCACACCATCCATGGATTCCAACTTTAGACAGATCAAAAAATTAAACGTTTAACTTTAATACAAAAATGCATAAATTAAATGATTACTTACACGTATGTATTGGAAGTCCAAGATGGAGAATGGTTTCTTTTCATCACTTAAACCAAGCTTATGGCCCCTGCATAAATACAGCATTTTAAAATGAAGCCATTTATTGTCAATAATCTAGGACAAGCTTAAAATAAATACAGAATGCATTAAAATTTTGAATACTCACTCCTTCAAATATTTCTCTACAGCGATCTCTCGAAGGTCATCAGGGCCGCCCAATGGGTCTAGTATCAACAAGCATGAGGTGTCGATACACAACACCATCAACATCCAATGATTGCTGCCACAGATAAAACAAAGAATGTTTTGTAGAACAATTATTTAATATCACAATTAGGAAGCAAAAAATTCCAGTTATTGTGTACTTACATCTGATGATATGGGATCAGCAAATATTTGCTTCTTCTTCGCACCGCAGTACAAAATCCCTGCCTCACATGCTCTACACATCCTTGCTCATCCAATGCGGCCTGATTTGCTGACATCAATTGCGGACACAAGAAAGAGATGGCAAATAATCTCTTGCTCGATATCAGTCTAGTAGTCAAACACCTAAACAACATTTTTCATAAGATATGTTAAATAGCTTAAAAAAATGAAAGATAATTTATAATTTAAAAGATACTTACACACAATAGGCCTGAATCACAGAGATGTTAAGCAGGTCTCCCATCAAAAATTCTCTTAGATCGCTCACGGTAATCATCAGATCTCTGGGCTCGGGGGAGTGGAAAACATGCTTAGACACTTTCATGTTGAAATTGGTGACAGACTGCGGCTTCGTCATGAAAAAGTCATACAACATTTTTTGATTGGCTGTCAACTTCTTCAGATACTTGGGTGTCAGAATGGGGGATCTCCTAGGAGTCATATCGAAAGGTTTCACCACTTCCTTTCTCACCCTCTGACTCTCCTCACTTGATTTCACAACTTCCTTCCCCTTATCCACTTTCCTCTTCTTAACCGGTCTTAATTCCTTATCAATCTAATAGTATACAAAATTTAAATAATAAACATATCAGTCAACAGTCAAGTTAAAAACTAAACAGTAAGCATGTAATTAAATAGTTTACCTGTCACTACTGACATCAATGAGAGAATATGGCCATGGAACAACTGAAGATTTGCTTGACCTATTTTACTCCACTCATTCCACTCCAACGGAAGGGGAGAGTCCTCATGACCTTGCACAATATCGTCTACCATCACACGAGCGTGGAGAGGTGGGATGACCTTGAAATGTACTACAGAGTTCGGTCCGGTCTGTAAAACCCGACCGAATGCAACATGCACAGTCCCACCATCCAACACTTGAAACAGATGACATGATTTAGCCATCTACATCAACTCACAACAGTAAGCAAGCTAATAAAATTATATGTTTTAAAAGTAATGTTAAAATAACTAAGGAGGAAAAAAGAACAAACCGAAAGGTTTTGATAAGGAAATGTGTCTCTGGTAGGAGAAGAAGGTGCAGGATGATCGACCATCGGAGATCCGCCGTCGTGGTGGTAGGAGCAGACGTCGGTGTAGGATCATCGACAGTATCCGCCGTCGTGGTAGGAGCAGACGTCGGTCTAGCAGTAGGTGCCGGTGTAGGAGACGCGGCCACTATCGATGTATTCGCCGTCGCGGTAGGAGTAGACACCGGTGTAGGAGTAGTAGGTGTCGGTGTAGGAGCATGCACCTGGCCCAATACTAAAGCCTCAAGTCTTCGCAGGCGCTCCTCGTAGGCTTGACGCTCCTCAGCGTGGCGTCTTTCCGACTCAGCGTGACGTCTTTCCGACTCCTCCAACCGGTCATGCACCCGTTCATCCACCATTCTCTCTATCATTCAGCCTGTGGTACTCTCGATCGAGACGTAGGAAACACGTCTTTTTGGCGAACTTCCCCTCCAAGCCCCCGCACTCGCCCTGGATGATCCTTTTGCCCAAGGGCCTTATTCAGTGGATCATCCTGAGACGGAGGGGCCGGAACCATCTCCCATCGCTCAGTCGAGCCAGACTATTTTAAATTAACAAAAATATTAGAAATGAACTTATTAATTAGTAAACAACAACTTTTAAATATATATACTTACAATCTTGGACGCCAACTCAGCAGTCTCGCTCTGCGGGAACACATATACCCCCTCGTCATTTTCACCATTCGACCCAGCATAAATGTCTGCACTCTACTTGCATCGTCAACATCATCAATAACTGACTGAGTGCCGTCTTCATTAGTTTTAGTCAGTAAGCCCTCGCTCTTCCACTTCTCCAACCGCCCCGTGTATCCAGCTCGCCCCATGAAGTGCTGTAGATATTCTTCGCCCGGTTACGTCTCGCTTGTTCTTGACGTAACTGTTACAAAATTTGTATATTTGTAAGTTATACATAATAAAAAAAAATATTTGTTAAATTTTATTCCTTAAATAATTAAGAAAGAATAATTGTAAAAGTACCTTAAACTCTTCAGTCTGGCGATGGTCGTAGAATATCTTCCAGTCCTCCTCCGTGATCATACCATCATACACTACCCACGGCGGTGACCTCTTGGAGCCCGGTTTGGTAATCCAGCCATCTACCAACCGATGCTTGAACTGTCGCAGTGATGTCGCTAGAAGTGATTCAATCTTCGTCCGAAGTTCATCCGCGACTTGTACTTCTTCTGCACCATCTGCCACATGATGTCTTTGTCTGCCTTTTCTTGATCTTTCCAGTCCTTATTAATCGAGCAATGGGATTTTACCATCAATCCCAAGTAGGAAGCAAACTTCTGCTTCGACCCACCACGATGTCGGAGGTACTTGTCCCAGATCAAATCGATGGGAGAATCTTTCTTCTCCTTCAACCCACGGGTCGGTCCACGTCCCTTCCGAGGGGGCTGCGAAGTAGATGCAGCTGGTGGTTCTTCAGTAGGGACGTCATCGTCAATATCATCCAGCCCCAACAGTAAGTCCTCTTCGACTCTATCGTCAGGATCCATAATCTGAAAAATAATCAACAATTAACAAGGTTAATACGAACATCTACTGAATCAAATATTGAAACATGACAAAAATTAATAATATAATATTGTCAACCAAACTTACAAAATAACATTTCATCGTTCAATCCACAATCCTTCATTGTGGTCGGACCTTCGATATTCAAAATTAGTTACATTATCTACCTCCATCGGCAACCGAATAGGTACATCTGTTTCATCTTCACAGTCGTATTCATCCTCATCAACAATATTATCAATCCCAACTATCGATCTTTTACTCTGCATTACAATAGACCATCTGGGATTAGATTGATCACGACAGTAGAATACTTGTTTTGCCTTTGATGCAACAATAAAGGGTTCATCAGTAGGAGCCGCTGTCGTTAAATCAACTAGCTTCATACCATGATCCTCCTCACGATATCCCTGTTTGTTGTCCACCCATTTGCAACGAAATACGCAAGTTTCATAACTAGTGTAATTCAAGACCCAAATATCCTCAATAACACCATAATATTCGTTCTTCAGTGTATTACGACTTGTTCCTGTGAAAATGTCTTGTGAAGCGATAAGATGCACACCACTGTTCTGGTTTGTCGATTTACAATCTTGACGTGCAGTGTAAAAAGAAAATCCATTTACATCATATCCTTCATACGACAACACATCGAGATTTGGACCAAGTGCCAACAATTGATCATTTCATCCACGCTCCTTGAATCTTCATACAACACCTTCTGTCTGAACCACTTAACAAATGTTGCATTCTGCTCTTTTTAATTTGGCATTACTCATCGTTGGGTGTTTTGTTTTGAGGTACGCTAGGTGTGCATCGAAATACGGTTCAACAACTTCTGAATGATTCAACACAACCAGATGTGCCTTGTTCAATGTATCAATATCAACTCTGCATAATTTTTCCCACAGGTACCAACCCTTTAAGCCTGCCATCATGTCTTGCTTTCGGTAATCCAATAACATCAACACGTCTAAGTAATGAGTGCAGAAGTCAACTACTTCCTCTGTTACTGTCCCTTCAATTATGCTTCCCTCTGGACGCCGACGGTTTTTCATTTTCTTTTTCAGTATACCCATATATCTCTCAAACGGATACATGTATCGAAGGTATAACGGACCACAATGTTTGATCTCTCTAACAAGATGAACAAGTAGATGCACCATAATATCAAAAAACGAAGGAGGAAAATACATTTCCAACTGACACATGGTGATCACAAGGTCATTCTGTAGTTTATCCAGCGTCTCCACATCAAGCACTTTACACGAAATTCCTTTGAAGAAAACACATAAATTTGTAATAGTTTTCCTGACATCAGCTGGAAGGATTCCACGGAGAGCAACCGGAAGTAAGTGCTGCATCAGCACATGATAGTCGTGAGACTTCATCCCTACCAATTTAAGATCAGACATTGATACCAAACTTGATATGTTCGATGAGTAACCGGATGGCACTTTAATATGACGAAGAGAACTACAAAAACTTATTTTCTCTTCTTTGGATAATGTATGACAAGCGGGAGGCAAGAATGTTCTTTTCCCTCTTTGTTGTGGCGCGAGTTCTTCTCGTATACCCAATTCAACCAGATCTTTTCTACCCTTTAAATGGTCTTTTGTCTTTCCTTTCACGTTTAGTAGTGTCGCAGATACACTTTCACCAATGTTTTTCTCCACGTGCATAGCATCAATGCAATGTCTCACCTCTAAATGTTGCCAATATTCAAGTTCCCAAAATATTGATTTTTTCTTCCAGATGCTCTTTTCAGTGGCTTTAATTGGTGGACCGAAGTTGTTCACAACATTCTTCAACTGATTGTAAGTCTCAGCAGCAGATAGTGGTGGTCGAGCGACTGCATGATCCGTTTTTCCATCAAACTCTTTTGTCATCTTACGGTTTGTGCCCTTTAGGAAGGAATTTCCGATGGCCCATGTACACATTTTTTCCACTGTGTTTTAACCGTATACTGCAAGTTCTATCTCCACATATAGGGCACGCTAGAGCTCCTTTAATTGTGTATCCCGAGAGGTTACCGTATGCAGGGAAATCATTGATCGTACAAAACAACATAGCCCGGAGCGTGAAGTTTTCCATACCATATGAATCATACACCGTCGCACCTTCATTCCACAACAATTTTAAATCGTCAATAAGTGGTTGCAAAAACACATCAATTTTGTTTCCCGGTTGTTTTGGACCCGATATCAACAGAGAGAGGAGAATATGTCTGGGTTTCATACACAACCATGGTGGCAGATTGTATATTGTCAATAAAACAGGCCAAGTACTGTGTATACTGCTCAAAGTGCCATAAGGGTTCATCCCATCAGTGCATAAACCAAGTCTTAAGTTCCTTGGGTCTGTACCGAATTGAGGGTATATTCTGTCAATGTTTCTCCATTGTGGTGAATCGGCTGGATGTCTCAATTTACCATCATCCTTTCTATGGGTAGCATGCCATCGGAGGTTCTCAGCATCTTTCTGAACTGCAAACAAACGTTTGAATCGGGGAATTATCGGTAGATACCACAACACCTTCGCAGGAGAGCCCACTTTAGTGCTTATGTGGTTTCTGTCACCCTTTTTTACATAGCGTGATTCCCCACATTCAGAGCAATGGTCATCCAACTCATTCTCCTTCCAATACAACATACACCCATTTGGACAAGCATGTATTTTTTATATTCCATACCCATCGGACACATTAACTTCTTTGCCTCATAAGTTGTTGTGGGTATCACATTGTCCTTTGGTAGTACATCCTTCAGCAGTTGTAAAAGATCTGTAAAACTGACATCACTCCATCCATGTCTCGCCTTCAGATTGAATAGTTTTAGGACAACGCTCAATTTGTTTTGTGTTTGCGTTTCACATCCACTGTACAACGGTTCCTTTGATGCTTGCATCAGATTTTCGAATGATTTGGGTTTGTTGGAAAAATGTTGTTCAACATCTTCCATCATTGCATTAAGGTCCTCCTGATCATCTGAATCACTACCTAGTGAATCATCTTGAGTATCCCCAAAATCGTGTGAAGCATCCATTTCTGATTGTTCTGCAACGACGTTATCAGCACATTCAAACACTTGTACTGAATGTTGACCATGCAGTATTGTTATGGCTTCATAATCATCTGTAAACCCTCTGCGAATCAGATGATCCTTAATCTTGTCCACACCTCGGTATTTGAAGTCGTTCTTGCAATCGACACAAGGACATCGAATATATCCCTTATCCCTTGGTTTAAGATTGTCAACAAGGACTTTGCAAAATTTATTGACCCCTTCTAGGTACTTGATGTCCAATCTGTCACTGTACATCACTGAGCGCTCCATCTCCTTTTTCAACACACCAGATGTCGTGAACTCGTTCCATTGATCTCCTCTTTTTTTATTTACAGATTTAACAACCTAAACCTATCCAATCACCTTCGATCTCACCTAGGAACAAGTTAATAATATACAGTAGTTCAGTGATAATTTCGGCAGCATTACCCTACAGTTCTCCTAGTGTAGATATATATATATATGAATTGTTTCAATTCACATATATATATGTACACTAGAAGAACACTACGGTAATGCTGCTGAATTATCACTGAACTACTGTATATTATTAACTCATTCACAACCTAGATGGTGAGATCAAAGGTCATTGGACAGTCCCAACAGGGACTATCTAAGACATACCTCTATCAGGTAATTCTATGTTTGAATTGATTTTCCATTGTTTTAATAGAAAAACAAAAATAAATTGAAACGTTTTAAATACCAACCTGATGAGTAGGCAAATGCTATGTCCGATGGGTATGGATGGTCAGCTAGCGCGAACAGCACAGAAGAAGAGAGAAGTAGACAAATGCTCTTGCGCGTAGTATATAACAATTCAATGAAATAATAATAAGGTTTCAATTTTATAAAAACTTGAATAATTGAACATATTAAACAAACGAACATAGCTAATGTTATTACCGGTTATTTTGCTCTCTCGTCTTAATTCGATTGTTCTACCTCAGAGCAACCTGCAAGAGATGAAAAAATTGAAACTGTAAGTAAATATGAAGAAAGTTAAATTCGATGGAATTAGAATCAGCTTAAATTCTGGAAAAAATTTGGCATGATCTTTGCGTATTTTTAGACACTCCACATTTTTTTAAGGCAGAGAAACAAACACAGTAGCAGCAACATTAATTCTCAGCAAACCATACGAATTATTATCAGACAGACAAGTATGCATATAGTAAATGTTATATATATATATATATGATCAATGAACAAAAACAACCACCCCATTTCAACTTAATCTCGCATTTCAACCACACTATGCAAATATATATTCTAATGATTGCAGAATACAAGTAGAATTTAGTATAACGTTTATTAGTGACAATATTATATATATATATGTATTTGTTTCTAAAATTATAATCAGAAATGCAGGTGTTTTACCGTGGGTTCTGATCAGGCAAAACGGTGGCAGAGGTTGACAGCAACAGATAGTGCGACAAGTAGACAATCCGACCTTGTGTAGTGACACACCTATTCAATGAAATTAGAATATAAGGTTTAATTTGAATAAAAAATTATGAATAATTGAACAAATAAACAAATGATATATTTTGAATAAACCATGTTATTGAAACATTTTAAAAAACTAACCTAATGAGTAGGGATGATCAAGTCACAAATGAGAAGGAAGAGGGATTGTTCAACCGTAGAAACACCTATTCAATAAAATTAAAATAAGGTTAAATTCTGGAAAAAATTTGGCATGACCTTTGCGTATTTTTATGTACTCCACATTTTTTAAGGCAGAAAAGAAACGTACAAACATAGTAGCAACATCAATAAAATTATAACACCCGCAAGAATACTAGCAACATGGTTTGAGGTCTGATTTTGTCGTATTGTTCTTTCCCAAATTAAACAAGACAACATGGTTTCCAGCAGTCAATATATAACCTAAATTCGCCATTCGGTACGTACGTCTATGTTATATCAAATCTAAATCAAGCATGTGCATACCACCAGCCACGCCTCTTCTATATTTATGTCATGCCCAAAGATGAAAACAAATACACCCTACGCATAATGACAAGAATTAAGGCTAGCTACCTCAATTCATTAGGAAATTATAAATTACATATATAAATGAAAATCCAACTTCTTCAAAACTCAAAACTAGTCGGTATATTCAGCAGTATGTGTTAGAGAGTAAATATAATTAAGCTATCATACACATATATATATAATACCATATTAAAAAAATAGCTAGCTAGTAGCTAGTTACCGAAGTGATCGAAGCTTGGCGGTGGTGGCGTTCACAGAGGCGAGGAACCGGGCTAGTCAGGCGAGGGGCGGTGGAGGCGGTGAACTGGCGAGGGGGCGAGGGGCGGTGGAGGCGGTGAACTGGCGAGGGGGGGCGGTGGAGGCGGTGAACTGGCGAGGGGCGAGAGTGGTGGAAGCTTTCGGGTGGTGGCAACGCGGGATTCGTGCGGAGTAGGCTCGACAGCGGAGGAGGACGGGAACTCGACGGCGGAGGAGGACGGGCACACTGGGACGGCGGAGGAGGACGGCACACTGGGCTCGACGGCGGGGGTGGAAAAAATCGTCGACGAAATCGCACAGGGAAAAACCAGAGAACGAACCGGGGAGGAAGGAAGAGGAAGTGTCGGGTTTTTTATTATTTATAGACTTTTAAATGACGGTTGATTAAGAAACCGTCGTTTAAGACCTATGTGATGGGATAAATAAATGATGGTTTATAGTTAAACCGTGGTTTATAATGTTTGGGGTAAATCTTTTAACGACGGTTCTAAGTGAACCGTGGTTTATATCTACTTTATACGACGGTTTAGCGCGGAACCGTCGTTTTATCTTCTAGGCGACGAACTATATACGACAGTTATATAAAGAACCGTCATTTATATGGTGAGCCGTGCAACATATGTGACGGTTTTCTTAATGACCGTGGTTTAAAAGATTTAAACGACGGTTATATATTTAACCGTGGTTTAAAGTGCGTCATTTAAAATATTTTTTCTACTAGTGTTAGTTAAATTACGGTTAGAATAGAATAGTAGTATTTATGTTATTTTATATGTAAATTGATTTTATATGTTAAGTCTTATGTTTTGTGTGTTTTATATGCAAGGAGATAAATTCTATGTCAGAAACTAGGTATTGCCGGATATGAAGCCGGATTCCTCATGCACGGCACAGATGCAAAGTTTAAGGAGTCAGGCCGGGCACGATGCCGGATGTTCTGTATCCGGCACAAGCAAAAGATGCGTCGACTCACTAGAAGTTAGCAGTTATTTACCGTTAACTAATTAACCAGTGGGTATGGTGTCGGGCGTCCCTGTCCGGCACAAGTGACTTTTCGTGCCCTGGCGGTTTTGACCGTTACAGGACACACACGTTTTTAAATAGACATGCCGGATCAAACAGACCCGACAAGACATCCGTGTAACACCCCCGTCTATAAATCCTAATCCCTACCGTAATCGCATCGTAGCAATAATTAAAATACATTAATCGCAACATCCGCAGCGGAACACTCTCACTATCTAGGCGGGTGTCACAACCATCCATCCAACTACTTAACCATCCATCCGCAGTGATGACGAGATTAACACAATTCAAAACACTCATCAACTGTATCACATACCATCCAACCCATAAGTAAATCCATATAATTCTAAGGACTAGTGATCAACTATTAAGATTCATAATATAAACCAACCACCACTTGGCACATTTAATACAATTCCATAGTCCGGAAGTCCCCCTACACATACCGTCTAACCAAAATCAAAACCATACCCCATCCTCACTCCGGCGTCAATCGTCGTACACCTGCAAAAATGTGGTTGCCAAAAGGCTCAACACGAGGCTGAGTATGTTGAACTATATGATCCTAGTTGCCTTTAGGCCACATGAGTTAATTAGCCATCTTGATTAGCATACTATTCAATTTTCATGCTGTTCCAGTTTACAAGTATATATAAAAGACTGTAAAAGCGGAATGTAAACATGCAACAGTTCACCAAGTAATCACCACAAACAACATATTAATAACCATGCACAATAGTCGCCAAATCGAAATCGTAATCGCCAGTTCGTTATTCAATCGTCTGGAGCCCCTCTCCCACCAATTCTCTCATCATCCTTTAGGTGTCACGTTAGATGGACAATTCCCCATTAACACCTCACTAAGTTTTAGTTATTATTGGACAGTAGTCCTATTGCCAATGATTCGAGATCATTTGGCTTCCCCGACGTCTCGTGAGAAACGTCAGTGTGGCCCGAAGCCATGTACCTACGTTAGTACCCAACGCCAACGATCTAAGACGATCATCGGATTCCCTAACGAGGGGCTCCATGCCTGGACTCCCCTCTGGTGATCACACTGCGCAACCTGCTGGAACGGATGCAGACCAGGATTTCTCCGTACATATATCACACCACCTCATCACCCACCATTTCTCCATAGTTAAGTGTTTTAACCGACTCATCATTATTAGTTGTGAGTTCATTGGAGAATATCTTTTATTTATTCGATGCCCCGTAGGGTCTTACACATACCTAGGAGAGATCTAGGTTATATTCATGTTCTGTGCCAATGCTCTAAGGTTGGTATTACCAAACCTTTCTTTCTAAGTTTTAAGTCTTAGGTAAATTGAATATTATAGACAGTGTCGTACTTTATTGTGTTACCATCCTTGCTCGTATCGTAGTCGATTAATAATTGATATCCATAGCCAAAGGCGTTCGCGCACCGGTAATCAGACGCTAAATAATCTAGCAGATAACATTTCATAAGCACATGCAATTTCAACCATATCATCTTAAGCAATTAGCACACGGATGTCTGAACTCAAATAATCCATCAGGGTTCAGACCATAGAATCCAACATACCGTACACCAAAGTACAATGCTAGCGTGAAGTATCACGCTCGCCCTCTACTCTCGTGGCTCTTATCTCATAGCCTGGCTGGAACATATAATATATTATATAACGCTAAGTGTCAATCCACTATAATTCAAACCAAGTAGGTATCGCGTATACTCACCAATCCCCCGATATTTAACAACCAACCCCCCTTGACTAATCATTGTTTTATTTGGGTTTTAACTCATGTCCGAGATTAGTTATTTGATCCTTTAATTATAGTAGTAGCTAACATGTGGTATCCTCTTATAACATAGGATTTAGTTCTCACATATTTCATCTCTTTTATCCATGGGTTTATACTTATATTTATACATAAACATTCACATAGTTATTGTTACTGTATGATATTTAATATAATTGACCTTTAAGCATTAATTGTTATGCCCCATTTTTTTTTTTCTATTTTATTTCAGCTTGTTCCAAATTCGCAAGGGAGCTTTATAACTTCTAATCTTATTTTAGTGGGATTATGTCGTCAAAAATATAATTCCTAAGTTAGAAGGAAGGAGGGTTAATCTTGTCCTTTTAGTCTTTTTACTAATTAGGGAGTTGGAGAGTTTGAAAACTAAATTCATTTTAGATATCCTAACTCTAACTCTTTTTTTATTCTCTCTCATTTTTATTCTCGATCATCCCTCTCGACAGTTTTCTTCCTTCTCCTCTCAACTCCCGTTCTGCAGAAACTTCCCCTCCCTTGCTCTCTTTCTTCACAATTCCTCAATCTTGCAAATTAATTAGCCTGATGTCTAGCTTCTGCATTGATGATTCCAATCTGTAGAGTCCGAGTGTGCGTTGCTGTTCGTCGGTCAAGTTCCTTGCTTCTTCCTTCGCTGTTGGCCCTCTTCGATTTGTGCGAGCATTTGTGATTCGGGATGTAATTCGAGTGGAGCAGATTCTAGAGTCTACAGAGATGGCTTAGCGTCGGATGTGAGGTAGGTGGTGAATGGATTCGGTTGTGTGTGTTCGACCATGGGGATTTCTGATTTTGTTTGTTCTTCGTATATGATTGTTTTAACTCTTTGATTTGGTGATGTTTTTGGTTGATTTTGATGTGCGTTTGATGCGTTAAAACCCCATGGAAATGTGTTTTCGATTGGTTAATTTGCTACAATAAGTTATGTATGTTTTGTGGGGGATTTGTGGCTTGGTTCTGGCTGATTTCCGTAAGTGATTTTGCAGTTTTTGGTATGTCCTAACATGTGTCCGAACATTGAAGTTCGGACATCATACGCCGGAGGATTTTTAGACTCTCGAATTAGGTCCGAACATGCAAGGTCGGACGCATGTTCGGACCGGCCTTTGTTTTAGCATAACTTCTTCGTCTGAGCTCCGTTTTGAGTGCCGTTTGCGGCGTTGGATTCCTCTTTTCGAGTACTATCTGTTCTGATATGTTTTAGCACATGTATATGTGTACCTTAATTTGAAAGTTCTCAACAAGCCTTGGAACTTTGATTTGCTCTAGAAGAGTGTTTGAGCTTCTACGCTTCTGTTTTGTTTTCGGGTTTGATAGTCAGTGTATGACTTTTGTTTTGATAAGGGCTTATGATCTGTATGATGTGCTTCGGCCCTCCGTTCTGTTATGTTAAGGCTTATGTGTTGTTTTGTAAAGCCTCTGTTTTGGGACCTAGATGTTTAGCTTCTGAGCCTTGGATAGTCGGGTCTGGCTGTCCCGTAGCATGCTGCGCAGGAATTCCTTCTGTTATTCCCTTGGGTTCCCTTCTGTTCTATCTCTCAGGGTCCCTTGGATGTTTAGTGACCGACGGGTCCATAGCTGTCTCTACGGCTTCTGTTGTGGGATCTTCGGATCCATAGGACGTTATGTGAGTCCTTCTGATGTGTCAGCTGGTGTCTAGTGTCCCACCTCTGTTTTGATTGAGCTTCTGTTATGAACTTCTGAGTTTGTGGTTTGCTTTGTTCTGATTTAAGACTTCTGTTCGGTTTGCTCAGTTCCCGCTTCTTTGCTCTGATTTGACAAACTTCTATTTCGGTTCTGGCTTGTCACTCCTCTGATTTGAGAAAGCTTCATTCTCTATCTGATTTATGTTACAACTTCCAGTCTGAGTTGCTAAGCTTATGTATTAGTATATGATTATGTTCAGTATATGTTTTGAGCATGCTCAGCTGATGAAGTTTATCACCTGCTGAGCTATAGTTTGGCTCACCCCTATTTCCGTCTGATTTGCAGCTTTAAGTTTCTTTGAAGACACCGCTCTGCTTTCTGCATCGTCCTTCGCTTTGTATTTGTAGTTGTGGCTTAAGGCCCCTTGGTAATTTGATTATGTGGCGTAACGTAGTTTGGCTTCTACATGTTATGTCAGATGGACCTTGCAATCTATTTTCAGTTAATAAAAGTGTACTTTGTTTTGTTTTGGGTATCGTATGTTAGAGCCTTGCGTTATTAGGTAATAGATACGCGGCGTGTAACGTCCCTAACTCCTAGGGTGGTGTTTGGGGTCATTACATTTAGTGGTATCAGAGCCAGGTTTGGCTTCTTTGGGTTTTGTGGGTGTCTGCATGTCTACGCTTCCATGTCATTGTTTGATATGTGCTAAGTGTTGTCTATTGCATGATTTGTCTGCTATCTGTTGTTTGATTTGATTGTTTCCTGGAGTCTGTTGAGTGTGTCTGCTCTATGGTTGTCCACTATCAGAGTAGCGCAGCGGAAGCGTAGTGTATGATTTTCTATGTGCTTTCTGTGCTTTGAGTCTGAATCCGAGGGAGTCGGGTCCTTTCGGAAAGGATGACCGAATGCAAGTTGAGTTGTGAGCCTCAGTGGTGTGTTTTGTTGTGTGGGTCGTGTTGTGTGCTAAGTATCAGTTGGATATGTTTGGTTATGTGACATGTGGAATTGGGTGAGTTTGGATGGTGTGAGATACTGGGTGTGGGTTTAGTAGTTCTCGGTTGTGTGTCCTGATAGGGCAGTGTGCTGTGTGGAGTGACGTGTGTGAGTTCTGGTGAGGTTAGATTGTGTGATAAGTTGTGACATGGGTTCAGGAGGGTTTCGGTTGTGTGATCCAGCTAGGTGTGTGCTTTAGCTCTTGGTTGGATGTGCTATGAGTATGGGCTACGAGTTGAGTAAGGTGATGCATGGTGATGTAAGTTCGGGTGTGCGCTTGGTCTATATGCTCTGTGTTTAGGTATGGGTTTGGATTACGAGGTCTGAGTTGTATGATGGGTGTCTAGGGGTGCTTCAGTGTGTGTTTCATAGAGTGTGTTGTGTTTGGGTTCTAAGTGGCTTGAGGTGTGGGTTTGAGAGATTTGTCTGGTTGGTCCTTTGTAGAAGGACATCTTCTGAGAGAGTTGAGCATTCATTCTGTGTCTCTAGGCTGAGCTTTAGTAATCTTCAGTTATGTTCCTTCAGTTTGTCAGTCAGCAGCTGGTGTGACTACTGCCCTAACCCTTTAAGCTTTGCCTTCTGTGATCTTGTGTTTCGCTCATTCTGATAGTGAATCTGCCTGTAAGGTTGTGTGTTAGCTCGAGCGGGGTAGAGCTTTTGAGATGAGTGGTCATCTTTTCTGTGCTTCTTGAACTTTCGTGCTTAGCCGTCAGAAATCATCTGTTTCGCTTCTTTTGTCAGTGAGCCAGCCAGTAAACTCTGAGTGCTGACTCCTTGAGGATTAGAGCCTCTGAAATGAGTGAGTGTTCTTCTTGCGCCTTTAGGCTAATCTTCTGTTGAGTTCCGTCTGTTAGCCTGTCAGTAGTGAGTTTCATCAGTGTGTGCATATGCTTCGAGCCTAACCTTCTGTAGTTATCTGTCTTGATCCTTTTGTTGGTGAGTCAGTCTGAGAGGTCTGTGTGATAGCTTGTGCAATATTAGAGCTTCTGGAAGTGTGAGAGTTTTGAGCATTTTAGCGATCTCCCAATTTGTTTCCTTCTGTCAGCGAGACCATCTGTGGTTCGATGAGCTGGCCTGTTTAGGATAGAGCTCTGAGATTGTGAGTGTTCCTTCGGTGCCCTAAGGTTAAGTGGTTAGGTAATATTTTGCATTGTTCCTTTTATCAGTGAGTCTGCTAGTATGTTCTGAAGGCTGGATCTTTGTAATGCGAGTTTCTAAGGTGCGTGAGTGCTTCTCTTGTGCTTTGAGACTAAGTGTTGGTGACCTTCTAGTGTGCTCTTCTTTCAGTCAGTTAGTAGTGAGA
The DNA here is from genome assembly GCA_023374045.1 of Limonium bicolor. NCBI lineage: Eukaryota > Viridiplantae > Streptophyta > Magnoliopsida > Caryophyllales > Plumbaginaceae > Limonium > Limonium bicolor. The sequence goes on along the minus strand of CM041778.1, from coordinate 163,250,987 downwards.
TGATAATGTTCCAGTTCCTTCAGGCCTAGCCTCCAGTAACCTCCTGCTTCGTTCTTTTGTTAGCGTTTGAGCCAATAGGTTTGTAACGCCCCTATTAACCATAAATACAGCGGAAATAAAACTCTAAGGCGATTACAGACCATCGGGTTCCAAACATCCGGCACCAAACCTCACTAATTACAACTTACAATCTACAAAAGCTACGGTCTGAACTCGAGAAAACTTAACACAAACATAATAGAAATTAAACACATTAACTCTCCACAAAACCTAGTCCCATCCCAAACGCTCATTCTCTTCGTGGCCACCTGTAAATCACTTCGTACCTGCAAGATGAAACCAAGCAGCCCACCCCGGGAGGGGTGAGTCAGTTCCCTGGAATGGAACTGGTACAATTCTCCAAAAACCAACTTATAAAACATCACTCTTCAAAATAAACAGTAACATGAAAACAAACTCTTAAAAGTAAAACAGAGATAAAGCACTTCAAAATAATCAAGTTAAAGAGAAAAGAAAACAAGACAAAGATAGAGATAGAGAACTTCCAAACCAAGTCATCCACTTAAGCAGTCACACCGCATAGTTAGTAAGCATCCATTGTTGATGTTAGAACCAATTCTGGTTAAGAAGAGAAAGACTTAAGTAGTCACAAAGGACTAGGAGTGACATTAATATCCATAACCCGTGGTAGACAGTTTTTGTCTCCACCATTTCAGAAGATGATTCCCATAGACAAAATATACTCAAGAGTGGAATAAACCAATTGGGAGAGATGGCCCCCACCGCCAGTCAGTTGTCACAAGGACGAGGTAAACAGACCTCCGCTGTCAGTTGTCACAAGGACGAGGTAAACAGACCTCCGCTGTCAGTTGTCCAGATGGACGAGGTATAGCAGACCTCCGCTGCCACCGACCCGTTCTCGGTCATCGGTGAAAAGTGTGTGCACCACTTAATAGAAATAATCCATACTCAGTACCAAGATTAACATTTTCCCATATTCCCATTAGATTATTAACTGCACAAGAGCAATACCAAAACACTCAGTCCTACAGAGTGCAGAGGCGTAAACCCTCAACAATTAATACCCAATAGAAAGAATCCATTCCCAATTAGGCTGATCAAACCTCGACTCATGGATGAACAATACCCATAGTCCAAAGGAGAATTTACCAATACCAGATACTTTCCTATATTCCCAGTTACCCCACTAGATCATTAACTGCACCAGAGCAATACCAAACACTCAGTCCTACAGAGTGCAGAAGCGTAAACCCTAGGCAGTTAATATCTAGTGAAACAACTAGATAGGAGGAACCAATAACCAAGGAAGTTTCACATACAGGCTCAGTTAGTCACATCAAGCTCAGTACGAGAAATCGTACAAAACATTCCACAGAGTCCAAAACACAACAAGCTGAGTACGAGAAATCGTACCTGGGTAACGTTGTAGCAGTTCTAATCTACTTGCGCAAACAATCAACAGCACTCTGAAGAATATTAAAGGTAGTCTATCATCAATCACTTGTAGCCCACGTTAAACTAAATAAACTCCTCACTGTTATTTCTAAGTCTCAATTGTCCTCTAAGCCCTCACTTAAATGCTATGAATAACCTTTGACTTGTCTTAGAATGTTGTATAACTCAAGGTTGTAAGACCAAGGAATGTATTTTATTAACACTTGTTAATTGTTCCACCCTTATCCACTCTACCCATACCTAACCATAATTCTCACATTAAAGACCTTTATAACATAAGTGCATTATACGTTATTCAATCAATCTTAGAATTTCAATAACAATTCTTAAGCTCAATACTTTTATTCTTACTTTAGGACATACATCGTGTTATGACCAATGATGGGTTTATCTTAGAACACTATACTATTATTTCACAATTTATTGACTATGTATCTTTATCAATATCTACTAGATAATCCATTATAACTAAGTCTTCCCCCTTAACTTAATTAAGATCTACATCCCGTATACTGAAATCGTAGTGTTGTAGATGCATTTTAGTATAACTTATTTTAGCTACTAAAACTCAATTATCTCATCTTTAGTTCAGAATGGCCTTTAATTACAACCATCTATTAATCTTGTCATAAGTTGTTAAATTACCTTTCATCTTGAAATAACCATATTATAGTTAACTCAAACTTATCGAACTCTCACATTTAGTATCCACAAGGTATATTATTTACTTAACCATATCTTTATAATAAGGTGTTTTAAGATAACCTTTTATGTATCCTTACTTACATTTAATTCCCTAACTGTTTTACTTTTACACACATTCTCTCTATAGACCATGTATAATCCTTTTATATTAAACTTCGTTAAACTCAAGTCTTAAATACATTTTATATTGTTTACAAAACCTAAGGTTTCAAAAGAATAACTTAATAAGTTAATTTCCTTTATTGTATTTAGGATGGACATTATATCTTAGCATAAGGTAGAATTTATCAAAGAATTAAATTCTGGTTCGTAAGTGAAATTATCAATTACTTAATAAGATAATATATTCTGAACAATCTCCATACCTTATATTCAAATGACACATTAATATTTCCAGTGTCAAAAGGTAAATCAATATAATCTCTTATGTAACCTAGTTTCATCTAATTAAAGGTTTAAAGATTTTAAGTATCAAATTCCTATTTACAAACCTTCTTATAAATTCTAACTACTAAATACATTACTTAACTATATACTCACATCCTGAATATTGGTATTAAATGTATTTATATGGCTTAACTAGTTGTAGGAAACTTAAGGATTATTATTTAGATTAATTTCCTAATCATAGTTTAATGTAGTTTTATATCATAATCCCTTTTAATGATTTTATCCTAAAATATTAAGTTATTACTCAATACTATAAATATTAAGAAATAATTAAATCTAGACTTATTTATCCTCTTCACATTTAGATGTAAAAGCAACTCATTTATTTTATTATTGTTTATATAATAAGAACATTTAAATGTAAAAGTATTTCATTCATTTTATTATTAATTATATAATAAGATCTATTTGTGTAACACTTTATGTAAACTAATTACAAATATTCCTAAATTTCAACTGATTAATTTCTTAACCAAATTATAGATTTACATTGTGGTCATTGACTAAATATATACGTGTGTTTAAAAACGGTTTATATAAATCTTAGAAACTCAAAGATAACTAAAAACTCAACCTATAACCATAAATTAATACCACCTCATATATATATTCTTTTATTAGTATCATGTAGAGGTTTAGTTTAACTCATTAATTCCTTCATATTATATTTTCTATAAGGTATTTTATTCCTTCTATTTATTTATTTATCGTATATATATATATATAACCTTCCTATTATATTTCTCACAAGGAATGTTATTTCCTTTATCTATTTTTATTGTATTTATATACATATATATATTCCACATATATCAAGATTTATCCAGAACATTCTTTAAGAAATTCTATTGTATTTAACTATATCTAATATCTTTTAGACATATCCAAAACTGATTTATGGTTTATAAAATAAAGTATTTCCCTTAGCTTTAGTTAAACATATTAGCTTCCATATTATATATAATAATAAAATGTAGTTTAGTTAAATTCCTTGATTTAATATAAGTTTCTATTTATTTCTCTCATATAATTATATATATAAATATATGTAACAATTTTTACTTCACTTAAAGTTAATACCCAAAATATTTATAAACATACTGTATTAAATGTTAATTAGTCTTATTATATTTTCCCCAACCTATAAAGTTCATTAATCAACTATACTTTAATTTTTGATCACATTAAAAACTATATATTATAAGTTATTCTTATGAAAAACTCACAAACACAATTTTTAAAACCTTTTCCCGTTGCCCAAAAATTCCCAAACTTAATATACAGTAACTATAACATTTTAGAAATATTATAAAATTTTTATTTCATAAAAATATCTTTTTAATTTAGCCAAATAATTCCAGAAAACCCGTAACTTGTAAAAATCATAACTTATGTTTAAAAAATCCAAAACCATAATAATTTACATCAAAATAAACTAGATTAAATAAGGAATCTATGGTTAAAATTTAAAGTCAAAACTCATTTGGGAAGGCCATTAACTAAATTCAACAAGTTAGGGTTAAATTCTGAAATATTATAAAACATAATCAAAACCCCCAGATCTAATCTCGGCCGTCCATTACTAATACCTACGATCGGACGGCCTATATTTGTCGAGTTCATCAGCGAACAGCAGCAAGAGGTCGAGTACGATTTTGCAAATTTCTCCTTAACCACAGAACGAAATCGAGTGATTCTTGTTTATATGGATTCGTAATCAAATTTCGGTTCTATTGGTGTCAATTTCCCCAATTATAATGCAGAGTTCATCAAGATTCGAATTCGAATCGAATGTTAGGGTTTATTTTCGAAACAGAGTACAAATCGGTTTCAATTCTTACAAATTCTCCTAATCTAATACGAAATTGACTAAATTAACACATGGGTTAGATCGGAAATACAACTACGAACAGCAACAACGGAGAAATTTGATCGGAGACTCACCGGAGTGTGCGAATTTGGGTGATTTCGAAATCAGAAATCTGGAAAAACATGAACTTTGAGCAGTTCGTGGTGGCAACTTTGGAGATCTATAAAATACGTTCTAGATCGAGTTAGGCCATGTTCTTGGGCTCGTTAGAAAGAAGAAACATAGATCTACACAATGATAGCAAGCACTAATCCTAACTCGCATCACACAGAAAGAAATCGAAGTCGCAAAACACGAGTTTACCTCTCCGTTTCGGTATTATTTTATGTGCTGTTGAAACCGAAACTTTAGACCTCTATATCTCCCAACTGGTTACGAATTGGACTTGGGCATAAACACGAAAGTTGTAGAGGGATTAGAGATCTTTACAACGAGCTAAAGAAATCGAATTTTGGTTGATTAACGAAGAAGTTATGATTGACGCAAGTTACCTGAAATCGAAGAGGAATATGGAATTCTGGAAACAGTTTCGCAAGGTGGCTACTTTGGCTCGATTTTCCGGTTAACTCAGAAGGATTTAGGGTTTGTATGAGTAATGGTTGGAAAGAGGAATTGTAGGAGAAGAGAATGGTGAAGACGGCATGGAAAAATATTGAGAGATGTAAAAGTTATAGTCGTATAAAGTTAGGGCAAAGTCATGAAATCGGTTACCGAAATTCAGGGAAGAAATCGGCTAAGTGTGGGCGACCCATTACAGAGTGACACGTGGCATCTCCTAAAATTTTGATTCAAAACTTCAATCTAGCATAACTTTGGCTAGGATGATCCGTTTTTGACGTTCTTTTTATCGATCTTCATGGTTTTTCATAACCTATTTATTGGTATAGGTTTCATGGCCTGGTTTGACTATTCTCAAAAAGTCAACTCTAGCAAGGCTTAATAAGCTTTAAGGTTTCTAGAATTTTATATTGACTTTTATGTTTCAAAACAATGTTCCAACACTTCATAAAATCTTTATAATATTTTTGGAGTGTTTAATAATTTTCCCAAGATTTATTGACTTATAAATCTTATTATTAAATTCATAATACTATATAATAATGTATAATAATTAGGGTTAAATAGGAGAAAACCCCTAAATAAATTTCACAACTCCATATAATAATTTAATATTCATTATTCCATATCATAATTTAATTTTAATAAAAGAAATCCCCTAAATTAATTTAAATTAATTTAGGGGTATTTCAAGGTTCGGTGTGTTAGCCTGGGTATGGTTAGCGATGTGGAGGGTGTTCCCGTGCCTTAGTCTGAGATTGTGGGGATCTTCTGGTATGTTCCATGTCTGTTAGTCAGTGGTGAGTCTGGGTGTGGCTCCTGTGCTTTCAGGGTTAGTTCTTAGTTACCTTTGCTTCGTTCCTTCGGTCAGCAAGTCAGTTGTCAAGTTGGAGTGTTAGCTCTGTGAGATGTAAGTGTTTCCTTACGTGCTTTAAAGTTTTGCACCAGTAATATTCTGCTTGTCCTTCTGCCAGGCTAACAGTTGTGAATCTTGTTTTGTGTGTCAACTCCCTATGAGGGTTGACCTTTTGACCTGTGAGCTTCATTCTGCATGTCTTAGAGTTTGTAGTATTCCTGCACTGGAGGTGCATTCGTGTGTATTCCGCGTTTCGTCGAATTTCGAGGACGAAATTCATTTTAAGGGGGGTATAATGTTATGCCCCAGTTTTTTTTTCTATTTTATTTCAGCTTGTTCCAAATTCGCAAGGGAGCTTTATAACTTCTAATCTTATTTTAGTGGGATTATGTCGTCAACAATATAATTCCTAAGTTAGAAGGAAGGAGGGTTAATCTTGTCCTTTTAGTCTTCTTACTAATTAGGGAGTTGGAGAGTTAGAAAACTAAATTCATTTTAGATATCCTAACTCTTGTTTTTATTCTCTCTCATTTTTATTTCTCGATCATCCCTCTCGACAGTTTTCTTCCTTCTCCTCTCAACTCCCGTTCTGCAGAAACTTCTCCTCCCTTGCTCTCTTCTTCACAATTCCTCAATCTTGCAAATTAATTAGCCTGATGTCTAGCTTCTGCATTGATGATTCCAATCTGTAGAGTCCGAGTGTGCGTTGCTGTTCGTTGGTCAAGTTCCTTGCTTCTTCCTTCGCTGTTGGCCCTCTTCGATTTGTGTGAGCATTTGTGATTCGGGATGTAATTCGAGTGGAGCAGATTGTAGAGTCTACAGAGATGGCTTAGCGTCGGATGTGAGGTAGGTGGTGAATGGATTCGGTTGTGTGTGTTCGACCATGGGGATTTCTGATTTTGTTTGTTCTTCGTATATGATTGTTTTAACTCTTTGATTTGGTGATGTTTTTGGTTGATTTTGATGTGCGTTTGATGCGTTAAAACCCCATGGAAATGTGTTTTCGATTGGTTAATTTGCTACAATAAGTAATGTATGTTTTGTGGGGGATTTGTGGCTTGGTTCTGGCTGATTTCCGTAAGTGATTTTGCAGTTTTCAGTATGTCCTAACATGTGTCCGAACATTGCAGTTCGGACATCATACGCCGGAGGATTTTCAGACTCTCGAATTAGGTCCAAACATGCAAGGTCGGACGCATGTTCGGACCGGCCTTTGTTTTAGCATAACTTCTTCGTCTGAGCTCCGTTTTGAGTGCCGTTTGCGGCGTTGGATTCCTCTTTTCGAGTACTATCTGTTCTGATATGTTTTAGCACATGTATATGTGTACCTTAATTTGAAAGTTCTCAACAAGCCTTGGAACTTTGATTTGCTCTAGAAGAGTGTTTGAGCTTCTACGCTTCTGTTTTGTTTTCGGGTTTGATAGTCAGTGTATGACTTTTGTTTTGATAAGGGCTTATGATCTGTATGATGTGCTTCGGCCCTCCGTTCTGTTATGTTAAGGCTTATGTGTTGTTTTGTAAAGCCTCTGTTTTGGGACCTAGATGTTTAGCTTCTGAGCCTTGGATAGTCGGGTCTGGCTGTCCCGTAGCATGCTGCGCAGGAATTCCTTCTGTTATTCCCTTGGGTTCCCTTCTGTTCTATCTCTCAGGGTCCCTTGGATGTTTAGTGACCGACGGGTCCATAGCTGTCTCTACGGCTTCTGTTGTGGGATCTTCGGATCCATAGGACGTTATGTGAGTCCTTCTGATGTGTCAGCTGGTGTCTAGTGTCCCACCTCTGTTTTGATTGAGCTTCTGTTATGAACTTCTGAGTTTGTGGTTTGCTTTGTTCTGATTTAAGACTTCTGTTCGGTTTGCTCAGTTCCCGCTTCTTTGCTCTGATTTGACAAACTTCTATTTCGGTTCTGGCTTGTCACTCCTCTGATTTGAGAAAGCTTCATTCTCTATCTGATTTATGTTACAACTTCCAGTCTGAGTTGCTAAGCTTATGTATTAGTATATGATTATGTTCAGTATATGTTTTGAGCATGCTCAGCTGATGAAGTTTATCACCTGCTGAGCTATAGTTTGGCTCACCCCTATTTCCGTCTGATTTGCAGGTTTAAGTTTCCTTTGAAGACACCGCTCTGCTTTCTGCATCGTCCTTCGCTTTGTATTTGTAGTTATGGCTTAAGGCCCCTTGGTAATTTGATTATGTGGCGTAACGTAGTTTGGCTTCTGCATGTTATGTCAGATGGACCTTGTAATCTATTTTCAGTTAATAAAAGTGTACTTTGTTTTGTTTTGGGTATCGTATGTTAGAGCCTTGCGTTATTAGGTAATAGATACGCGGCGTGTAACGTCCCTAACTCCTAGGGTGGTGTTTGTGCTCGTTACATTAATAGCCTTTGGTATTTAAATTCTCACTTAAAATTTAAGTAGGTTAACTTGACCCTCTTGGTCGATTTGATTGACTTGGTCAATATATACAAGTCAACACTACTATATAATCCATAATATAATTCCTTGAATTATATAATTCCGTTATTCGTATAACTCTTTATACTATAACATCTCTTCTTTTAATATCACTCCTCTTAATTTTTGTTTACCAACTATATACATATATGTATATAAGTATATATATATATTCGGTTTAGTGCAACTACATGTGTATGTGTATAATTAGACATTAACCGAGATTTATTCCATTTGTCATTTTCGAACAATGAAACTTTCATATATTTTTTTGTTCGATTTGTAACATTATCGCGAGGAGTAAGAAGACTGACATAGTTTGTTTCAGCTTAGGTTCCAAAACTACCGTGAGGAGGATGTTATACGGTTATGTACATATACATATATACTCTTAATAGTTGGATATTTACCGCGAAGGAAATGGAAGGAACATGTATGTTCCTATCAGTCTCAGTATTACCGTTAATATTACAACGATGTAATATTTATGTTTATATGTCATTTTCTATTTAACCAATTATTAATTATACTATCAACTAATTTCATTTACAAGTTGTGTTAATATATGTTCCCTCGATCTTTATAAATATGACACTTTTCGATTACACCCAATTTAACCGAAATTTTTTGTATTACTAAAACTCTCTCATAACAACCCAATCAACACAAGGTAGTAAATTGTATACCCATCCTTTTAAATGATAGTCATTTTAATATAATCTAACATACTTGTTATACAATCTTTTTAGTCAAACATTTGTAACTCCTTTATACTAATAAATTAGATTTGTTAGTCCATTCCTCCGATTAATACTCATTAATCCATTAGCCTATATATATAAACGTAGGTTACTCCATGAAATTCAATAAAGTATCTCCTAATGAACGTTACTAATCCAACAGACACATATCAAATATCACGTATATCACACTCGGTGGATTTGGTCAATGTTTATTACTTTACCCACATAACCAATCTAGCTTAATTTTTTTTAATCCTTTCTGCATTATTATTTTCAACTGAAATTGTCATATAACCCACCCATCAGCAATTAAGTGTGTGCTGTTACGGTTGCTTAATATGTAACAAAATCACAATCAGTTCACCTTTGTCAAGGCTGTTATGGTTGCCATGTGATGCACATATTTTATTTCAGCGTGTGTTGCATCATTCAAATTCTGGTTCAGCTACCGTATATATAATACTCCTGCTTGTATTAATATGATGTATTAAACTTCTTTTGATCTCAAGACTAGAGTTGCTGCTGCTTGTACCAGGAGTCCCCATGTTTCTAGGAGGGAACAGAGGGAGGGTCGAGGCAAAAGAAGATTAATTACATAAGGGATTACAAGAGAGTTTGATATGCAGAGATTCAATCTACAGAGAAGATGCTACCCTCAACGACTTACAGGTGGAGAAGTTTTTTTTTATTTATTTAACGTATGAGAGCTTAATGATTATGTTTTTAGGTGTAAGTATTTATCAAAAATACTCCTGTTGGTAATGCAATCAGTGTGGTGATTTCGAGATTAATATGTGTAGTTACAGAATAAAAAATTTCAGAACTGTAGTGTTATTATTATTATTTTTAACAAACCTACTCTTAATCTGTTCAGTCAACCCTCATTCACCATCATGAGAAACCAAATTCATTCGGGTGAAAAAGAACAGAAAGCAGCAGATTGAAAGAAGAGAAAATCATCACAAGCTGTTGTTAACATATATACACATTGGATGCTGCATAACAGGGAGTAAATGCTGTTTATACAGCTTACCGATTGCCGCACCAGGTGTGACAAAATTTCATAACTTTTATTGTCGTAGTGACCAGAAGAAACAAGATAAGTTTGAGTATATTAATGATTCCAACTGAACCGTCTCAGTCCCTCTTCAATTTGAAGCACAACAGAAGAAATCAAAAGCTTCTGTTATTATGATGGGCAGATGGTTTATACTTTAGTTCGGCCTTTGGATGTAGGAAATAACAGTGATATGCACTACCTTATATTGCTTATCGTTTGCTTTAGTTGTGTGACAGAAAACAAAAAAACATTTCATCTGTTATAACAGCAAGGCCTACACCATACTATCATTGTTTCACAAGTGTGATAGTAGGAACATCTAATTTTGTTACCATTAGAACTAGGATTATGCTTCTGTTTATTTGTTGATTATTTGATTTACTTGTATAACAGAAGAAGTCACCAGCCAAGCCTTGTGGCTTGGTCGGTGGAGAAGTGGTATACAGGAACCAAAGGTCTTGGGTTCGAAACCTACCCGCTACTGTAACTATCAAAAAATAGAAGAAGTCACCAGCCCTCGGCATTATAATGTCTTATGCCCCTGTGGTTCCAGATTGCAGCACTCTACTTCAATCTGGTGTACAAGATGCAGTTGATGTTTTTCTTGTTCACCAGTTAGGGTTGCAAGAAAGCAGAGGATGAGGGAGAGGAAGGAGGCGTGAATATGTATGTTCCTTACACTGGAGTAAAAGGGTGAAGGAAGGAAACAAAAAAACAAATAATGAAATAGATTCATAGAGCATGTCGGTTACTTATACTGGAATGAAAAAGAATGAAGGAAAAGCAATTAATGAACAGAGGCGGTGGGATTTTTTTTGTAGTGGCCAATATTTTAGTGGAGTTGATTAGTTTAGAAATGACTAACCCATTAATTTCAAATATTAATTATGTAACATTATATTTGAATATGTGTATAGTTATTTGCATTATTTAACTCCTTTAAATATATTTTATTTAATAGCATAATTAAATTGATTAGCTCAATTAACTCTTATCTTTGTTATTCATTTTAAGTACCCACTTGTACATTAGACATTATATATTATCATGGTTGCTATTTAATTTCTCTCTTTTCCTCCATAATGTTTCCCTTATGTTTAAGGGTCAATAAACATTTTAAACCTTTATTGATATATATTTCCTTTTTTAACTTATATATATATATATATATAATATATATATATTATATATATATATATATATATATATATATATATATTATATATATATAGTTATGGTCAAATAAACTCTTTCAACCTCCTCAAGATCATTTTCCTTTTTACTTATTTTGAGGATATCCAACTTTTCACTTAACACTTTCATTTAATTAATTAATTAGGATAATTAATTAATTTATTAATTAGGATAATTAATATTTAAGACATTTCATTCTCACATCAACTTTATTAGTTGATGCCTCTTTGTTATTACTCCCACTTTAGTTCAATATTTTATGTAAGGTTTAATAACCTTTTGGACTGTATATATTTATTTATATAAATATATTTGGAGTTCCATATTTCATTAATCATTTAGGGCTCATTAGCCTTTATAATTCAATGATTAACCATTGATTAAATTATATAGTACTCAGGGGTATTTCAATCCGGCACAAGACTTTATGGTGCCTATAAAAGGAGGCCGAATGTTGCATTTCTGGGCATCATCTTCTATATACTTATACACTCCGAAAATCCTCAAAAACGTCCCGAAGTGCTGCTGGAAGAGGATCTTGCATCATTTACAAGGAGAAGAAGAAATTGTCATCGGGTTAAGGCTAAGACCATTCTCCTTCCTCCTTTGATTGTTCTTCTTCCATTTAAGTAGAGGATGCATTAGAATCCTTAGTGGTTACTGATTTGAAGTGGTTCTCTTTGTAAACGTACTACGATTACTCAATAAAAGATATGAGTTTCAACTTGGAATTTTGTGTTTGTTGCAATTGGAATGTAGTTGCTTCTCCTTCCATTACTTCAAATTCTGACCTTGTTAAGGCAGAAAGGTAGGTTGAGGAATTCCAAGTGGTCTTTCCATTTGTCTTTTGCAATTTAGAAGATGAAACTTAAGACTTAGAATTAACCATGTTATTCTCCCCTTCTCGGTCCGTTAATTACCTAAATATTGTTAGTTTTCGGTAATGATTAGGGAGTGTTTAGTTCGGCTTCGAACTGGAAGAGTAATTTGACATTTTGAGAATGCCGGATGGCAAGCCGGGTGCAAGACGTCCGGCACATTCAAGGTTCTTGTCTTTGCCGTGCGCATCTTGTCCGGCATAATATCCGTCAGTCTCAAGAGTTGGCTAATTCGAAATTTATTCTTTTCCCTTGATAATCATTTGTGTTTTTATGACGTTGACCCTTCGAATATGGGGCGGATCAGTGTAAATACCATTTTAGATTAGGTTTAGGAAGTTTTCTAAATTTGCACTTATACACCTTTCCCCCTCTCTTTTACCTATTACTTATTAAGGCTAGGACTAATTTTCTATACAAGTCCCTAGGGTTTGACTTACTTGGTCCTAATTTGCTTCCCTGCTACTTTTGACCGGGTTTTTGTTTGCTACCCGTATTAGATTGAGTAGGTTTCTATTGTTTAAGCTTATGTCGTGCATAGTGCCGGGTATACTTTATCCGGCACATTCTTGATTTTTCCACCGTTTTAGTTTAGTCTTTTGTACATGATTGTGTATATATTACCTACTAAAATCTATGTTATCATGTGGATAAAATAGGAATGATATTGGTGAGAAAGTATGTGTGTGGATAAGTTAGAATTGTAGGTGAACTATGGCAAAATTTTGGTAGGAAATGTGCATTTATGGTTGACTTGGTGAATGGGAAAAACCAAGGTATGTATTGGATTGAGTAAGGATGTTTAGTAACCATGGAATGGTAGTTGTGGTATGAGAATGAAAAAAGGGTAAAATCTGTAGCAAGAGGAATTGAAATGTGTTGGAGAAACTAGGAAGAATTAGTGTGTAGGACTTAGTAAAATGAGTATTGTACTGAGTAGGACTTGGGTTGAGTATAATGGAAATGAGGAATGAAAGAGCCATGGGATTAGTGGGAAGAAGAAAGGAAAAATCTGTAGCATTTATTGAAGAACAAAAACTGTAACAAGAGAAAAGTGCAGTGGAAAATCTGTTAGTGAACAGATATTGACAGAGGGATATAGAGAGTGGATTAGGCTAGTTTAAAGTGCTTAATCAATGCTAAAACATGTAAAATTATATGTAGGAATATTGGAGAAGAAGTTGGTAGAAGTTTGGAGTTGAAACATAATAAAAAACTAGCATATATGTAAAAACTGCAAGTGGTCCAGGTTTGTAAACCAGTACAGAAACCCGGACCAGGGTAAAATCAGTACAGAATGTAATGCGTAAGGAGTGGTCCGGGTTTACAAACCAGGACACTAACCCGGACCACCCCATTGTCACACCCGTAACTTCTCCAGACTTGTGGTCCGGGTTTGCAAAGTAGTACACAAACCCGGACCAGTTGAAAATTATACCCGAGAGTACTAAGACCATGTGGTCCGGGTTTGTAAACCCAGACAGTAACCCAGACCACACCAAATTCTTCACAGAAAGTGTTTTAAAGCTAATCTAAGGTAGGGTAATGATGGGTAATGATGGTATAAGATAATTAAGACATGATTAATGATGTTTAAAGGTCATTAAGGCCATGAACAAACTTAGGAAGTAATTTTAAGTAAGTGACATGAGTAAAGGTATTTGGGTAACAAAGAATTAGTAAGTATAAACTGGGAAACCTTAGAAAAGTAATAAGTAAGGTTAATTACAGATAATTAACCACCCAACTCTATGTATGTGATAGGATTCGAATAGTCAAACACCGAAGGGAGTCGGTGAGTCCAAAATCAACGGTGACAGGTATGATTTCTTCATGCTCTGTATCCTAACCTGGTTACCCCGATTTGTGTGCTTATTTGATCACCTAAATAAGATAAATGCACGAATCGGACTTTAATGCACTTACTTGTCCTTGTTTATAATTGTTCTTGCTATATTGTCTTGAACATTTGGTTTGTATAATTCATGAAATGAGTGGATGAAGATGAAGTGTATATGTACCTTGTAGTTTACTTGTGTAATGTAATGTACCTTGAATGGATGTGTAGGTGAGTAATGTACTATTGTATGGTCTGGATGTGATGTCTTCTACTAATTCCTAACTACCTAACTCCTAATGTAAGTATTGAGTAAATTGGAATGAGTAGAAGTCCGATATAGTTTCGGCCACGCATGAGGATGAGGAGACACAAGAGGTTGGATCCGATTCCTGGCTTTTAATCTTTTCCACGGCCCAAACCCCTTAAATGGGCAGCATCCTGGATTAGTGAGCCACAGTAAATCCCGGTGGTGGGACGGTGTAGTCCCTGCCCGGAGGTCACTACGACTTAACTTGAGTAAGTAAGTAAGTAAGTAAAGTATTGTATGAGTAATGGTCTTGGCTAGTGTAAGTCATTGACCTTGAGTAAAAGAGTAATGTGCACCCATTCTAACCTGGGTGTATAATGAAGCTAACAAGTACTGTGTATGTATTGGTGAAGTATTTTTTGTAAAGGTAAGTATGAATGGTTAACTTGTATTGTCTTCCTTTGTATGTATTGAAATGTATGTATGTGTGCTTGTGAAGTATTGTAATATTATGAATGAAGCATGTATGTATGTATGAGTAAAATGAATTGCATGTATTCGACCAAGTGGTCGGCGTACCCTCGCTAATACGTGGGGTATGCGGAAGTCATATGCAGTGTAAGCTGAGCCCCTTGGGGCACTGTTTTTAGTGTGCAGGTACCCGGAGCAGTTATGGTCACAGTAAGAGACCGGCAGCTATGTTTAGATAGCTAGGAAAGAATTGTAGATAGTAGTAAATTGTATAAGGCTTGTAGCCTTTGAGGTAGAAGTGTACCAGGCGGTACACCCTTCTTGTATTTGGAAAGCATGTAGTTTGTGAGGATTGGGTAGATGCTAGACTCTTAATGAGTGTATATAAACTTGAAGGAATTGTTGTATTTGTATTTGGATTTGGATCTTAGTAAAATCGGTGTAATATGTTGTATTGTAATTTTGGGAGTATTGTATGGAATGGAAAATTGTAGTACCTGGTTGGTAATGGGAGTATGTATTGTAACTGTGTAGTACTCGGATATTCCGGGCCATCAGACCGATGTTGTATGTAGTAGTAGGCCTTGTTAGTCACGTGGGTGGCTAACAGCATTGTATCACCCACCGTTGTGTAAGTAAGTATCCGTTGCAAAGGTATGTAAGTACGAGATGATTGGACAGTAATGACGGTATTAGCGGTAGGGGTGTTACTGATCAGGGCAGTATCTAGTTAAGTGAGAGCTTAGAAACAACCATGCGGCCTAAGGCCAAAGAAGCACTAGGAGCGTAAAACACACCAACAATCACAAGATGTGAATTCCAGTGGAATAAAAAGTGAAAGGAGACTTAAGAAAGTCACTAGGACCGATGCATAGGAAATGCAAGGTCATACAAGTAAAGAACACTTGTACTGAACTAGGAGAACTGGTATAATTTAAAAGCTATTGACAATAGAGGAAGCACTATAACTAAGTAGTGACTTAAACTCGCCCGACAATAAGTCAGAGGAACCCAGCGAATAATCGTGGGAGTATGAATAGTAGGTATAATAGATTACCTGAGAGCTGGTTACAATCTAAAACTCATTGAGTCCAAGCACGGTAAAATAATACCGCATTTGTTAGTAAACCTTATTCCCATAATAAAGGGATAAAAAGGCGATGTGTATCACATTTGGAGTAACAAAAGAGCGAATTAAGCACTAAGGTTATCAGGGTCGCGCAGCAGAAGCTAGTGGGCCCTAGCTAAGAGGTAAATGTACCTAGTAAGTATGAGAAATTGGCTATCAATGCCTTGAAGCCTAATAGGCTTGAACCGAATTAATTATGAGTTAAATAAACTCCAATAGGAATTCTTGGTGCAAGGACTAAACCATTGGTATGGTTAAGACCCTTTGACCAGAGTACATTATATAATAAACCGTAGGGAAGCTAAAATGCTTCAGAGTGCCCGAATTGAGTGAACCAATGTTCAATAATAACATATGGTAGATTATGTGGGCGTAATCCCTTTTAAGGGGGGTAGAGCGAAAACCGCTTAGTGTAAATTTCACGTATAAAACACGTAAACTATAATGTGCATAGCACAAATGATAACTGATTTGATGATTGGTACTTATGTTAAATAAACATACGTATTCATTCATATTGTAATTGTGGTAATTAAGCACGAGAGATGCGAATACCATAGGATGAATTGACCTATCTTGTAACTCCAGTATGAGAGTATTAGTAAAGAAGAGTAGAGAAACTCTTGGGGAATAATAATCCCTATAGTGTATGTCTATTTGAAGTTAGACATGGCATTACGATACATGAGTCGGTATAAAACCGATGTAGAACCTAGAGGAAATTGAGTTCCCTAGATGATTGTTGAGAGACAACTGAGAATGAGTAGTGGACGGAGCTCCACAAGTATTGTATCCCGTAGAGAAATTGTATGAAATGATTGAGAGTAGTTGATGAACAGAGTCCATAAGTAGTGTATTCCTAGGTAGGTCATTGGAAGAAAATTGAGGACGACTAAATTCTACAAGTATTGTAATTCTTAGCTAGATTATTGGAGACGATGGAGAGTAATGGATGAAAGTAGCAAAAGGCGACGAAATGAGGCCGTAGGCATTGAATCTCGAGGTCAAGTATTTGGGAGTAAATTGAGGAGGATTGATGGACTGAATTCCATCCTTTGGAGATGTGTTAATTTGTAATTATGACTAGGAAGAGTAAAAAGATAGGAAATTGAAGTGAATTGAATTATCTAATTGTTTAAACTGATGTGGGAAGTCGAACTTGATCCTGATCAGATCAAGGGAAATCGAACACAAATTGGGGTGGAAAGATAGTTCAACACTGATGCTGATCACATCAGGGTCGAATGATTCTTGAAGCTCCCCTTAAGTGGTCACAAGAATCACGCATAGGATAGATGTAATGAACATGAATTGGAAATTTGGAGTTGATGTGTTTTTTAGGAAGATTTTAATTGGTGGTTGCGAAAGGATTTCCCTTAGGCTGGAGAATGAGGATTGGTTGGAAGCTTTATACTGGAGACGATGGTAGTGTATCATGTTGTATTATTCCAAGGGCAGCGGGACGTAAAGGAGTCCTGTGTCTTATGACCTGATGTGTTCTGCGGGATGTAATGTGTATTGCATTGCTTTGAGGATAGCTTTGCATTGTATGCATGTATAAACCTTGTAGAGTAAAACCAGATGGTGGGATGTAATACGGATTGGGTAATTATTGTACATTTGTATGTATGGTATGGTATGTAGAAACCTTGAGTAATGGTTTGGGAATTAGTAAGGAGGAGGAATGTAGACTTTGGCATTAGACATGTATGATAGTAAGTATAGTAATCATATAACCTTGAACAACTTTGAGGACAAAGTTTCTTAAGGGGGGTAGATTGAAATACCCCGAACTTAAATATAGTGATTAAAATTTATTCTAATATGTATTTAAGGGCTTAATAGTGCCTAAGTAATTGGTAAGTGTAGACCACAAATTCTCACCCTAAAAGCAAATTCAGACTATAAATAAAGGGTCGTCTCCTTTCTTTTCAAAAACTTATTCATGTGCATACCAAAATGAAACTGTCGTTTTCAAAGCATCCATTTTCAAACCCGTCCCTTTTCGTTACTTACTTATTTTACCAACTTTTTCTCGATTTATTTCATGTTAGTTACTCTGTTGTATCACTTATTATTTGCATATTTGGTTTATTTTAGTTCATGCTATGTTGTTACTTGTTTATTTTATCTCATTTCATTTCTTTGATACTTTTACTTGCATTTCTTTATTAGTACTTGTTTTATTTGTCTTAATCACTATTAGTTTTAGAAGTTATTTTCATCATTTTAGTACATTTTCACTATTATTGTCTATACTAGTACATTTTGTTTTGCCCGCTAATTTTGATTAAGCTTCCTCGTCTTATTTCATTTTAATTACTTGTTTATTACGCCCTATTTACCGTCACTCATCATATCTAATCCATTTTCCATTCTTCACGACATTCACTTGCATTTTACTCCAATCGTACTAATACTATTTTCATTATTTCATGTACGTATTATCAGGTTATTTCATTCTTTATATTTTGTTATGTTTTGTACTTTTTATTACATTTCATGATTTCATAACTCTTAGGAAAAACCAATTCATTTTGGTAGATAAACCATTTCTTCGTACTGTATGTTCATATTTTGAAACACTATGTTTTGGTAAAGTTATTTCAGTTCGAATTAGCTCTAGTTTATTTTCTCACATTGTGTAATGATTTTTGAGTTAGCATAGCTGGTTAGTATGTTTCATTTGGGAGTCAATGAGTCCTTGGTTCAAATCCCAATTGGAACATTTTGTTTTCTCTTTCAGCTCAGGTTAGGGTGTAATTAATAATTTCCATGTTAAAATATTGAGTTGATCCATAGTGTGACTGGTTAGGGCCTGCAAGGAGATTACTAGCCTTGGGTTCGAATCCTGGTAGGAGTGAATATAAGTTATTTTTTTTTTTCTAGATAAAACCTATAGACCCGGTCAAACCCGGATCCGACAGGATACCCGATTTTCATCTGAGAAACCCTACTCATTTCTCTTCTTCTTAAGCAACAGTAACCACTGATCGTCTACTTCACCCCGCCTCCACTCTGTTCAAGCAGCAAGTCCCTCTCTTCTTCACTCAGAAAGAAACCTTGATCTCTTTGTAATGGAAAAATGGCCTCTACTGTAGCCGCCTCTCCCACGTTATCATCTTCTTCCTCAATTTTATCTTCCTCATCGATCCTCCAAAAAAAACCACAACATTCATTTACTTCCGCGCTTCAATCTCCCCTGCATTACTCTCGTTTCTTCAACAAAATATGCCCCGAATCGAATTGAATAGCTGCGGGCCGTCATCTTCACTAGCACTTTCCATATCACAATCACATTGCTTGAGATTCAATCTCCGCCCAACATCACAACAGAAGCACAAAACCCCCAAAAATCAAAACGACCCTAAAATTCAAACCGACCGCCATTTTCTTCCCTCACATGCCTCCAATCATTGCCATTCAAAATGAAGTCAGCATAGTATCATTAATTGAGAATTTTTAACTGAGCATAAAGTTCTGTCTGTACTCACAGATGCGGGTCAAACTCACCACATATACTGCCCAGATTTGAAGGCAGAAACCCCTGGTCGCTTCCCATTTGGCGATGGCTCAAAGGAATAATCACGGTCTTGAGTAAACAATTCCGGAACATGAAGACACCAACTCACCATCAGTTTTTTGGTTCAAGAAGTTATATTAAAATGAATGCAAAATTGGATGAGAAGCGAGATGCGAGTCTGCAAATTCCAGAACAGGCTTGCTTCGGTTATCATCTGGTTCCACAGCAATCGAGATTGGTTGCTCATGTGAGGGAGTCTTCAACGCTTCTGCTTCAACTGCAAATTGCCCGTAGCCTATCCCTCCTATTTCATTTTTCCATCCGTTCGATATATCTTGCTATCTGATGTGTTTGCTCATTTTGTTTGCCCTACTCTATAGTCTATTTCCTTTGCAGAAAAGAGAAGTTGCTCTCTATCTCGGTCTGAGCAAGGAGCTATGTACATGAATCCCGATTTTATATTCAGGATGAAATGAGCGTGCTCGTTTTGGCTGTGCTGTACTCTTTCATTTTTGTTTTATCTATCCATTGGATTCAGGCTTGTCGTCTAATTTGGTTTGCTCTATTGATATTTATTGTATGCCATTTGCCGGAACTGCTACCTATGAAACCGGTATTTAATTCTAAGTGGAACACTTGTTTGCTCCATTAGATAATGTGCTGAAATGTTGTGTTTGAGAAACATCTCTATTATGCTGGTGCTTTGCTAACTTCTGATTGCTTTTAATTTGCTTTAATCTGCACTTACGTGCCGAATCAGTATATATATGCCATTCGTTTGTCTAACATCATGTGTTGCTAATTTTATCGGGATTTTAGCTCGTTTGAATATTTTCAGCTCAACAAAAAAATGGAGTAAAGACCGTGGACTTAGGATATTGCACTTCGGTTGTCATGTATAAATAACAGGTTGTAAACTAGTAACCAACCACAATTTTGAAAGAATGATGTCCCGAATTTAATCTTCTACTCATCTGTTTTCATGGTTACATTTTGGATGAGCGACTTGGATTAGGATTCTCCAACACACTAGACTTAGGTTTAATTTCCAGTTGGTATATATGAGTGTTAGTGTTTGATTTGTATCAACAACTTTGAATCATTCTGGGCTTAACCCACTGTCCTTCGGTTTATGTAATTTGAAACTGCCTAATAACTTAGATTCTAATTTCCTTCCCATCATGTTCTAAGATATTGCGGTTAGCTTATTCTCGTAGGTTTCAGCTGAGTTCAATGATTATATTTTTTTTTAATTAAAAAAAGGGGAGAGAGCTTGGGAAACAATTCTGCTGTAATAAACCGAGATTAGCATGATAAGTTCGACTTCAGTCATAATCTAGGCTATTCTAGGTGATTAAAAAAAAGAAAGAAAAAAGGAATTCAAGATTGAGTTATATGTCTTTGATGGTTTATTGTTCGAATATCATCTATTAACCACATCATTTGTTTGTTTTCTTACTATCAGATCACTACATTTGGCTGCTCGACTTGTTTATTATTTCGTAATTTGTTGGTTTAGGGCATGTTAGTTCAAATACAATTTAAGCCCAATTCGCTGCCAACCAGTTGGGCTAGAACAGTTCACCCTAGAAGCCCTTAGGCTACCCAAATGTGGTTTGGGCCGACAATTTTCTGTGGGCCTGCTTAGAAAAGCTCTAGGACTATTCGTAGGTGTTACTCACATTAAGGTCGTAGTACCCGAGGGTCATAGTACCTGTTTGTGGCAATATCTCTCCTAGTAAACGAAAAAAACTTTCCGAATCATCCATAATTGTCAGATACAAATTCACAATCAATAATAAAATAATAAGTCAAATTCTACTTTAAAATCAAATCCAATTGCGGCCTAAAATCAAATCCAATTTCAAGGCCCATTCGGCCCAATTTCCAAGGCCGATCCGGCCCATGTTTTGAGGCCTAACCTGGCTCATTTCCAAGGCCCATTCCGGCCCAACTTTCAAGGTCTACTTTTGGCCCAATCTCTAAGGCCCACTTCCAGCCCAATTCGGCCCACTTTTCAAGGCCCATTCCAGCCCAACTTTCAAGGCCCAATTTGGCCCACTTTCCAAGGCCCATTCCGACCCAACTTTCAAGGCCCACTTTCGGCCCATTCTCTAAGGCCCACTTTTGGCCCAATCTTTAAGGCCCAATTCAGCCTATTTCCAAGGTCCAATCCTGACCCAAGGGTTCAAATTTGGCCCTAAACTTCAATTTCATTCCAATTCATCTCAATTTCAATTCAATCCCGAAATCAATCCCAATTCAATTCAACATTCATCTCAACTCCAAATCATTTCTAAATTTATCTCAATTCAAATTCAATCCAATTCCAATTCGACAAAAATTCAATCAAGTCCAATTCATTCAATTTTAAATTCAATTCTTAAGTCAATTCAATTTACAATTCATTATAACTTCAATTCAAAACATCATTCAACTCAATTCAATTTAAAATTCATTTCAATCCAATTCATTCTCACTTCAATTCAATTCAAAACTTCATTCAATTCCAATTCAATTCAATCCCAAACTTATTAAATTTAATTTAATTCCAAATCAATTCCAATTGAATTTCAACTCCCATTCCAATTCGTTTTCGATTCCAATTCTAATGAAAAATCAATCCAATTTCTGTTCGACTCTAATTCGATCTCAATTTCAATTCAATTCCAATTCAAATCAAAATTCATTCAATTCCAATTCAACTTTGATTTCAATTCAATTTCAAAATTTCAAATCCATTCCAATTTTCCCTACACTCTAAACGTCTCATAGACCCGAGTGTCTCACAAACTTTGTCATCCTGATGATTCAAATGTCTCACAGACCTGAGCGTCTCACAGACTTGAGCGTCTCACAGACCCAAGCGTCTCACAGACTCCGACATCTCAAGGTTTCAAACGTCTCACACACACTCGAGCGTCTCACAGACTAGCATCCCAAACATGAAACTTCTCAAAACTCTAAATCCTTCTAAATCTCAAACATCTCAAAACCTTCCAAACTCCAAAATCCTGAAATTTTGAACTACGTAAGGTCTGATCTCAACAGGGAGTTGAGTACGTAGGCAACCCACACAGGGTGCGACCCCCATATCAATCAAAATGCCATTTTTCACTCAGCCATCTCACCTCCAAACAACCCCATATTGTCTCCCAGACCCGAGCGTCTCACAGACTTTGTTATCCCAATGATTCGAATATCTCACAAACCAGAGCATCTCACAGACCCGAGCGTATCACAGATCCGAATGTCTCACAGACTTCGACATCTCAAGGTTTCAAACGTCTCATAGACCCGAGCGTCTCACAGACTAAAACATCTCATACTTCAAACATCCCAGGAGGATTCAAGCATCTCCTAATAATCGTGAACTACGTAAGGTCTGATCTCAACCGGGAGTAGAGTACGTAGGCATCAATCTAGGTTGCAACCCCATTCCAATCCAAAGAATCATTTTCCCAAATTCAAGGTGATATTCATGTCTGCCAAACAATCAAATCTCCTTTGACTCCCACAAATCCTTGACTCCTTCAACTCTCAAAATTAGACTCCTAATCTGTCATTTCATACTCATTCGAATTCGTCAATTCCTCTACATGGCGCTATCTTGGCAGAAAAGCTCGCCTCATCCACTCGTTTTCTCTTCTCTCGTCCTGATCCTATCCTTGGCTTTTAAATGAATCTCTTTTAAAAGGATTTGAAAGAAGGCAGTCTCGACAATTGGAGACCGAGGTTTCCTCGAGCACCAATCCGAAGTCATGGTCGTTGCCACTTCTAAGGGGGTAACCCAGTGCGAACTCACAATAGAATCTCCGATCTGATCAGATAAGTCCTATCCATAGGCAACAAATTCATAATCAACCAACGGTTCTTAGAACCCTCATTCCTTTCCTTCCTAGTATCTCAGGTCAAACTAGGTGGCGACTCTAATCAATTTCCGCTCTTAAGGCATAAGTCTGCGTGGAGCCCATTGAGAGCGGGTGTAGTGTTCATTGGCACTCCTCTTAGGCTTTTTGGGAAAGACGGACGATAAAGTAGGTATTTGAGGGCTGCCAGAATGACAGGTTTTCACCCTCCACAGAATGGCAATTTCTAGGATCTAGGCTTCTTAGTCAGACCATATTTCAATAGACCCCCTCATACCGAAAAATCACCCTCCACAGAATGACGACTCTGCTGGGGAAAACTTGAGTAAGTTTTTCTCAAACTCAAGGAAGACTGAACTCCATTCAAAATTGTCACGACTTCCCCACTTCTTTCAAAAACTTCAAGAGATTCATTTCGAAAGCCATTAGGATTACTCTACTCCACACTTAGAGTGTGATTGGTGAGGATAGCTAGGATGAGAGTGTGTAGCTTATACTCGACTTTGCTTGCTGTAACACCCCAATTACTACCATACACTTAACGACAATTTGCAGCGGAAAACTTAACTCATCACATTACTTAACTCAATGGTGTTACACGCCGCTAACCACCTACGTGGCTAACAAGGCAAATACATATTCATTGTATCAGTCTGATGGACCAGATTCCCGAGCAACTACACATTACCTTCTCGTTCCATTTCCAACAGTTAATATACATACACATTCCAACTGTACCGAGTAATTACAAACTAATGCCGACAACAATTTCGGTCTTTCTACACCTACAATACATACTCAATTTGAATGGCTACCCATGTATAAATAACTACCTGTCCTACTCTCGAACGGCTTCCAGCTCCTTGTACCTGAAATAGAAAAGGAAGAAAGGGTCGCCCCCAAGGGGCTCAGCACCTTTGCTGGTATGGTAATCCCGCAGCCCGCATGCTACCGGGCCACGCACAACTAATTGTCGTCTGGGCATGCGGTTGTTTATATATTAAATCATGCATGTAACCATAACACATATCACATTACATACCACAACAATGGGTTCAACAAATCTGACAACACATCAATACTCAGGCGTCCCCTAACTCTAGAGGGTTTCTCCTCTATTGGAGTTATTTCCTTAATAGACGACACTTACCCACTAGTCGGGTTTACTCAAACTCGTCTTATAATAACCTGGGGTTCATAACCATGTTCCACTTTCCCACATAACAATCCATACCACATATTAACATCCATCTTACATAATATCGCAATAAGAATTGCATCACATCATTAACACATAACATAACGGGAACGGTTCTCTTTAGGAACCGACCCAAACATAGTTAGTTCACTTGGAGAGCCTAGAGATGTTGTCAAACTCATGCTAAGCTCATTACATAACTCATTACCGTCCTGTTTTAATGAACGAATAACTTAATCCCAAGGTGCGTCGGATATAGTGATCCAAGCACACCGAACAAACATAGTATGCCCCTGTGGCCCGACGTGAGTCAGTAAAATAGCCTTGGTTAAGCTAAAGGGAAGGTTGAAAACAAAAGAGAAGACAACCATAACATACACAGAGAATCAAACCTGATATGATAACGATCCCCATACTCACACGTGTGGCCGGAACGACCGGACTCCTCACTCCCCCGGTTAGCACTTGTTAGAAGTCTCATTATTGGACTTAGTACATTAATTCACAATCAGGTGGTTAGGTCTAGTTAGACACACACAAGGGTAGTGAACATACTAACACAAGCAAACATCACACAACTAACTCAACTCACGCATAGCCGTGGTTAGAACGTTTCCATGATTGGAACGTTATTACCGGATACCGTTCTCTTATGTTTACCTAATATTGGTTAACTAGCCTTTAGTACGCATTCGAGTTTACCGGTATCGGTACGCGAACACCACAACAACAACAACAACAACTGTAACTCGTTTCATGATTTATCTTATAACGTGGCAAACATACAGAAAAACGCATTGGCATACAAGCCGGTGTAATCCGGTAGGACACAGGTTGCAAGAAACCATACCTTGGTCCTTGCTGCATACGAGTCCCGCCAAACGTAGTTCCTAAACATGATTAGTAATGTCGGTTAATTAACTTAGTTAACTTTTGAATAACTAAGGGTTTTTACATGTTTGTATGACATGTTTTTATGCTTAAACATACCCTTGATTATCTTCATTACACCCCCTAGGGTTAACTACTTAAGCCTCTTTGTTTGTTTTTTTTTAAGTTTTGGTCCGACCGACCTTACCGACCGACCTTATCCAAGGTCGGTCCATTCCAGACATATTACCGTCACAAAATTCTACTCCGACCGACCTTGCAAGTTTGGTCCACAAGGTCAGTCCATTCCAGAGACAATTCCCCGCACAAAAATTTAGACATGACCAACCTTGCAAGTCCGGTCCCAAGGTCGGTTTATTCCAGAGATTTAAACCGTACACAAAATTCAAGCCCAACCGACCTTGTAAGTCCGGTCCCCAAGGTCGGTCCATTCCAGAGAGTATTCTAGCTGGGTAAACTGGGCTCGACCGACCTTGCAAGTCCGGTCCCCAAGGTCGGTCTGCTCCAGACCTTTGCTTTTAATTGTCCATTTGACTCCAAACTTCACCTTATATATCCTAGTATGTTCTAAACCTCATTTGGCACTTCAAACACACCTTTAACCATGCACTAAACTCCTTAAATCATTCATCAAAATCCACTTTGGCCTTTACACATTTTCTTGTAAAAATGCTAACACTTGTGATGTTTTTAACTAGGTTTTCCAAGTGGTGTTTCATACCTACAATAACAACTATCACAAAATTGTTTTTCTCACCACTACAACATCATTTCCCAAGCATCTTTTCTCACTAACCAAAACTCCTTTAGTTTCTCCACAAGCTTATACCCCCTCCTCTTACAAGACATTATTTTTCTCCTTGTCTTTGGTGTGTCCCAAAACACTCATTTGATTTCTAAATCCTTTTAGCACTATAGAACACCTTAATACATGTTTTCTTCTCTAGTAAAACACTTATCCATTTCTAACACTTCCTAGTTCACAAAAACTCATTTAAACACTTAGAACCTCTTGTACATTATCCAAATTTTGACATGGATTCTACTAGCACATTGTTACACCAAAACACATTGTTTTCACCATTAAACATCCAAGAACATTTATCCACACAAAACTGTTCTTTACACACAACTAAGCCTTAAACCACACTACATCACAATATAGTGCATAATTAAATTGCTTGGCACTTAGGCCCTTAAATAACATGGCTCTTAGGCCCTTAAATTGCATAAACCTTAAACACAGAATTTCCACATTTAAATGCCTTCAACCTGCAAATACACACAACAATGCTTGATAAGTGTCTAAATGAGCATGTTTTATAGGTGTATTTCATATATCATATCAGCACTTTTCTGCTCATTTCTCACTTATCGTATGTTTTTCCTCTAGTTTATGTTTTATTGATTATCTCACAAATTTATTGGTTTAAACATGAGGAAAAGCCAAGCTAGGAGCAGAGTACATGAAGAGACGAACGCATAGACGCAAACGGCTCGGAAAACGGGGTCCAAACGAAGAATCTAGAGCCGGTAGAAGAGAGTCACGTATGAAGCACACAACAGAGGTGTGTCCGCCCCTGCAACCGCCTAATAAGCAGGCGGACGTGGTGGAGCAACCGCCTGTCTAAACACCTGATTAATAGGCGGACAAAAGAGCATGAATTAAACAAGACAACCGCCTGATTATGAGGCGGAACACATGCGGACATAACCAAGGCAAGGCGGACGCTTGGATAGAAACAACAGAGACGTCCGCATGCTTAAGAGGCGGACGCCAATGAGGACACAGGCGGACGTGAATAAAAATCGCGCGCGACCAGTTTTCTTCATCGCCCGTCGTCGTCTCCAACTTGCCTCCGCTATCCATCTACTCCCGCACCGCCTACCTTATTTCCTCACACGTCTCAAGCTCCTGTCCCCTGCAATTAATGAGCAATCAACGAGAGAAATCAATCAACCGGCAATCAAATTCGTACGGATCTTCTTCTCCTCTGCCTCTATATAAACTCACCCCTTCAACACCAATAAATACCACACGCACGACGGGAGTCTGAAGAAACCATTCACCACACTCATCCATTCGCTTCCACTTATTTTCCTCCTCGTAACACCACATCATTCCACACTCACGCAGTAACAAGAAATAGAAGAGCAGCAGCGAGAGCGAGAGCAGACCAGTTCTTCCTCTGAAATAATGTCAAAATGTATCGGTGCAATCTTCTTATCTCCGTTAATGTCTGAGTAATTTTTTCTTTTTGTATCCTAGGATGGGGATTTATTTCTAATATTACGTAAACAATATTTATCACCTGTCTCACTTGTTAACTTGTTTTAATTCCTTTCAACTAATATTGCTAAATGCTTTGCGCGACAAACGACTGCATTTATTTGGTAACTATCAACACATGATTTTGAGATAGTCTAAGTACCACCAAGGAATTAATCTTAGTATTTACACTCCGGACTGAGCAGGAAAATATTAAGGCTAATATTAAGAGTTCGTAACTGACAATTATTAACTCTAATAGGCAATAAATAATTGAGACATGGTTATAAATACGTTTAAGTAATTTAGGAAATTCCCCCCGCTATCCTAGGATACATTTTTCCATTCACATCAATTAATTCACCTTTTTACTGTTTTTATTATTTCTGTATTAATCCAACAACAAATCAAGCTTGCCTCCGGCTAAACCCCTTTTTACAGTTTTTAAGTAACTACCAAGACTAGGATAAATTGAACAATCTCCCTGTGGATACGACACTTGTTTTACTAACTATGACCGGAATTGTTTGCAGCCCGACGTTTAATTTGAGTTTTTAATTTCTTTTCTTTTAATTTTACACCAGTTTAACCACTCAGAAAATAAACCTTCTGCAAATTGGCGCCGTTGCCGGGGAGATTGATTCCATCAATTTCCCTAGTTTCCGGTAGTTCACTCGCTATATTATAATAATCTGTTAATACTATTAAATTGTTAACCTCGGACATCTGACTTGGACATCTGACTTGGACATCTGACTTGGACATCTAACTTCGGACATCTTAATATTATTGTTATTATTTCTGTCATTTCTTTCCATTGTCATTTCTTTCCATTGTCCCTAACTACTAACTTAAATTTCCTGACATTTCATTTCCATTGTCCTTAACATTTCATTTCCATTGTCCTTCAAATTTCTGTATACTAACTACTAACTTATAATTTCCAGTATACTAACTCCTAACTTTAATTTTCTGTCATTTCTTTCCCTTGTCATTAATATTCTGTCATTTTACTCTTGTTAAAAAAAAAACAAAAAAATATCAGTGTTGTTTAACTAACGTTTATCAGCCTAACCAATTTCTCTGCCTTTCTTATTCTATTTACTAACTAATTTTGCAGTTTCTCACAAACCACAAGTTATCTTCTGTGCATGCCAAACACTCGAACCCGAGGTTCTCCACCAATCAGTCCGAGCCCCGAACCCGAGCGCACTTTATTACAAGCACAAAGAAACCTGAGAAATCCAGCCATGGCCAATAATGAAGTTATAAATGAAATGGACCATGCAAATCAACCAGAACACCGTGCTCTCTCTGACTACCACCAACCAAATACCGAAGGAAGAGCATCAGCCATAGTTCTCCCTGAACTAACACTAGAAGAAGCCGGACGATGGGTTTTCAAAACCCACTACATCACCGCCGTCCGGGATCTAGGCAAGTTTAGTGGAGCGAACCCAGATGAAGCTCCAAATCATCTGAGTCTCTTCCTAGACTTCTGCAATTCCTTTGGTCAAACCGGCAACGTCAAAGAAAGAATCCGTCTACAACTATTTCCTCACTCGTTGTTGTCGGATTCAGCAAACAGGTGGTACCGAAGCCTTCCATCCCGATCAATCACCACATGGCTGCAAATGGCCCAAAATTTTCTTGCCAAATACTACCCAACCAGTAGAACAAGGCAATTGATCGGTGAAATCAACACTTTCTGTCAGGAGTCGGGAGAAACGTTGTACGACGCATGGGACAGATTCAAGGATATGCTAATGAAGTGTTCCCACCATGGTCTTGACGATCAATCCCTCTGCCTGTCATTCTTCAACGGTCTGGATGATGGGAACCGACTACTCGTCAATTCCTCTGCAGGAGGAAGTTTCATGATGAAATCTCCTAAAGAAGGAATGGACCTTCTCGAAACCATGACGAGCAATACCAGACAGTGGACGAGATCCAAAGAAGAACACCACGAGCAGCAGGCCTACTCCACGTTGAGCCTACGGATCATTTATCAGCTCAGATCTCGTCCCTTGCAAAGATGGTGGAAAAGCTAACAACATCTCAAAACGAAATCGTAAAAACAATAGCTTCCCCACCTACAAGTTCACCACCAGTTCCACCTACAGAACGATGTGTCATATGCGCCGGTCCTCATGAAACTCATCAATGCGAAGGCAAAGGCCAGTACGAGGAAGTACAATTCATAGGAAACCGCCCTGGTAATTCCTACAACAATAACATCAACAACAACTATCCATGGAGAAATCACCCGAATTTCTCATGGAAAAATAATGATCAGAACCAAGGAGGGCAGAACAACAATTCCAATACCTATCAGGGAAACCGACCCCAACCAAACTCTAATATGGGTTATAGAGCACTAGGTGCCCCTACAGGTTTCCAACAACAGCAACAACAACAACCATCTTCATCTTCTGTTGATCCAAACGCAGAACTCAAAGAGATGATGAAGGGTTACATGACTATGACTCAGAACCAGCTTTCTGCACAAGAAGCCTTCAACCAGAAAATCGAAGGTAAATTCAATCAACTTGCAGAACATCTTGCTCGAAGACCGCCAAGGGCTCTCCCCAGCCAAAATGAACCAAATCCAAGAGAGCAAGCCAAGTGCATCTATGTGAAGGAGCACGATGAAGAAAAGATGGAGGTGGCTAAAACAGTTACGATTCCAGAACTACACCCTTCCCTCCAAGAGTGGGTTGTAGCAATCGAAACTTCCAAAAGGAATGTAGCTGAACTTGAAAGCACCGCCAAAGTCTATAATAATCGCATTCATCTGAGAATACCTACCTTGAGCACTTGGTGGCCGGTTATGAAAATGAAAAGCTCGACTTTGAAGAAGAAGAAGAAGGGTTAAGGCAATAACCTTGAGAAGCGGTAAGAAAACCGACGAGATTCACATCCCGCAAAGATCAGAAGAATCCAAAGAGGATAGTGAAGAAAAAATTGAGGTTCCAACAAAAAGACATCTCCAAGCGTCCTCACTATTCCACCAGCTTCAAAACCATCTTCACCAGAACCGCCTATACCATTTCCCCACCGACTCCAGAAGCAGAAATTGGATAATGAATATGGTAAGTTTCTGGCAATGCTGAAGCAGCTAAACGTCAACATACAGTTTGTAGACCTCATTGCCAAAATGCCAAACTATGACAAATTCCTCAAACACCTCATATCCAACAAAACTAAATTGGTCGAAGTCGGTACGGTACCTCTCAATGTAGCTTGCTCAGCTATTCTGCAACAACCACTACCTTCCAAATGCAATGATCCGGGCAGCTTCACCATTCCAGTCACAATTGGTAGCACCTCATTTCCATACTCCCTATGCGATCTGGGTGCCTCCATTAATTTGATGCCCCTCTCCACTTTCAAAAAGCTGGGAATTGGAGAGATGAAAAAGACCAAGATGACCCTGCAACTGGCAGATGGTTCGGTAACATACCCAAGCGGAGTGGTGGAGGATATTATCATCAAAGTGGAACACTTATACTTCCCATGCGATTTTGTCATTCTAGACATCGAAGAGAACTCCACTACACCTCTCATCCTTGGACGACCATTCCTTGCCACAGCCGATGTGCACATTTGGGTAGCCCAGGGGAAAATCACCCTTCAGGCTTATAACGAAAAGCTGGAGTTTGCATCAGGAAGATCTCCATAGCAAATCCAAAGATCTCAAGTTCGTAAGGGATACTCAATCATCATCATCCCCACTTCTATTTATCACCCTTCCAGACGGCATGTCTATTACAGAGATACCACCACCAATCCCTGATGAAGAGCGGGATAAGAAAGAAAACATGCATCCAGGTGGACACTCAAAAATACCATCGAGTCATGCTTTGGATCTCCTCCTCATAACACCCCCCATGATCGATCTAACGACAAAGCGTCTAGCCAAAGACGTTAAAGAAGGGCAGCTTTCCGGGAGGCAACCCGGACAAACTTATCTTTTATATGCTTTTTATGCTGTTTTAATTTTCAGGTTCCCTTTAAATTTTGTTTTTGCTAACTTTTAACCCCGTTTATAGTATGGTTGCTTCTAGTGTCTTATGCAGGTACAATTTCATGTCTACACCCGCAACCAAGCTACGCTACTTGAGGCTGAAGCTCAAGTGTGGGGGAAGTTCAATACACGCTAGCAAAAATAATCTCAGGGGAGTACCAGTTTCTTTCGTTATGCTTTTATTTTAAATAAAATCTGTAGAGGAGAGTTTATGTGCTTAAATGAATATTCGTGAGCTTCGTGTTCTCTCTATTTTATCTACTTACCGAAAAGGCCTTCTGAAGCCTTCCCTTGTTTTTCTGGTGAACAATGAGGACATTGTTCAATTTAAGTGTGGGGGAGTGTGCCCTTTTCGGTGACATTTTATGCTAAAATGCTTAATCTCTTTGCTTATCTTGCGTTTGTTCAAATTCAATATCGTGGACCCTTTATATGTGGGTTGTTCTCTTAAGAATAAATACTGTTATGAATTGTGGGATAAATGGTACAAATTTTAAAAATTTTGATTACTTTTGAGGAGCATTTTTATGCGGTGTGACCAAATGATCTGAAATGGATGAATTTTTATTACTCAGGGGTTCTTTCTGTCTTCTTTCTTAGGGATTGCTAAGGGGTGCTTCTCTGTCAAAAAAATAAATAAAATAAATAAGGGACTTACGAGACACCATTGGTAACCAACAAAGAGAGTTGAGTGTTCTTTAAAATACGAAGGCATAATGCCTACATATTATCTTCTCATCTCTTATGCAAAAGTGAAACAAATGCATAATTCTATTTTTCCTTTTGTTTTCTCCTCAATGCCCATTCTTGAGAGAAGTTGGCCATGGTAAAAGTTCTCAAAGTCACCTTAAATCAAGAAGCATTGAAGTACTCCATCATACCCCGAAACTCTAATTTTTATTTTTGCCCTGAGTACACCTATGCCACCTAGTAGGTGATGGATCACACTCCTCTAAAAAGTTTAAGATCATGTACTATTGACTTCTTTATCCTACCCTTCATAATAGTATTTGTTAATATTGAGCATTCCCTACTTGTTTGGGTACATGGTTTTGCTTGAGGACAAGCAAAAGGTAAGTGTGGGGGTGTGATAAGTGTCTAAATGAGCATGTTTTATAGGTGTATTTCATATATCATATCAGCACTTTTCTGCTCATTTCTCACTTATCGTATGTTTTTCCTCTAGTTTATGTTTTTATTGATTATCTCACAAATTTATTGGTTTAAACATGAGGAAAAGCCAAGCTAGGAGCAGAGTACATGAAGAGACGAACGCATAGACGCAAACGGCTCGGAAAACGGGGTCCAAACGAAGAATCTAGAGCCGGTAGAAGAGAGTCACGTATGAAGCACACAACAGAGGTGTGTCCGCCCCTGCAACCGCCTAATAAGCAGGCGGACGTGGTGGAGCAACCGCCTGTCTAAACACCTGATTAATAGGCGGACAAAAGAGCATGAATTAAACAAGACAACCGCCTGATTATGAGGCGGAACACATGCGGACATAACCAAGGCAAGGCGGACGCTTGGACAGAAACAACAGAGACGTCCGCATGCTTAAGAGGCGGACGCCAATGAGGACACAGGCGGACGTGAATAAAAATCGCGCGCGACCAGTTTTCTTCATCGCCCGTCGTCGTCTCCAACTTGCCTCCGCTATCCATCTACTCCCGCACCGCCTACCTTATTTCCTCACGCGTCTCAAGCTCCTGTCCCCTGCAATTAATGAGCAATCAACGAGAGCAATCAACCGGCAATCAAATTCGTACGGATCTTCTTCTCCTCTGCCTCTATATAAACTCACCCCTTCAACACCATAAAAAACCACACACGCACGACGGGAGTCTGAAGAAACCATTCACCACACTCATCCATTCGCTTCCACTTATTTTCCTCCCGTAACACCACATCATTCCACACTCACGCAGTAACAAAAGAAATAGAAGAGCAGCAGCGAGAGCGAGAGCAGACCAGTTCTTCCTCTGAAATAATGTCAAAATGTATCGGTGCAATCTTCTTATCTCCGTTAATGTCTGAGTAATTTTCTTTTTGTATCCTAGGATGGGGATTTATTTCTAATATTACGTAAACAATATTTATCACCTGTCTCACTTGTTAACTTGTTTTAATTCCTTTCAACTAATATTGCTAAATGCTTTGCGCGACAAACGACTGCATTTATTTGGTAACTATCAACACATGATTTTGAGATAGTCTAAGTACCACCAAGGAATTAATCTTAGTATTTACACTCCGGACTGAGCAGGAAAATATTAAGGCTAATATTAAGAGTTCGTAACTGACAATTATTAACTCTAATAGGCAATAAATAATTGACATGGTTATAAATACGTTTAAGTAATTTAGGAAATTCCCCCGCTATCCTAGGATACATTTTTCCATTCACATCAATTAATTCACCTTTTTACTGTTTTTATTATTTCTGTATTAATCCAACAACAAATCAAGCTTGCCTCCGGCTAAACCCCTTTTTACAGTTTTTAAGTAACTACCAAGACTAGGATAAATTGAACAATCTCCCTGTGGATACGACACTTGTTTTACTAACTACGACCGGGAATTGTTTGCAGCCCGACGTTTAATTTGAGTTTTTAATTTCTTTTCTTTTAATTTTACACCAGTTTAACCACTCAGAAAATAACCTTCTGCAATGCTCCCATGTCTTTTTAGTCCACCTTGTGGATAGTTTTCTGGCTCATTTCCCATTGGCTCTTTAGGTTATTCATTAAGCAAATATAGCTCAATTCCCTAGTACACAAAACTACATTAAGAGATGTCATTTACCTCTTTGTTTTCCAAGCTTTTCACTTGTTTTCTCTTGTTTTTCTTGATTGAAAATCGGCAAGGAGCTTTTATCACTTGTCAATCTTCTAACCAATACACATATAAGGGTAATGAGCATTAAGTTTAATACCCAAACTCATAACTAAACCCTGGGTTTACATAAGTGTTTTTAAACACTTAAATTGATGTTTACCTTTGGAATTTGAAAGAGAACTTGAATAAGTGGCAAGATAGGACTCCTCCTAGTCCTTTGAAGTTTGAATTAAGCTAAGAAGAGAGCAAGGTAATGCACCATTAAGGGATGAATTTTCGGTTATACAAAAAAATGGAGGAAACTTGGTTTTTCTTTGATTTTCCTTACCTTGAAGCAAAGGAGAATGACAAGGCATGAAAAGATGAGCTCAAGCTCCTTCAATGGAGATTCTTCATGGCGCCGAAATGGAGTTCTTGAGGATTTGAAAAGATAGGAATGAAGAGCTTACTCTAACTAAGACAACGGTAGTATCAAAATTAAATTCGGAGCATGGAGCCATGAGTTACAAGTAAAAGAAGATGAAGAATGGAGGTGGTCTGTAGCAAAACGAGATGGAGAAGGGAGGAGGAGGTTGAAGACGGTGGGAATCAAAATAGAAGAGAATGAGGTGAGAGAGTACACTTTGAAGATATTTATGTTATAAAGCAAAAGTAACCTTTTTACTTACTTTTTCTTTCTTTCTTTAACTAGCTAGTAAATGGTGGTGACTCACCACATAGAAAACTGGCCCCCTTTATATTATAAGGTATTTCATGGTCTTTGTTGACCATTTAATTGACTTATATTGACTTATGTCTTAAACTAGCACTATTCACCAATTAAGGCACATAATTGTGAAATTTTTGATTTCCCAATGATTAAACTTCCTAATGTGATACTAAGTAGTACACATATTGATTAAAGAGTAATTATGGACATTTAGCCACTCAAAACCCATTTCTAAGACAATTTTTCAAAAATGTGCTTTAAGGCTTCTTAAAGCACATTTTGTGTTTTAACTCGTTTTTCAAGCTTGGTTTTCGTTAGGAATTGATTTAACATGTTAATTAGCATGTTAAATATGTCTAGAAATGACCCTTAGGTCTTATACAAGGTTACACCAAGTCTAGGGCAAGTATTTGCTGAAATTGACTTTATGGTGTTTTCTTGTGGTTTGTTTGATTTAAATTGTCTACCAATGTTTCTTAAGGACTTAATTAGCCTTTTTAATTCATAATTGAATATTATTAAGTCTTGGTAGGCTCTTTGGGTCCTAACCAAGTTCACTCCAAGCTTAGAGCATGTTTTTGCTCAAACTGGGTTTATGGTACTTTATTGTTTTTACCATGGTTTAAATTGTTCACTAATGTTTTCTAAGACACTTTTAACCTTAATATACCATAGTTTAATGTTTATACAACATATCAAGGTTTGGGGTATTTCAATCTACCCCCCTTAAAAGAACTTCGTCCTTGAAGTTCACACTTCCCACGCATCCTTTGGATTAGAACACGGGGATTACTTACAAAATAAAACTTCCATACTAAACATACTTTATATCACAACCTCGGAATTAACGGTCCGGGTAACATATCCACATCCATACATAACATAACATACTTACATAATAACCTCGGACTTGACGGTCCGGGTGTCATAACAACATTTGTACTTACATAACAACCCTTAGACTCTCAGGTCTGGGTAACATAACAGCATTTAGACACATAGGTCTGGGTAACATAACAACTTTCGGAACTCAACCACATTAGGACTCAAGGTCAAAATAATATTTATTACACATACCACACAACATGTCTTAGCATGTATAGCAACCAAAATATCTTTTATATACACTGTGATCCCGCAGATTCCCTGGGAGATCAAAACAATCACTTAATTTTTAACATATATACTTCCCATATCACCGGTCCAAAGACAAAGGCTCATACGTCCTCGGCTCGTGAGCAAGTACTACAAAAATATTCTTTGTGAGGTTAAGTAAGAGAACTTTCATTATGTAAAGTATCTATCGAACGTTTTGGAAATACCAATTCAAAATCCATTTGAAAACGCATACAACTCCAAGTCTAACTTATGCTCTTTGCTTCTTTTCCTAGCGCGGTTATTTGTGACCACTTAAAGGGAGCTTCAAAAATCATCCAACCCCGATGTGATCAGCATCAGTGTTGAACTATCCTTCCACCCCAATTTGTGTTCGGCTTCCCTTGATCACATGCAAATCAAGTTCCGCCTCCCACTTCATTTTCAAGCATCCAATAATACACCCATTTCCAATTTTCTATTTTTTTTGTCAATCTAGTCATAATCATTACATCTCCAAAGGATAGAACTCCGTCTATCAGTTATCTCCATTCACTTTAATCCAGTTACCTAGGGAATCTTATTCTCACTAGGTTCTATGTCGGTTTCATACCCTTTCATGAATCACTATATTGTATATATACATATATTTTATCAAAATACAACACACGGTTTTACATTTATATACTGTCGGGGTTTTTGTTTCCCCAGGAGTTTCTTTTACTCCCTAATACTTGTACTAACACACAACAACTAACTAAGTAGTCACACTTATCACAATGGTATTTCGCATCTTTTGTGCAAAATTACCACAATTAAACCATGAATTAATGCGTATGTTTATATAACACAAACACCAATCATCCAAACAAATTTTTTTATGCTATGCACAACATAGTTCACGTAAACTTGTACGGTAAAACACACTAAGCGGTTTTGCGCTCTACCCCCCTTAAGAGGGATTACGCCCACGTAATCAAGCACTGAATATTGGTTTAAAAAGTTCCACCGTCGTGAAGTGTTTTAACTTCCATGCGGTCTGTTATACAATGTGTTCTAGTTAGAGGATCTTAACCATATTGACGGTTTAGTCCCTAAACCAAGAATTCTCATTGGAGTTGGCTTTAACTCTTAACTGGTTTCGGTTCTGGCCTGTGAGGCTTCTAGGCATCAATAATTAGCCATTTCTCGTATTCACCACGCATATTCAACATCTGGATCATTAGTTCACTATCTTCTGCTACGCAACTCTGATAACTTAAGAGCTTATTTTGCCCCATTCATTATCGTTACTGTAGTATACAATTTTGATTTATCACCTTTACCTTGGTAATAACGGTTTCTCAACCGATGCGTGGTATTTCTTACCATGCGCGAATTCGGTGAGTTACAAACTTTCTATCCACTTCCCTGATAATTTACTGTGTAAACTGCTATGTATTTCACAATGATTGACTTGATTCCTTCCGACTTACCGTCGGTTGAGGTTGAGCTACTACCTAATGTGTAGCGCTCTCTCGGTTATTTTCAACACTTGAGGTATATTCCATACCGATATTTGGTATCCCGTGTTACTGCAGTCACTTATTGCTAATCACACCTCCACATTTGGTTTTGTACAAGTATTCTTTCATAGGTACGACCTTGCATTTCCTACGCATCGGTCATTATAGCGTTATAAGTCCCTTTCTACTTCCACCACCATTAACATTTCTCAAGTCCTAGCTATCCCACTCGATCATTACTGTGCAAGTGCAATACCAAAACACTCAGTCATACAGAGTGCAGAGGCGTAAACTCTTGGCAGTAAATCTCTTATGCGATTCGCAATGGAATTCACACTGTGTTTCACTGAGATTCTTATCTCATAATACTGGCTACTGGCTTATTGCCTGATTCATTTGCTATCACTTATCGTTGTATCTCCACTGGGTTTAACTCATAACCGTGCTTAGTTTCCATATTATCGTTTAACCATACTTATACAACGGTCGCTTATTGCCCACCGTATCCTTACTCATTATACAACATCAACTTGCACTGCATCCGCTATATATTAGCTTCCGCCATTACACTGTGTTTCGCCACTTATTTGGCTGATTGCTGGGTAAGCTATTCTTCGAGTCTTTATGCTCCTGAGCGTTGTTCACTACACATTTAGCATCACACACCTATAGTTGTTGCTATTAAACTTATTACTCTTCTGGTCTCCACAACTGGTACAAACACTTCTTTTCGTATTATTTTTGTTCAAATCATTCTTGGGTAATAACAGTATGGTCAATCCTTAACATATTTCTTGAACTTGGCTCACATAACTACCGCTCCTGCGGTCTCACAATATCGAGAGGTATCCCCACTCTTAAAGAAGTGGGTCATTCTCGGCTCTATTCACTTGTACAACATAAACTTCTACAATCGATCAAATTTACACAACACGTTTTGTTCGTGGCTTATAAGCCTTATTGCCTCGAGCTTTGCTCATTACAGGCTGTCCACACACATTTACTTCTCTGAAAACATTACATGGTTTAGAGGTATTATCTGCCTCCTGACGACTTATGTTTTACTGAGTTTTAGTCACTACATTTTATTCAACTTCAGTTGACCCAAACACCCTTCAAGGACAGCTCCTGGGTGTTACTAAGTTATGCCATCACACCTGGCTTGCACTTATTTGTGTGTTTAGTTAACTACGCTATTTTGCGTTCTTAGCTGGGTTAATATTCTCTTCAGTGAAGATCGATATTCCCCTATAGTCTGGGTGATCATTCTGGGAGTTTCATCCCGTTTGTTGCACATTAATGTGTCTATATTTGGCATCTGCCTTACCATGTATAGGCTGGGTATTCGTTCCAGCTATCATGTTTTATCCCTCGTGACACTTGAGACATATACGATGTCTTTTCATAACAATCAGTGCACTTCGCACTTCCTGACTCTTAAACATTTCCTTGAGATGAATTCACTACTTCCTTTAGTCTTGTTAAATTAACTGAGTTCCTTTACTTCAACCATTCGTGGTAATCCTTCACCTTTGTTTGACTTTTACTGTGGACCGTAGTACGGAGTCGACTACTTCCCGTGTTCCGGACTCTACTCGTATACATATGTGGGGTACCATACTGATACATTGCTACTTACCCGACTAACCCATGAATAAGTCTATCAGGCCCACAAGCTCCTATCGGAGTGCGGTCGTCCCCCATTTCATTTTCGTACACTCGTAGTGTCTGTCACACGCCAAGGTGAAGTATTCTGCTGTCAACCCCTTACATTATCCTATGATAATATGCATTTCGTGCTTCCTGAACTAAATCAAGGGAAATTTTATCCACTG
This sequence comes from Limonium bicolor, assembly GCA_023374045.1. Classification (NCBI taxonomy): domain Eukaryota; kingdom Viridiplantae; phylum Streptophyta; class Magnoliopsida; order Caryophyllales; family Plumbaginaceae; genus Limonium; species Limonium bicolor. The sequence goes on along the minus strand of CM041778.1, from coordinate 163,211,294 downwards.
GTGCATCATTATGAACTCCATCCATTCCCTCGGGTTGTTACCCTAGGGTTTACCGGTTTCCGTCCAGTTATTCAAAAGTAAATTGGGTATAACTTACCTACTATGTGGCACTAAGGCCGGCGTAGGTTCTCTTGTTTGGTTTAAAAGAAGGTTAGAAATAAGTATTGGTTTGAAAGAAACTTTGGTTTTGAAAGAAAAGAGTTTGAAATAAATCTTGGTTTGAAAGAAAACTTTTTGTGGTATTACAACGTCTTCTTGCCTTAACCAAGTCTAGTTTCTTTCTGACTGGTGTATTTCCAATTGCAGAGGTTAGGCTGTTAAGCCTTTCCAAGGTTATGATAATCTCACTTAACTGCGTGGTACTTTACCAGGTACCTTGTAGTTGTTAAAAAAATTTTCCCGAACAACCTTGTTATCGCAGCACTTGTCGTGGCAAGTGCGCCATGCTAACTGGCTATCGGTTCAACACACACAGGTTGTGGTATTGTTCTTGCCTGCACTGTCATCAGTGGCCTTGTTGGGCCTTACTTGATCTTACAGTCTTGACAATAAATTCTCTGGGCAACTTCTCACTGTCTTCACATGATAATCATTAACTAGGGTGTTTCCCATTCTTGGAGTCCCCTTTTTCTTAGTATTGTATCTTCTTCGTAGCCCGTTCCACTCATTTGTCGTGGCTACTAAGACTTGTCTCTTTTGGGGTACTACGCTGTAGTTTCCTTAGTTGGTTGGTATACCGTTGGCGACATTATTTAATAATCGTGGTCCCGTAGACACTCGTCTTGGGTTTCGTTGCTTCACTTATTGCCTGTTGCACGATTGTGCATTTCAAGCTGGTTGTTCTCGACTGCTCGGCATGTCGACCCAGGTTGCCGGAAATTTCATCTTCCTGTACGTAGGATTCTTCATTCTTCACTATTAAATGCAGCTAGCGTTGTTTAGAAGGAACCGTCTCCGGGATTCCCAGTTTTGGAATCTACCGCATGACAGGTTCTTCGTACTTACTGAGATGCTTAATAACAACCAGATCGGGTATTCCCGAGTAAGAGAGGACTTCATCTCTCTCTGGCGTTCTTTACCGAGTTATAAAACAGGGATTGTGGAGGGCGGGATGGATATTGTTGGTTTCTAGTACTCACTGGTAATTCCTAACTAGCGTATCACTCACGCTATCACTCAACCCTTATACCAAAGTACTAAAATCCTAACTCGGTACTTTATACTGATACACTTATTTTTGTAACCCCCAACTACAACCATACCCTTAACGACAATTGCAGTGGAAAACTTAACTCATCACATTCTTCCTTAACTCAATGGTGTTACACACCGCTAACCACCTACGTGGCTAACAAGGCTAATACATATACAATGTATCGGTATGATGGACAGATTCCCGAGCAACTACACATTACTTCTCGTTCCATTTCCAACAGTTAATATACCTACCCACTAATGCTGACAACAATTCGGTCTTACTACCCCCTACATCACATACTCAATTTGAATGGCTCCCATTTACAAACAACTACCCATCCTACTCTCGAACGGCTCCAGCTCCTTGTACCTGAAATAAAAAGGAAGAAAGGGTGGCCCCCAAGGGGCTCAGCACCTTTGCTGGTATGGTAATCCCGCAGCCCGCATGCTACCGGGCCACGCACAACTAATTGTTTTATGGGCATGCGGTTGTTTATATTTAAATCATGCATGTAACCATAAACACATATCACATTACATACACACACATGGGTTCAACAAATATGACAACACATCAATACTCAGGCGTCCCCTAACCCTAGAGGGTTTTCTCTCCTCTATTAGAGCTATTCCTTAATAGACGACACTTACCCACTAGTCGGGTTGTACTCAAACTCGTCTTATAATAACCTGGGGTGCATAACCATGATCCACTTTCCTCACATAACTATCCATACCACATATTAACATCCATCTTACATAATATCGCAATAAGAATTGCATCACATCATTAACACATAACATAACGGGAACGTTTCTCTTTAGGAACAGACCCAAACATAGTTAGTTCACTTGGAAAGCCTAGAGAATGTTGTCAAACTCATGCTAAGCTCGTTACATAACTCATTACCGTCCTGTTAAATGAACGAATAACTTAATCCCAAGGTGCGTCGGATATAGTGATCCAAGCACACACCGAACAAACATAGTATGCCCCTGTGGCCCGACGTGAGTCAGTAAAATAGCCTTGGTTAAGCTAAAGGGAAGGTTGAAAACAAAAAGAGAAGACAACCATAACATACACAAAGAATCGAACCTGATATGATAATGATCCCCATACTCACACGCGTGGCCGGAACGACCAGACTCCTCACTCCCCGGTTAGCACTTGTTAGAAGTCTCATTATTGGACTTAGTACATTAATTCACAATCAGGTGTTTAGGTCTAGTTTAGACACACACAAGGGTAGTGAACATACTAACACAAGCAAACATCACACAACTAACTCACGCATAGCCATGGTTAGAACGTTTCCATGATTGGAAACGTTATTACCGGATACCGTTCTCTTACGTTTACCTAATATTGGTTAACTAGCCTTTAATACGCATTCGAGGTTACCGGTATCGGTACGCGAACACCACACACAACAACAACTGTAAACTCGTTTCATGATTTATCTTATAACGTGGCAAACATACAGAAAAATACATTGGCATACAAGCCGGTGTAATCCGGTAGGACACAGGTTGCAATAAAACCATACCTTGGTCCTTGTTGCATACGAGCCCCGCCAAACGTAGTTCCTAAACATGATTAGTAATGTCGGTTTATTAACTTATTTAACTTTTGAATAACTAAGGGTTTTTTACATGTTTGTATGACATGTTTTTATGCTTAAACATACCCTTGATTATCTTCATTACACCCCCTAGGTTAACTACTTAAGCCACTCTTTGTTTGTTTTTTTTTTAAGTTTGGTCCGACCGACCTTACCGACCGACCTTATCCAAGGTCGGTCCATTCCAGAACATAGTACCGTCACAAAATTCTACTCCGACCACCGACCTTGCAAGTTCGGTCCACAAGGTCGGTCCATTCCAGAGACAATTCCCCGCACAAAAATTTAGACATGACCGACCTTGCAAGTCCGGTCCCAAGGTCGGTCTATTCCAGAGATTTAAACCGTACACAAAATTCATGCCCGACCGACCTTGTAAGTCCGGTCCCCAAGGTCGGTCCATTCCAGAGAGTATTCTGGCTGGGTAAACTGGGCTCAACCGACCTTGCAAGTCCGGTCCCCAAGGTCGGTCTGCTCCAGACCTTTGCTTTTAATTGTCCATTTGACTCCAAACTTCACCTTATATATCCTAGTATGTTCTAACCTCATTTGGCAATTCAAACACACCTTTAACCATGCACTAAACTCCTAAATCATTCATCAAAATCCACTTTGGCCATTACCCATTTTCTTGTAAAAATGCTAACACTTGTGATGTTTTTAACTAGGTTTCCAAGTGGTGTTTCATACCTACAATAAAAACTATCACAAAAATGTTTTTATCACACCACTACAACATCATTTCCCAAGCATCTTTTCTCACTAACCAAAACCAAAACTCCTTTACTTTCTCCACAAGTTTATACCCCCTCCTCTTACAAGACATTATTTTTTCTCCTTGTCTTTGGTGTGTCCCAAAACACTCATTTGATTTCTAAATCCTTTTAGCACTCTAGAACACCTTAATACATGTTTTCTTTTCTAGTAAAACACTTATCCATTTCTAACACTTCCTAGTTCACCAAAACTCATTTAACAACTTAGACCTCTTGTACATTATCCAAATTTTGACATGGGTTCTACTAGCACATTGTTACACCAAAACACATTGTTTTCACCATTAAACATCCAAGAACATTTATCCACACAAAACTGTTCTTTACACACAACTAAGCCTTAAACCACACAACATCACAATATAGTGCATAATTAAATTGCTTGGCACTTAGGCCCTTAATAACATGGCTCTTAGGCCCTTAAATTGCATAAACCTTAAACACTGAATTTCCACATTTAAATGCCTTCAACCTGCAATACACACAACAATGCTCCCATGTCTTTTTAGTCCACCTTGTGGATAGTTTTCTGGCTCATTTCCCATTGGATCTTTAGGTTATTTATTAAGCAATATAGCTCAATTCCCTAGTACAAAAAACTACATTAAGAGAGGTCATTTACCTCTTTGTTTTCCAAGCTTTCTCACTTGTTTTCTCTTGTTTTTCTTGATTGAAAATCGGCAAGGAGCTTTTATCACTTGTCAATCTTCTAACCAATACACATATAAGGGTAATGAGAATTAAGTTTAATACCCAAACTCATAACTAAACCCTAGTTTACATAAGTGTTTTAAAACACTTAAATTGATGTATACCTTTGGAATTTGAAAGAGAACTTGAATAAGTGGCAAGATAGGACTCCTCCTAGTCCTTTGAAGTTTGAATTAAGCTAAGAAGAGAGCAAGGTAATGCACCATTAAGGGATGAATTTTCGATTATACACAAAAATGGAGGAAACATGGTTTTTCTTTGATTTTCCTTACCTTGAAGCAAAGGAGAATGACAAGGCATGAAAAGATGAGCTCAAGCTCCTTCAATGGAGATTCTTCATGGCACCGAAATGGAGTTCTTGAAGATTTGAAAGATAGGAATGAAGAGCTTACTCTAACTAAGACGACGGTAGTCTCGAAATTAAATTCGGAGCATGGAGCCATGAGTTACAAGTAAAAGAAGATGAAGAATGGAGGTGGGCTGTAGCAAAACGAGATGGAAGAGAGGAGGAGGTTGAAGACGGTGGGAATCAAAAGAATGAAGAGAATGAGGTGAGAGAGTACACTTTGAAGATATTTATGTTATAAGCAAAAGTAACCTTTTTACTTACTTTTTCTTTCTTTCTTTAACTAGCTAGTAAATGGTGGTGACTCACCACATAGAAAACCGGCCCCCTTTACATTATAAGGTATTTCATGGTCTTTGTTGACCATTTAATTGACTTATATTGACTTATGTCTTAAACTAGCACTATTTGAGCACTATTCACCAATTAAGGCACATAATTGTGAAATTTTTGATTTCCCATTGATTTAAACTTCCTAATGTGATACTAAGTAGTACACATGTTGATTAAAGAGTAATGATGGACATTTAGCCACTCAAAACCCAATTCTAAGACAATTTTTCAAAAATGTGCTTTAAGGCTTCTTAAGCATATTTTGTATTTTAACTCGTTTTCAAGATTGGTTTTCTTTAGGAATTGATTTAACATGTTCATTAGCATGTTAATAAGGTCTAGAACGACCCTTAGGTCTTATACAAGGTTACACCAAGTCTAGGGCAAGTATTTGCTGAAATTGACTTTATGGTGTTTTCTTATGGTTTGTTTGATTTAAATTGTCTACCAATGTTATTAAGGACTTAATTAGCCTTATTAATTCGTAATTGAATATTATTAAGTCTTGGTAGGCTCTTTGGGTCCTAACCAAGTTCACTCCAAGCTTAGAGCATGTTTTTGCTCAAACTAGGTTTATGGTACTTTATTGTTTTTACCATGGTTTAAATTGTTCACTAATGTTTTCTAAGGCACTTTTTAACCTTAATATACCATATTTTAATGTTTAAACAACATATCAAGGTTTGGGGTATTTCACTTGCCATGTGTGCCTCGCTTGCTACACAATTGTGTGATTATGCTAGACTAACCTGCAGGATCCCCCAGGTAGGTGGGCCCATTAGGGGACCAACCTCTTCTCTCTCTTGCTTGTGCATTCATTACTGTTTTTTCTCTTTTCTATTGAACTGTTAGGAATAGTCCTGCTGGGGGGTGCATAGGGTAGCTTAGGACATGCATTCCTCTGTGTCACCCTTGATATTTGCGGTCGGGATAAACATTGGTCCACAATTGATTCCCCATGAGAGATGCCCTTCGTAGTAAGGACTATGCACACGAGGCGGTATGATCGTAGTATCTACGCCTTGAAAAGCTCATGATCCTTCAACACTTACCTTTCGAGTCAAAGCCAGCATATAGTGAACTCTGAGCCTTTAGTGTCCAGCTGCCTGGTCCCGTGTCTAGATGGATTTATGGGTAGCCCTGTATCCCGTCTGTCAAGATGGATTGCATGGGCTCAGTTCTCCATGATTCCTCTGCACCACGGGTGTCTTTAAAGCCCAATGTCGCGCTACAAATTCATAGAGGATCCCGTATTTACGGATACCCATACATGACATAGTGTAGTCAGCAAATAATTTGGACTTTAACACACTTATCATGCAGACGAGGGAAGACCCGTGCCCATGCAGTACTTCCCCAAGTTCTCCATAAGTGAGTATGTTGTGATAATCCTCGGTCGTGGCTCGTGTGACTGTATCACTTCGGGTATCCTGACCTTTCAAACTTAAGCACTCCGGACTTTCTTGATGACGTGCCCCATAAGGCATAACAAAGATAAATCCCGAGAGATGAACAATGAAGAACGACGGTTTTCCCCGGTGGTATGGAAGCATTGATTGACCTGGAAGGTGATTATCCCAATCATTCGCACTCATCTCCAGCTCACAAAAATCAGCCACGATTTTCATTTTGCGCTTACATATGTGTGACCACGTTTTAAAAATTAGCAAAAATCAGAATTGAATCATGTCGAACGCTCTAATGAAATATCTTCAAAGTTTTCCATCTCGAATGATTTCAAAAAAAATATAATGATTTCAAAATTGTTATTTCAACAGCAGTTTTCAAAACCGGTTTCAATCAAAGTCTTCCAGAAAATAAACTTTACCAAACAGTTTGCAAAGAACAGATTTCAAAAAGCTACTGTTTACAAATTTTTCGAACATTACTTCTCACAAATGCCATTTCAAAAACTATTCTCAAAAACAGATTTCAAAAACCTACTTTTTACAAACGAATTTCAAACAACTTTTTTCACGAATATTATCTCAAACTTGTTTTTGAAAACAATTTTCAAGTTGATTTCCACAAATATTTTTCAAAATAAATGATTTAGTCCCCATGTCGTGATCCGTTATTTTTGAAGTTCAACCCACCTTCAAGAGCAACGGTCATTACCGTGGAGCGTACTAGTCATTTTGTGTTTTCACAAAAGTGGTGGATTTTCACATAAGATTTAGTGCTTGATCATTCACTTTTCCTTTCTCAAAATATCCCCATTCCTCTCGTCGGAGCAAGTGAAGCAGCATGAAGATCGACTACGCGGATCGAGCTGAAGGCTAGAAGCGCACCAACCCGTGGCTAGCTAGCCGCGTGACATGTAGACTGTCACCAACCGTTTAAAACACAAAATCAGAGGTGTACCAACCCGGGTAAAGCGACATGAAGATTAGGAACACCTGTTCGAGTTCAAACAGTTGAAAATCGGAAGAACACCAACCTGTTCTGTTTGATCATAATACTGCCCCGTTGCAGGAGCCTGAAAATGAATGAGCAGTCGGTCAAGAGTCCGAAGACGAAGAGTAGCCGGTCAAGAGCCAATCAGGAGCCCGAGCATAAGCAGTCAATCAGAAGCTCGAAGACGAAGTAGAAGAATTCGGGAAAAGTTTTTAAGCTCAAACTCCCCCATTTAATGACTTTTAGAATTTATGTATAGGTTTTCCCCTAGCATTCTTTTCTCTCTTGTCAATTTCTGAATAGACTTTGTGTATAGGTTATACATTTCCTTTGAATTCATTTAGATCATTGTGTATAGGGTTTCCCCACTTCCTATTTTATTTGTGAATGACCAAGCGTCAAAATTTCTACTGCGAAAATCCACCACTTCGGAAACACGTTTTTTTAAAACCGTTTTTCTAAAATGTAGCTTCTTTTGGAAACGAGCTAATAAACAACCAACAAACAAAAGCATGCAACACATTCATGGCAAAAAGGAAAAGAGTTGTATGCATTATCATTCAGTTCAAACTCATTAATCATGCATGAATCACGCTCATCTCAGGAAAATGCATAATCACATGTTACATTTCCAACACCCTCACACGAGCATTCATCCCATTTTTCAAGCATGCTAACATTTGTCAGATTATTATTTCTACGGTGATGGTCATGTTTGCAGGTGAATATATAACTACCTTTGCCTATGAGTGGCGACATGATCTTCGAAGTGATAGCAAGAAATACCGGGCATTCAAGCCTTTTTCCCATTCAGCATACCATGTACATAGACACCAACAACCACAAAAAAGCATACACAAAAAAAAAAAACCGTACATCTGAAAATCCAAAAAAAATTGTACATCCGAAAATCCAAACAAAATCATACATCCAAAAATTCAAAAAATCACACCTCCAAAAATAAAAAATCATACATCCAAAAATCCAAAAAAAAAAATCATACCTTCAAAAATCCCAGAAAATGTAGGCCATGTCATATTAGTGGGTCACCATGCGCGAGTTCTCACTCCCTAAAAGTCCCAAGATTCAGGAGCCAATCACCAACCTGGCCTCACTCGAGAATTACTTCTTCGACAACAATCACCACAACTCGACCACCTTCAGAGCCAACAATGACGGGATGAGCTTCATGAACCGCAAGCTGAATTCGGCTCAAGCGAGACTAGTCATAACCTTACCACTCATGCATTGCATCCAAAAACAAAACAAACACAAAAAAAACATTCACTCAACCATCTCAATTCATCATTTTCAGCATTTCATGCATCCTATACATGGTAATTCCATATTACCACAATACATCGCATGGTAGATAATTGCATTTGCATACTCCCATATCAAAACGGCATCTTCGGGAAAATCACGAGAGATTGATTGAACAGAGTGCATGAACCACTTAACTCTCGACCCGTCAATGAGTACAAGGGTCCAATCAAAATCAGCACCACAAACCAAGTGAGTAGTGAGCGAAGAGCGGTATTTGCCTTTGAATTTCAAATGAAT